>VZRF01002282.1:1816-47928 GCA_013396875.1 Vireo altiloquus
CACACGGCTTTTGCTTTCCCTATTAAGCTGTTTATTTCGGCCCTCGACTTGTCTGGCTTTTACCCTTCCATTCTCTCCCTGATCCCGATGGGGGCGTGGGCGGGGGAGGCGGTGGTGAGCGAGGGGCTGCAAGATGCTCACTGGGCTTAAGCCGCGACAGCCGCCAAGGCTCCTAACAGGGCTCTAGTTTGGCTGCCGTGCCGTGACTCCCCGGATCCACACCGAGACCCCCGCAGTTGTCTGCCGTGACCCCGCACTCTGACCCTCCTGGTACCCCGGCTGGGACCCCCACCTCTGTCCCGTGCCCCCCCCGCTGTATCTGACTCCCCAAATAAAGACTCACGCTCAGCTCTCTGCCTCCTGCCCGGGCGGGACGCGCCGGGCGTGGCTGGGACGGGGCAGCCCCGGGGCGGGCACTGGTCCCGGTCCAGTCCACCGGGCACCGCGGGCAGGTGGGCAACGCTGCGGGCAGGTGGGCAGAGCTGCTCCCTTTCCTTTTCCACCTTCCCTGTCCTCTTCCTCTTCATTTTCCTTTTCTTCTTCCCCTTCTCCCTACTTGCCTCTGCCTTTTTCCCTCTTAGGCGTGAGACGCAGAGGCAAAGGAGCTGCCACTGGAGCAGCTGCCTGAGCAGGTAAATGTCTGGCTCTTGGGATCACTGCCTGGTCCCAGCCCCGGTAGGGATCGGACCAGGCTGGTGGCTGTGAGTGCTGGGCCGGGGACACTCAGGTTGCTGCTGTGAGGGAGGGGCAGCACTGGCCTGGAGCTGCAGGTTTCTCTCTTGGTGCCAAAATTGGGCTGACATCTATCCTGCTGTCACTCGATTTAGCAGACTCTGCCAAGATGTCCAAGAGGAAGCCAACTCTGAATGAGGAACTTGAGAAGGAGACAATTTCAGATGAGAAATCTGAGGAGGAGACAACTCCTGGTGATGAACCCGAGAAGGAGACTGTTTCAGATGAAAAATCTGAGGAGGAGACAACTCCTGGTGATGAACCTGAGGAGACAGTTTCAGATGAGAAATCTGGGAAGGAGACAACTCCTGGTGAGGAACCCAGGAAGGAGGCTAGTCCAGGTAAAGTCCAGGGGAAATTTAGGTTAGATGTCAGGAAAAAAGTCTTCACTGAAAGAGTTATTGGGCACTGGAATAATCTGCCCAGGGAGAGGGTAGAGTCACCATACCCAGATGTGTTTAAAAAAAGTCTGGGCATGGCACTCAATGCCATAGTTTGGTTGATGAGGAGGAGTTAGGTCATAGGTTGAACTTGATGATCTCAAAGGTCTTTTCCAATCTAGTTCATTCTGTGATTCTGTGTGACTTCCCAAGAGAAGCCAAGCAGATGCCTGATCCCAAAATCTCTGCCAGGCAGCATGGTAGGTAATGAGAAGCCCCAGCAGCTTGGCCGCCCTCTTAAGAGCTGGGGATGTGCTGGAGAAAGGGGTGAAGCACCTGAAAGCAAAAGTACATTCAAGTGGGGCTGTAGTGGTTGTGAGTGTGCAGTCAGGGCCCTGATACCTGCCAAGTACCTTGGGATTTGCTGTGCTCGAGGAAGAGGTTGAAGCAGGCAGTGTTTCCAGCCCTGCTCCCTCTCCCCCTGCACAGCGAGGGGCTGGCAAGGCTGTGGGTGGGTTTGTTATGACCTGTGNTTTTCCTCCCAGCCCAGGGGGGCAGCGGGACTCACCCCACCTCTTCCCAGGGGTCTTCAGGGGCTGGGGGCAGATGAAAGCAGGGGGAGGATGGAGGAATTGTTGCTGGTGCTGGGACCCTGCTCTGCCTAGCACAGGGTGCCTAGCACCGCTCAGGGCAGCTTTACTGTCCATGCTCCTGCCCTCTCTGCCCTCTTGCCATTTTCCTTCTCAGGTATGAACCAGAAAGTCGTTAGAGCTGCCATTGGAGCCACAGTGGGAGCAGGTGAGGGTCTGCCACTGGATGAGCAGCACTCGGGTTCACTGCCCAATCCCAACCCCTGTGGTCCTGGGGACTGGGCTGGGCTGGGGGCTGCAAGTAGCAGGGCTAGGGAGAATTGGGGTGCAAGCAGGGTGGAGGAGGGGCAGCACTGGCCAGTGCCTGGAATTCTGCCTGCAGACTCTGCTGCAGCCCTGCTGCACACTGTTCCTCTCCTGCTGGCCATGGGCTGTCCCCATCCCTGCATCCCCACCCCTCGCTCCCTGCTCTGGTCCCTGGGTGCTTTTGGGCAAGCCAGTTCTGGTGCTGGTGGCAAGGGGAGAAGTGGGTCACTGAGAGCACCTAATGCTGCTCTGTCGTCCCTGCAGGAGTGGCACTGGTTGGCATCCCGCTGGTCATCGGCGCGATGGGGTTCACAGGAGCTGGAATCGCCGCTGGCTCCTTCGCTGCCAAGATGATGTCGGCAGCTGCCATCGCCAACGGCGGCGGAGTGGTTGCTGGCAGCACTGTGGCCATGCTGCAGTCAATCGGTGAGTGGGGAGAGCAGGGGAGCTGGGCTTCATCTCCGTGGGAGGGAACACAGAGTTGTACCCTGGGCTTGCTCTAGAGCCAAACCAACCCTTTAACTCCTCGTTGGTCTGAATTGCTCCAAACTCTCCAGGTTCTCCTTGCCCAGGAGGAGTCCTTGGCTGTCTATGCTCAGTCAGCAGGCAGCCTCGATGCTCCTGGGACTTCATACCTCGATCTGTCTTTGTAGGAGCTGCAGGTTTCTCTCTTGGTACCAAAATTGGGCTGACATCTGTCCTGAGCACAATTGGTGGAGCAAGCGGTGCCTTGCTGCCCACGGGGAAGAAACCTCCAAGTGACAAATCCAAGAAAAAGTAACTCAGGTGACAAACATGAGGAGGAGACGATCCCAGACGAGGAACCCAAGAGAAGCCAAGCAGGTGCCTGATCCCAAGGCCTTGCCATGCACAATGGCAGGTGCTGGGGAACCTCCACCGACTCCTCAGAGCCTTGCCTCCCCTTTTAAAAGCTTTGGATTCTCCTGAGCAACAAGTGCCCTGAAGCCAATAAATGTGTTTTGCCTGAAGCAGAGATGGTGTTTCTTTGTTGCTGCAGCTCTTGGGTGATGGTGGCATTAGAGGGTGACAGAACACAGGGCATGTTCAGTCCCCAGGACTGACCCACTCGCTGATGGTGCCACCAAATTCCCCTGCACTCGGCTGGGGGAAGGTGTGGAGTTACTGCCCAGAGGAACAAAACCGAGTGTGAGTGAGAACATCACATGGGAACCACCAGGTGTTGCTGTGCAGGGGATCAGCTGCAATTTTAACAGTGGCTTAAAAACAACTGAACTGTCCCCATCTGGAATGTGAGATTCTGCTTTTAAACTGCTTTTAGATTCCAACATCATATAGGAAAGGAGGATGCACTCTTTTATTAAGGTTAAAGGTTTTTAATCACTTTTCCAGAATACAGACGACTGAAACCAAAACTATTTTGAGGGTCTCAATAATTCACTTATTAATACCACACATTGAACTCTATACATTCTCAAATAAGAAAATGTCTGTTTAATATAGGTTATGATGCACTGGTGACCTAGTTACATCTTCTGAAGTAACACTTTGCAGTTATATAGCACCTTTCATCACGGGGCTGCAAAGCATCCGACGGAATTCTGCCTCATAATGCCCAAATGAGGTAGGAAAGTCTGGCCAATTTACAGAGGGTACACCCGAGGTACAGATTGGAAGGGACAAGACATGAGGTGTCACTGATGCAACAGGAGTGACGGGAAGGGTGTGCTGGGGCTGGGGGATGAGTCGGTGGCTTAGCTGGGGAGAAAAATCAGGTGCCATCACCCTCACCCTTCTATCCAAAGCTGCAGCCTGGCTCCCAGCAGGTCAAAAAGACCTTTTCAAATTGTTCTGGCTGTTTGTGTTAGAAATATGCAGAAGATAGGACAAAAAGCCCAGAACTTGCAGGCCCAAGCCCCTTTGTTGACATATCCAAAGGCTGACTAAGGATCAAGACAACCAAGCTGAGGTGTGTGGCTTGTGCTGCCCATATCCACTTGGATCTGGCAAGATTTAAACCATGTCCTTGGGATTAATTTTGAGATGTGGGGTGTAAAGCTCTGTCCAACTCCACTGTTTCATTGTCATAAATTCCCTTCTCCCACCCAGCAGGTGAAAGTCAGGTCTTGTTTCTTCAATAAAAGCTGAGTCTCTGCTGAAAATCCATCAGCTTAGGGAATGTGATGTCCAGCAGACATTTCAGTTCTGTGGCTGAAGGACTCCAAGTTTCCCTTTATTCCTTTGAGCCTTTGACTTTAAAAACCATTCTGCAACTGTGCAACACTCCCTGGAACAGAGCTGGCACCGTGGCTGGCTGAGCAGTGGCTGAGCATCAAGGACCTCCACAGTGAGATGTTTTGAATATAAAACCATGAATCTTAGGGACTTAATATTTATATTAGTGTTTTGCCATGTACCATCAATTACCTGCCTGCCCAAGCACCTTCCCAGCACCTTGCAACAGCTCTTCTGCCACTTGCTCTTCCTGGCATGTCCAAAATTGTTCCCTCAGAAAGCACAACACAACAGAAGACTTCTCGAATGCTTCTTAGGATAGTGGTGGGGAAACTGAAGATAAAAAGGCAAGTTCTTATAGCTCTGCTGCTGGAAGAAGTTTGTACCAGTGGTCAGACTAAATGAGTGATTTCTTCCTTAGTTTAAAAAAATCCACCTAAGAAAGGGCTGGGGTCAACTTCAAAACAAACACAGTAATATTGTGCAAAACCGTTTGACTTCTCCATCATTTCCAAGCCAATTGTTTCCTCCTGGGGAAGATGCAAAAGCAGAGTCAGTCCCTACCTGCCCAACTCTGTGGCCATGGTGCTGAACCAAACGGATTTCCCTGGAGCAGCCATAAGGCAAAGGAGAGGATCCTGTGGGGACTCCTCTGTTACATCACCTGCTGCAGGTATGAAGCTCTGGCAACATGAGACAAGACCTGCAGCTCTCAGAGGCACAACACACCCATTTCAGCACTCCCAAAACTCTTTCTAGCCTTCCTCCTCAGCAATGGTCTATGATTTTTACACACTTTTGGGGACACAGGTACAAAAAGAACCCCAACAGTTAATGCTTGGGAGCTCAACTGCTCAAAACTTATTTCTTACTTATCATCTTACAAGGCTGATGATGCTACAGGGGAAGTACTTCCAGGGAGCAGCTCTTTAAGGAAGACAGCAAATCTTAGTTTTGCCTCTGGAATGCTTAAAATGGATGACAGGCCAAGGAAGAATGGGGAGGAACCTGTTGTGCTGAGGGGAGCAAAGCCCCAGCCGTGCCAGGCGGTTACGAGCACAATAAGCATTTGATTCTGAGCATTTGTTCTGGGATCTTTGGTTGTTAAGGCAACAGTGGAGCTACTGCTCAAGGGACTAGGGAGTTACTGAGATTGTTACCAAAAAAACCAATGACTTTATTGCACATTCCTCTGTGTCACCTCCGTGAGCCCTGGCACTGAACCAGCAGCACACCTGGGGACACATGACGAGGGACTTTGCTGCTGTTTTAAGTCTCTGAGGAGTTAGATACTATTCCAGAGAAATCCTGAGGTGGTTTTTTTTATCAGTAGTTGGCAGAATAACTCCCAAGGTAATTTAACTTCCTTTTGCACCTAATTATGTGGCTTTCAGTGTGCCCCTAGTTCCCTTCTTCAGTGAACTGAAGCCAGGATGGAGCAGCAGGTTTGCACCGAGCACCTCCTGCTGGCACCCTGGTAGCAGAAAGTTTTCTATTTTTCTCACATCCATCTTTATTGCTTCTCTGTCCACACTGAGGCTACAATATAAGAAAAGACTGGATGAGGCACTCAGTGCCATGGTCTGGTTGACAAGCTGGTGTTAGGTATCAGGGTGGACTCAGTGATCCCAAAGGTCTTTTCTGGCCCAGTTAATTCTGTGATTCAGCAGGATACAGCATGATTTTTCTGTTTAAAAGAATCTCAATAAACCTTGGTTTTGTGCTCAGTGACCGAGTCAGAAATGTTGATTACAAACAAGTTTGTGTTCAGAACTTTGAGCCTGTGTGTATAATCTACAAACATATTTTAATCCTTTTCCTGTGTATCAGTGTGAACTTGAACCAGGCTGATAAGAAATCCCTCAATAGGCAAAAACAGCCCAGGAAGACACTGGAAAAGCAGACCATTGCCAAAGGGCTTCAAAGCAGAAATGAAACTGAAACTAAAACTATTTACTGTGTTAATTATTACCATGGAACTTCAACGAAATGTTTCTCACATCACAGCCACCAAGTCAAAGGAGTTCGCACAATGTTTAACAACTTTGCTTTCAGTCAGTGAAAGTTAAAGGGATTTCACTTTCCTTGCTGAGAGAATCTGAAAGGCAAGTATCTTTTGATCTAAGTGCCTGCAAAAAATTGACCTCAATGGAAGCGTTCCCAGACAAGAAACAGTGAGGATGTTCAGAGAAAGCAAAGTGCTTCTCACAAGGTACAAACATCCTACATTATTCTACGGGAATATTTCTGTTAACATCTATTAAGGAACACTCAGATGTGGGATTATTTTTCACACCATCCTCACCCAAGGAAAGCCTACCCTCTCTGCTGCCTTGCTTATTCCCTGGGGGCTCAGGGAAGGAGGGAGCAGGCAAGGACAGCGTGCTGCACCCCCAACAGCTGCCCAGGAGACACAGGAATTCCTGAAGCCTCCCCTGTGCTATGGATGTTGGGGCTCTGGGCACACCTCTGTGCAGCAGCCACACCTCGGACCTTTTAAATCCCCTGAACACTGATCTTTCCAGAATGGTTTTGTTTTCCCTGAACCTTCCCAACCCAAACCACTCTGCCTGCAATTTCACTATTCAATGTAACAATGGGCAGGGGAAGATTGGTGTTCATGGAGCAAGAACTGAGCCTGCAGGAGCATCCCTGAGCCTCTGAGTGCCAGGGAGTGGCCAAAACATCTCCCCTGGGAATGCTGGGCCATGAAGAAAGCAGAACCTTTGCTCAGAAATGACAGACACAGATGAGCTTTGGTCAGACAGAATCAGGGGCAGGTTTTACTTTTCACATAATTTTCTGTATTAAAAAATACATCAGTGAAATCTGTTACAGGCAGGGACAGGACTACCGAGTACACAACGTCAATAGACTACTTTCTGATTTTATTTTTGTTAAATTACTTTTGTAACTGCTAAAAAAATAATTAAAAAACAAAAAAAACAACCAACCAAAACAAAAGAAAAAAAAAAAAAGAAAATATTATTCAAGGCTGTTGATTTTCATCTCTTGAAATTTTAGTGACAAGCTCAAATATCGGACCCCTGTTACAGAAGATAGATAACTGACCAGAGCTAGATAAAAACCATACAATTATCTTCTTTAAAAATAGTTTGGGTTTCCAATGAATTTGTGACCACTGGTCATCAGAAACACACACCTAAAGTTTGAGAAAACAGAGATACAGACAGTATCTGATAACGTCCTGTCCTCTAAACACCTCATGGGAGCTTCTCTCTTCCAAAAGACTCAGTAACAGCCATGCCTTAAAAAAAAAACTCTCTTTCAATTTCCAACACTATGACTAAATTTCTTTGGGTGGGGCGGGATAAAAACACACATGGTCATTTTCTACCACAGTTCTGTTGTCAGAAGTAATACTGCATCCTTTGTACAACACTGCCCGCATTGCAAAGGTGGAAAGAGAAAGAGTGTGTATTTCTGTTTGAAATGACAAAGCCCTCTCTAGATTTGCCTCACAAAATAATCAAAACCATAGGAGTAGGGAAAGAGGAGAAAGGAAAGCTGCCTTAAGGGAAATAAACTTTCCGTGCACCACAGTATTTGCTGGGTTATATGGACAGACTGCAGAGCTACTGCGCTGGGGAAGGGATTCTGCACAGAGCCCAGGACATCCCCTCCTGAACAGCCCCCAAAAGGTCACTCGGACGTTTGACCTACAGCACCTCTTCCAACAGAGTGAGAGCTGGCACGAGCCCAGAGCAGGAGCAGGTGCCTGGCCTTGCATGGCCACTTAACAGCAGCCAGAGCTGTCCACTGGCATGGCCAGTGGCTCCTGCCTTCCTAACATTTGATCCCAGTTTCAAAAAAAAAAAATTATAAAAGTGTATGTGTAGGTGTATTTATAACGGAAGGTGTCTGTCTAAGCCTCACCCCTTTCTCTTGTATCCTCTGGAGGAGCTCGAGGATCTCCACATGTTCCTCTGGCAGCAAGGGCTGCCAGCCAGCAGGCTGGGAAGTCACCTGAGCCACAATCTAGCTCTCCATGCCCAACAGTGTGAGGGTAGATTTTACACAATCATTTTCCTTAAAAATATCTCACAACTTTAAAAAATCCTAAACAGATAAAGGATTTATGCACCACTCCAACAGGTGAGTTCCACTTGGATTTGTTCTGAGGATTGACTGGTGTCACAGGACGATGGGATTTGCAGCTTACACAGCTTGCTTCCTTCCAGTTCCAGTTTGTACATCCACTGTGGTACAAAATGTGCCTGTAGGTGACATTATCTTGGCTTACTTGATACACATTTTTCCAAAGGCTGGACGTATTCACATTTTGGTGCTTCTGATGCGTATTCAAAGGAAAATACCCCACTGCAGTTAGTCTGATAACTCAATATCAGAGTCCTCTGATTTGACTTTGGCAAGTTCTTCGTGTACCTCCCTCACCATAAGAATCCGTGTTAACATGACGTCCAAGGTTCCTGGGTCTACTGGCAATGTGGAATACCACATGGGGCTGTTGGGAACACAGGAGCGCTCGGGCTGCAGGTAAAACACATCACTCCTCTGCTTCACGCTTTCAGAGCTGCCAACGCAAAGGAAAGGAGGTTTAGAAACATTGGGCCTGCATTTACAATCTTACTGGGAGTTTAAGAGAGAATCAGCAAAGAAATCAAAGCTACATAGATGGCAACACTGTCTCCCCATTCCTCTTACAGAACAGTTAAGTTGTTTCCAGGTAACTCAGCAGAGTTGCTTATAAAGAAACAAAGAAAATCAAAGTAACTTCTTTACAGCAGGCATTCTTCAGTGTCACCAATTAATGGTAGGAGTGGTAAATGCATTTGACATGCAATCTGTGAATGAAACTGGCTCTGGGATTCCAGAATTGCTGCACAATGTAGACAAGTGGAAATGGCCTCAAGGCATAGACTGGATATTAGTGAAAATTTCTTCACTGAAAGGATTGTCCAGCCCTGGCACAGCTGCCCAGAGCAGTGGAGGAGTCCCTGTCCCTGAAGGGATTTAACAGCCATGAGGATGTGGCACTTGGGGGACATGGGTTAGTAGTGACCTTGGCAGTGTTGAGGGAACAGCTGAATTTGATGAGCTCAGAGGGAGTTTTCAACCTAAATGATTCTAAGGTGCTGCTCAAGAGTGAGTAAAACTAAATCCCAGCTTGCCTGGCCATGTTGTAATGCTAAGCCCATCTGCTTGACAGACTGACTGACTCCAAGGCAGCTTCCAGACTCTGGTAGGGTTCTAAAGTCTCTAGAGCCAGGATTCCTCCTGCCTGGCTTTGGGATAATCACACCAAAACAGCAAAGGGAATTTGTCCTGCTGCCTGCACCACAGCAGAGGCTCAGCTATGATATATGATGAGGAGCATGAAAATGCTTTCCCAGCCCAAGAATAACTAAAAGCTTCTAACGATGTGTCAGGGAAGACAAGGAAGGGAAGAAGAGGGAGAGAAAGAGTCTGGACAGCCACATGCCTGTCTCTGCCTCAGTAATGGGATATTTGTAGTATGCTCAGTAGGTACATTGCTGAGGGTGATTTATCTGAGTTTCAGCTGACACTAATGAGATGCTGTTTCATTTTGCATGTGTATTTTCTCTGAAGAGAGAAGAACATCATCTTCCACCTCTCAAGGATCTAACTGAAGTTTATACAGAAACAGGAGGGAAAAATGATTTATATCTCTGTCCTTGCTATAGTCTCCTTTCTAACTCCTATACACAAGTTAATCTCACATCTCAGCAGGTAAAATTTATCAGGAGTTTTACCCAATTACCACTTCTCCTACACTTTTTCACCCATTTTCCTTGGGTATTAGTTATAATCTCCTCACAAGAAGGATGGTGTATGGGAATTAAGGGAGATGAGAATGCCATGGGCACTGTAGTAATGTCTCCAGTTTACATTTATACCAAAGAATTTATTTATTTGAAGAATACATCTCTCTCTGTAACTCTGCTCTCGACTCAACACCAGTAACAAAAAAACCCCCAAAACATCTGTTTGAGGGTCTCACAACAGTGCTGCTCTTGGAATTCCTGTTCTGCTCACACTGAGAGATTGGGAACTGGGGAGAGGAACCAAAGCACAGACACAGAGGGTCTGAGTGGGCTCCTTGCCCAAATGCCTGTTCTAGTCTACACACAGACCAAAATTCAAGTTCTGTCACTTACCATTTTGATAAGTAAAATTCATAAAGTCGGACTGGACACCGGAGGGGATTATCTGTGTTTTCAGCCATTTCCACTGCTGTTGGAACCTCCTCATCTTCACTGCGTTTCCTTTTGCCTACTGATAATTTATCTGGATACACAAAAATGGCATCACAGAAGTTCAGTGAAAAGAAGCACATTCAGAAACAAGGCTTGGTGTCTCAGCCCAGCACTCAGTGGTGACTCTGCATCACCCAAACCCACTCCTTGAACTGGTTCTATGTGCCACCATCCAGCCATGGTCACCTGGTGTGACCTCTGGGTGGGCAAAGGACTGCACACCCTGCAGGCCAGGATCACAGCCCATTCCTCATCTAGAAAACTCACAAGAACTAGCAAGAAAACATGGAGGATATAATTTTACTTATTAAAGAAGAATTAATGTAATGCACTGGAACTATGAACTGAAGAAGCCAATAGGATCAAAGATTTCCCTTTCCCAAATGCCAAAATTAACTGAGAACAAAAATCTGTGTATCTTTGCCTCTGAGTGCAAGCCCCATACTGCTATTCTCCACTGGGGTTGCCTGGTCTGTTCCCCACACAGACCCAGGACAAATATGGGAATTAAAAAGCCACAATAAAGGTCTGGACCTCCAAACCCCAAGATTACGAAGTTCTCAGAAAAGGTGTTTGACTCTTGCAGTAGTTAAAAGAGTTTTATGCAAGCTCAGGATGTTATGAAAGACTATTAAATTTGCAGCCAAATCTGTGACACCTCCTTTTTGAGTTTCTCCTGGGTGCCTTGGCTCATTCAGAACTTCTCTTTAAAGCAGTGAAAAATACTGCAAATGTATTCAGGATAACAGGATATGCCCAGTTCTGCTTACTGCAGAACATATTTGTTCTCCCCAGTCCTTTTTAAATGAGAAGCAGACAATACAGAATCACAAAATTCTGATTCTGTAATTCAGACAACAGAGAGTACTCACCTGATTCTACCTCTTGTTTTTGAAAGGGTGGGAAAAAACGTAAATATGTCATCTTAGTATTATACTTCAGAGTTCGGGTGCGCCTCATAACGTGGGCAAAGGAGAGTTTCAGGTGCTCACTGACATTCTTTAGTTGGAAGTATTTGGTGTTGAAGAATAGAAGGGTGTTCAACAACACGATGGGGGAATATGCACCCAGCTGCTTACATTCCCACAAGTGTTCCTCTTCAATTCTTGAGAACATATAACCTACAAAGAATGGGCAAAGGAAAAAGAAAATAGTTATTTATGCATATAAATCCTCTTTCGGCTAACCTCTATTAATGAACCACATATCAGGTCAGATTCACACCTATCATCAGCAACTGTAATCCAATAAAACCAGAATACTGCATGCACAAACATAAGAGCATGGAAAACCATGCTGTGGAGCAGCATGATCTTCCAATACCTGAAGAGAAGGACATAAAGGAACTGCAGACACCAGCAGATTCTCACTAAGTTCTAATTTGACTGTATTAAACCACAGTAAGCCAACTCCAAAAATGTGTAATTCCTACAACATGAACTATCAGTTTAAAGTGTCCCAATTTTATGTATAAATAGCCCATTGTGATTATCATAAGTCAGTTAGGAAAGGGAGATACAGGGGTTTAAAAGAAATTTGTTGTAAAAAAATATCACTGTGTGCAGAAAACTGTATGCAATTGGATTATTTCTGTATTAAATAAAAAGTTCATTTTTCTAAATGAAAAGCCAGTTGTGGAATTGCCAACATTACTCAAGTTTCACTGACACTCTGGAAAAGATGTTGTGTACTTACAGGGCTGGTGTCCAGCTCTATAAACCACTTAATCAGCCTTGAAAACCAATTAAAAGTATCTGCAGAATTGGGGAAGTCGTAATTTGGAGTTGAGACAAGATTCCAAAGATTTGCTAATATGATCCTCAAGTTCACGAGGAGTATTTCCAGCACTAATAGGGAAATACCAGTGCAACTGTACACAGTATTTGCAGTACCTCATCTCAAATACAATGTTCAATTCTGGCTACTTGTATTTAAAAAAAAAAAAAAAAAAAAAGAGCTAAAACTTGAAGGAAGAAGAAAACTAATATGTTGAGCGACAGAATGGGAATCCTTTCTTTCCAAGGATTGATCAGAGGCAAAGATATATTTAAGTGTAATCATAACTGGTAGAAACAGACATAAAATCCATGGTGTAGAGAGAGGAGACTAATGTGAGAGCCTCAGATCACATCCTCTTCCTGGCCCTGAGAAAAAATTAATTTATGATACAGCTTTGTCACGCAGCTACATAAAACAAAATAATTGTCCTACCATTTGGAAGAATTGTAGGTTCCCAGATTTTCAGAAGTTTTGTAAGTTCAATCATAAACCTGGAATAGGGTTCGGTGAAAATGTTGTCTATTCTACCATTCTCAAACAGGTACTACAAGAGAAAAAACCAGGAAGACAAACAGTTTGTGATTATATAACATTACAGAGAAGATACAGGACATCAGATTATTTCCCTTTCTTATGTCCCAGTGTCTTATGGGGCCAAACACTTTGGTGAAATCTCCAGTAAAACAGCAAATCAAATTTTCTGCAGGGTCTGGGACCCCTCCAGTATGAAAGGAGAGATCCAGGCAAGAACTATGGTTAATATTTCAAGCTCTAGAGCTGTTTTCTGCAAAATCATCTTCCTCTAAATATTCTTGAGAAAGTCTGCCTATAAAAATCAGAATAATTATTGAGTATTTTTCTGTTGAAAAGAAGTAATGCTAATACCTCCTGACAAGAGACACAGGCTGCTGAAATTGCTCAATTTGCAGCATCAAGGAAGAAAAGTTCCTTAAACTTGTCAAGGAACAGTTTAGAAAAGTTTTCTAAAAGTCGGGAGTTTGTATCAATACATAGGTGAAAACTGGAACACAAGAACCACTGATATTCCTAGAATTTATCAATGGCACTTTGAATTTTAACTCTTTCTACATTTTGTCCAAACATAGCAAGGAAAAAAAATTAAGATAATTCCATGTTTAATTAAATAGGTTTTATGCTATAAGTAGCTTTTGACTCTATCTCAAAATGCCTGTTTCAGAATAGGACCAAGCAGGCTGTTCTAAAGGAAACAGAACAGAAACATAATGAACATTGAATTTTAAAGACAAGTAATTGTTATTCTAGGTTTGTACTGCTACTGTTGCAAGGCAGGTAGTAAGGATTTATACATCACCCTTAGTATTCACTAATTACAATGCAGTTTTTCCCAATGTATCTTTTCTGTAAATATTGCAAACACAACAGCATCTGTCTTATCACTGGGAATCTTTCCTGGGCAATCCTTACCATGTAAACTTATATATTAGAAGAGCACTGTGCAATTATTTTAGATCTAAACCATTCCATCCTAAACCAAGTATTTCTGAGGAGTAAATCTTTCCTACACACGAAAAATCAAAAAATTTGATCAAAAAATTTGATCAAAAAAGTTCCAAATCCAAGCACTCGTGTCTAGGTAGAAACACTCAGCCCTCACATCACATTCCTATAAGGACAGAAGAACTTGGTCACTTCAACCATAAAAAAGTCCAGAAAAATTAGTTATATAAAGCAAACAATAAAACACAAAAAAGAGACATTCTTGCCTCCTCCATAAACCCCAAGCTGCTTTGTGGGACTGTGGATGTCCCATAAGTAACCAGAGCAAGTTCTGCATGTTCTCAGCAGTGCCCTAACTCCAGACTTACCTGCTGAATTCCAAGGCACAAGTATAAGATGCTGTCAGGATCATATTTTTCTCCATTTGGTCTCCGCACCTCTTGAATAAACTGGCACAAGCCAAAACTCAGCTCAGCAAATGTGCATGAGAGAATGTCCTCCTTTAGCTTCACAGGATGAACTGGAGCCGAGGAAATGATTAGAAAAATTAATTAATCCCATTAAATTTTCCCACATTCCTTACTATTTCATGTAGGCAGAACTCCTAAATTCCTGTCTCATACATGAAGTACCCTGCATGATTAAATGGTGAACTCCTTCCTATCTGTTGGCTGAGAATTGCATGATTTGGTCAATAAAATGCAGACCAGCTGCATGTGCAATCAGTAGAAACATTCCAATGAGTACTGAGGCTGCAGGAATTTAGAGCCCAGACATGTCAACGTCTGGGAGTTTGCTGAACCCAAAATGTGGGATGGCAATGGCTGCATAAGCTTGAGGCAGCCTGGGGTTGATAAAAGCGTTTTGCCTCTCCAGCTGGACTCAGGGTGGTGAGAGACTCACCAGAGAGAGAGAAAGACCTTGAGATTACTGCAAGCAAAGTTGAGTGCAGCATATCCCACTTCTTAAAGGAAGAAGGAAGGAAGAGTTCAATGGGACATGCAGGGGGTTTGGAAAGGGAAGGAGAGCAACCAGAAATCAATTGATCAAATGTTCTGCAATGAAATTATCAGGCTTGGCTGCTCCACACCTCGGAAGTGCCTGCTTGGGAATAAGCAGGGAATCTTTCTGGGCAGCGTGGGCACAGTTTCCTGGAAATGACTGTAATATTTACTTCCTTGGCCTCAAGAAGAAAACATAGTAACTCATGTGAATGCTCCACTTCTGGGAAATAAACCCCAGCTGTTCTCATGGAATGACAACAAAAATTTCAAATAAGAGATGAAAAAGCAGATCTCATCCTAACTAGAATTCTTCCCTTTGGAGGTATTTCTTATGTAAATCCTGCCATGTTTAGCTCTTTAAATTGCAAAAGTATTTATTATGGTTTGCTCTCTTCCCAAACACCCCTAAAGAGCTCAATTCTATTCCGAACTTAAATTCTCTGCTTGACCCTGAAAATTTGCCCACAAAACTCAGTGCAATGATGTAAGATCTGAGACCAGGAAAAACAACACTGCCAAATCCTAGAACTGCTGGGCTTTTGTGAAAAAAAAAAAAATCATAATTGGAAAAATAAACAAAATAGTATTTAATTGTCATTATTATCTATCACCCCAGTGAGACATGAGGAACAAATAAGTTAGTTTCAGGCAGGTTGCAGCACAGAATGGACAGACTTTTGATATGTTTCTTTCCAGCAGTGAAGCCTAGACATAAGGTATTAAGATTTTGGTGTTGGATCACACAATTTTTTTTACAGCAAACAGTTCTGCTGACCAACAAATACTTTGGGAATGTGCCAGTTATAGATAAAATGGATGGGGCCAAGTTGGTGTTGTCAGCTTAGAATCATGGCCTGATAAATCTGTAATTTCATGGTTCTATAATAGGTCAGAAAAGCTCTGCAGCTGCAAAAAGCATCTGTGCTACAAATGAAGAAATTACTGCAAGCAAAGGAAGGCAAAGTGGAGATTTCTAATGTTTTAGAGACTTTTTTTAAAGGAAACGGATCAATTAAGAATGTAACAGCTATGATTTTTAAATGCATGGAAAGATACAAGACAGAATTCTATAAAATCTGTTCTCCACTCATGGGTATTGCAAATCTCAGAGATATCTAATCTTAGTTTTTACTTGAACAATGAATCAAGCCAAGTGCTCTTCAACTAAGTATTTCTATTTCCACCGAGAGACAAATTTACCTGAAAACTTCAGGTCCCCTTGGTCCTCCTGTGCATTTTTCCATTGGACCCAGTTTTTCCAGGCATTTACCCCATACATATACTTTAGGGTCATCCCAGAAACAGAGCAGCCAGGGTAGGAGCCCTGCATCAAATTCCGGGGCTCCACAGCAACTACAGACTTCTTCCGTCCCTACAGGCAAGCAAACACATCAAACAAAGCAGCATTTTATCAGCTCCTCGTCCATGGATGGTTAGATTAGGGCACATAATGTTGTTATCACAAAATTGAAGGAATTTTGTGTTCCAGAAGTACTTCCTTACCCGTCTTTTTGGCTGTGGGAAGCCATCCCTGTGTCTCCGTCTTGCCCGTGAACGTGAATGCAAACCCGGTCCTTTACTGAGAGGGTCAAATGAGTCTGAAGTCAAATCAACACCATGAAGAGTTTAATCACATGATTTAGTAGCCCAGGTAGAAGTGTCACTGTCACTGAGATACTATGGAACACCTCACAGTTGACAATCACACCTGTATATTTAAATAATGCTGACATTCCACTAATTAAGCAATCTGTGCACTTGCTGTATAAAGACAGTAAATTCTCAATAGGACAAAAAAGCCCCCAAAACAGTGGGTTTATTTATTCAGGCAAATATGATCCCCACTCACATGGATTATACCCAGGAACACAGAGGTGATGAATTCAAAGGAGTCAAGCAAGGCTTCCTGCTACTCCTGTCAGGGGTTCTGTAGAGTGCTGTCTTTAAATACAGCAGTAATATTTTAAAAATAGTAATTTTTAGTAGAGCTGATCAACTAGTGCAGCTTTAAACGTCCAGTGTCACTACATGAAAACACACAAGCAGGCTGCTGAGACAATGCTCATGCAGAAAATTGTGTATGCTTTTATAAAACAAAGACTTTTTCTTCACATTACACTGACCTGATGGGAAATCTGCCTCCAGGTCCTGTTCCACATCACCTTTGGAGAACTGCTTGAGTTCTGGATCAGGTTCTGGCAGGGCATTGGATCGTAAGGTGTAGTGATTCAACTCCTCCTCCCAGCTGTGTGGGGTGGACACTGCTTCTGACTCCAGATCTCCACTGTACGTGCTGCCCTGGTCTGCAACGAGAGGGATCACAGGCACCATGTGCTACAGGAAAGGCAGAACCAGGAGGTTGCAAGAAAAGATGCAGCAAGATCAAAATCCATGTGCAAAATAAAAAACCTGACTGACCTTTCTCAAATATCTTCGGGTCCAGGAAGAGCTCGTGCTCGGATGTTTGAGATCCTTTAGAAAAAGAAGGAAATCTGTATCTACACATGACAGACAGCTTGCACAACTAACACAAAATAATTTGAACAGCAAAAACATATGCATTAGGTCATAACATTAACACACATGCTGTGTCTTCTCCTCCACTAGATTCTTCCTAACAGCTTTCTACCTTGGTCAAGCTCCTGCAGGGCAAAGAGAAATGCAGAACTAATGTTGGTTTGCTTTTCCAAAGGCTTCCATCCCTCCCTGTTTATTATTCAAGTCATCTGTAGACCAATAGGATATTTTGTTCATCTCTTTTCAGCTTGTTTCACTTTCCATTACATGGGTTGGTCATTATCCAACACACTCTGACCTGCCTCACTCCTCAAAAATCCTGCAGAATATTAAGCCTCATACTCTTTTAAAGCAGCTGCTCTGACTTCTTGATTTTGACTCCTCCTTCTAATATGGATCTGGAGGTTACTACCTCTGGTAACCTGCTCCTGTCAACACAAGTCAAATCTAGGATCAGGGAGAGAGAAATTTCTGTGGTGAGAGCACCTTCACCTCACTGCATTTCATACCCTTTTTAAAGCCACCACCTACCACCATGAGAGTGTGTTTTTTCTCTCTCCGCATCTTCTGCAATAATTTCTGCCATTTGCAGGAGATCAGCTTCAAATGGATTCATGGAGATCTTCTCCTTGTTTTCCTGAATATTTTCAATGATTTTATCAGCATTATCTGGGGTAGTTGGGATGAGCATGGGAACTGGTACCTATGGAACATGTGGAAAATATCAGAACATATTTAGGAGTGAAGGGAAACAGCAAATACACAAGCAAGGTCCCTCCCATTTAACCTTAAACACATTTTAGGACTACTCAAATGAAGTCAAAAGTAACTCCAGACTGTACAGCTCTGTACTCTTCCTACAATTTGGTCGTTTTTTGTGACGATGTTTAACCAAATACAATGTACTAAGGAGGGAAATGGCTTCAAGGATTCCAAACACCACTTGCAGGAGCAGACACAACACCCAGTGACACAGTGCTCAGCATGCTGGACACAAAACAGGCCTGGAAACCACTGACTTCAGTAGTGAACTGCAGCATAACTTACAGGTACTGGCATCCCCAGGGGAACTGGTGTGTACTGGGTGTAGAGGTGGAGGGGTACTGGCACAAACACTGGTACAGGAACAGGTACCACAATGATCTGGGGTTGAGGAGGTTCTTCTGTTATATCAAAAACAGAACAAACCAAAAATTGTTAAAAAATACCATACCAACAACCTGAAAACAAAGTTAAAGTCAATACATTCAAAAAGAAATCATGTATTACACTCTCAACTGCAATACAGACAATTCCAACAGGGGTAGGAGATCAGACACTCACCTGTCTGGCATTCTTTGTTTTGTGTGTGAGGTTTGCATGAGGTGGCCTTAGTCTGGGTGATTGGCTTGCACAATAAAGCTTTGTTTTTCAGAAGCCTGGGTGGTTTTGATGATGGGAGCTTTAGGGCATCTGTCTGGGTACTTGCCTGTTTGGAAAACACAAATGAGGGCCGAGTCAGGTTTGAAGGACAACATAAGACTAATGTTTCTTCTCTACTATGTGAGGCTGAACAATTTAAAACTCTTATTTGCTGATAAAAATAATCATTTATAAACAAGCTTGCTAATGTATTTGGTGCTTTCTGGTCTCTATCTCAATTTACTCTGATCCAACAATAATGTTGTTTAAAGCTAATTTTGCTAATAAAGCTAATTTTGTTAACAGTGTAGTGAACAAATCTGCAAGAATATTTGGTTTCTGTAGTCAAATAAGTGCTGTAAACTTTTGACCTTGGAATTTTACTGATGTCAGAGATATAAAGAGGAATTATGTTAAGATACTTTTGATGACTAAAAGTCTGGCTGATACAGACACCATAAAACTGAGTAAACTAATGTAAAACCACTGAAAACAAATAAATGTAAAAAATGAACACCAACGCTGGCAGCAGCAGCATCATTTCCTGATTACACACAGACTGACTATTCATGCTTGTACTAATTCCATGTCCTGCTAACTGTAATTTTCAGTCATGCATTCAAATAACAGGATCTATTTCAAGAGGGAAAACTCATACTCTAATCCATAAGTGACACTCCAGCTAAAAGCAAAGTTGTCAGTCTTCCAGAACCTAAAGCTACATAAAAACATCACTGTATTTTAAGAGAGTTGCAAGATATTACACCACATTCCTCAAAGAGCTCAAGAACAGGAACTCTCAGAGTTATCCCCAGGTAAGTGGTGACAATGGCTCCCCACAGCTCTGTTACCACACTACCAGGGAGTGGGGAAGGAAAATGAAGTTGCAGGAGTTTGGTCATGCCAGCCCCAGCAGCCCAGGCTGGTCCCCTCCTCCCATGCTGGTCCTTTTGCCATCCTGTCCCACTTCTGGGCACAAAAGGCAGCCTCAAGTGCAGAAGCCAGACATGAATTACTTGGGAACTACAGGTACCTCAAGAGCAACAATCTGACAAGTTTTGCCTTAAAACATCCAATCTGTCAGTGGACATAATCAGACTTCTGTACCATGTAAGTTCTATCAATGTTTAAAAAAGCTGGATGAATTTGAAATCCCAATCAAAAATCAGTTACAAAGCAATGGTGCCAAATTCTTGGATACTTTACTTGTTATTAATACAATTTGGGCAAAATTGAGAAAAATCTCTCAAAAAACTTACATCTCCTATTGTTTTTGCTGTCACAGTAGGGACTGCACCTGTGAAGAAAAAAAACCATACAATAACATGTCTACTTATCATCAAGGACCATAATCCATATTCTGCCAAGGTCAAGAAAAAGAAATCCAATTAAAACTCATTCCCTGATGTATGTACATAAATTTAAGTCATTATTTATACCTAGATAAAGGAAGGACAAACGCAACCATCTGCACTGATGTGAAGCATAATGAAGAAGTGGCCTTTGTTCTCAGGAAAAAATAAAATCCTGAACATTTATATTTGCTCAGGGAATAGAGATGTAAAAGTACAGGCATCGTATTCAGCTGCCTTACCCTGTAAAACATTGTTGGAGTTAACAGTAGGCTGGGCAGCTGGGGTGCTTGCAAGGGACACCACGTTTGCTATGACAGGGGTTGAATCCTTTCTTAAAGAAGGAGGGCCTGAGGAGGAGGCTGGTGCCATGGAAAGGTTTGCTGGACACAGTGGACAGAAGAAAATGAGAATAAGCAGTAAGATAATTGAGAAAAAAAGCATTTCTGAAACAACACCCACCCTTCAGATCTGTCTCCAGATGAAAGAGGCTGCTGTGTGAGAAGGGGATGTAGGTGTCAAGCTGCAGCATTTCAGTTTAAACAGGAGCTGGTACCACAAGCAAATCAAGCAAGAAGGGAAAAGAGCTCCCACCAACATAAGCAGCAGATGTGCACAAATTGAAAAGCTGAACACGGCCTGGTGCGTGCTAAAAACTTTCAGTTAATGTTTTATTGGTTTGGGGTACCTTACTTTTGCAGCCACCATCACTCAGTGGGAGATTATGCCCATCTTTAGGATCAGTGATATTCCTGCCTTTTGTTTCCCTTTCTCTTCCTGTCTTTGTGGACCTTTCATCCCTTTGTGTCTCATTCCCTATAGAAACTCACAGTTCCTGTTCCTGTGGGCTTCATTCCCACCCTCATTTCCACTCCACCTTCTCAAGAAAACAGCTACAGCACTTGGTAACCTTGGGACGGATACTTCCCAAGAATCAACACTTAATGACACAGAAATGGGAACTCTTCACATGCCCACAGACTGCAGAGTTGGCTGGTTCAAGTGCATATATAGGAATCTGAATTTAAAACCACTAAGTCTACGAATTTCACCACTTGATTGTTTTTTTTAAAGGAACATTAATATTTTACCATATGTCCTAGGTGCTATGAAGACAAGCTAGATATTTAACATGTCTTCACTAGATATCAGTACATTTTACCCCAATGAAACAGGCTGTTGTTTCATGAAAGGGACTGAAAGCAAGTGCTTTTGCTTCATCTTCTTTAAAATTTGTTTGGTACATGAAGCAATTGCATTTCATACCTACAGGAGTTTGAAACTGTCTCAAGTAAGAGTGATCTAAACCTGAGCCCACTCAATAGCAACAGACAAGCTCCTCAAGAGAAGGCAGATCTTAAAGAGTTCACTGAAGTGAGTTTGCAGATAAACATCCATCCAACCCCACCTATCAAAAAGCAATATCATCCCCAGCCTGGTTTACCTGTGTTGTTTGGGAGTGGAGGGTCAGAAACACCTTGCTGTTTACAGAACAACAGAATACAAAGCAGATTGCAAAAATGCTTCATCTCCCCTTGCCATTTTATGGATTCGTTGAGTTTACCTTGTCTCTTACAACCATCACACTTTGCCATCTAGGAAAACAGAGTGAGGGAGAAATTGAACACACTTGGAAACACCAACAAGGGGTATGTGTATAAAATCCTCTACTAGAGGATGTGAGAATATTGCTTACCTGGTAAAACAAAACCGTGAATTTAGACATGCACTCCTCTGAGCAAAATTCTTCCATTTTCCCCCCAAAGTGATTCTGAACCAGTTTGGGGGAAGTCTGTAAACAGTAACTGCACATTTTACAGTGGGTTCCCCAGCGCTTAGACAAGTCGTGCTTATAGAGCAGTTTACAAACTAAAAGAAAACAGCAAAAACATCCTTTAATACCAAAATGACAATCACTAAGCACTTCTAACTCCTGTATTTAGTGATGTTTGTAATAACTCATTGAAACATACCATTAAAATGTAAAGTGTGAACAGGGTTCTCTGTTCTAAACCTAAAAACCAGACTCCTAACTTTAAAAAATTAGATTTCCTTTAGTATCACCAATAATTTTAAGGCAAAACACTTGTGACTTGATTTCTCTGAGACAGGGTTTTGCCCTTTCTTACCTTCGCTACAGAATGTTCTATCTACGCCTGAGAATCTCACTGTCTCCTTGATAATTTTCTCAAACCTGCAGTATTCACACAAAGCCGTCATATTGCCCTTCTTCTTATATTCATCACAGCAGGTCTTCCCACAGAACTGGAACATTTTACCCTGCAACGCAGCCAGAACGTTTTGGTTTCAATGTTTGAATGAGTCACATCTCAGATAATACATTTAAATTGTTAATAGAAACGCAGAAGAGTATTTATACCCTTAGAAATTAGCAACAGACAGCAGCAGCAAATGAGTCTCCCCATTTAGCTTTATAATAAAGCAAAATTTCCTGCAGAAAGCCCTCACCAATGTGCTTTGTCCTTGGATTAAAAGGAACATCCCTGGGTCCAAGAGAAGGGAATGTGTTTATTTAGCCAGGCAATCATTTGGTTTGGGGGTTTTTTTCGAGTTCTTTTTTTTTTGGTTTTAAGATCATAGTGCTAAGATCAGTATTAATTTGATATTGGTTAAATGATACCAAACCAGTTTCAAAATCCTCCACAGCAAGTCTTTGCAAGCAACAAAGCAATATTGACAGACCAGTGCACATAAACTACAATTTCTTGGGTTTCTGTTGCTAAAAAACAGCTTGGAAGGCCCTAATCTTTATTACCTTGTAGTCAAGCAGTTCTGGTTTGGTGGCAAACGATCTGTTACAGTGCTGACACTTGATTTTCACAACAGAGCGGGTAAAGGTGACCTGCTGGCACTGGGCTGCCAATCTCTGGAGCCCTGCTGCAGCCGAGGTGCTCGTGGAGCTGGGGGACACAGTGGAGGTGGTGCCACTGGCTGACACCACTGTCCCCGAGGGGATGCTCACAATGACCTGGCCTTGTGACAGAGGCACCACCGAGGAGTTCAGTCCTGCAGGCTTGTTGAACAGATTCTGTGGGAAAGCAAATGGATAGACTTCATTTTAAAGGGTTACATCTTGCACCCGGGTATTTCCACCAACAATTTAGCATTCTGTTAATTCAGCTAAGAAGAAATCCTAGATGTCACACCTGAAAAGCTACTACACAACTGTAGCTGCAAAAATTGCGTATGCTCCCATCTGACATAGCCAAGTGATACTGAGGGTTTGCTGAGGTTTTACAGCTGTTGCACTGAACTTGAACACCTGAGGGTGAAACAGAGAAGAAAAAGTGATTTATGCAAATCAAGACGTATTGCAGCTAATTTTGCACCGTGCATACAAAAACAGAGTCTGAATGACGAGCCAAGGCACAGACAGAAGCCGTGATGACGTTTCCACAGATTCAGAAGCAAACACTGCAGCTGCTGTGCCTGTTGCTTGCCAGAAATTTAATTAATCTCCCAGTATCCCTAGGATGTCAGTAAGCAATTTTCTATTTCCACATGAAAAATAGCTGAAAATGTTTGCCCAGTTCCATGCAACATTGGGCAGAGGTAACAAAGCTGATCATTCCTGGGAATGTGGGGCAGAAGAGTCCCAGCAGTGGCATGGCACATGCCCACACCAGAGGTTTGTCTAGCTGGGAAACCCACCAGCTGCACTTGCAAGAGCAGAAAAATAGATTTAAGATTAGTTATCATGTTTAAGCTCCCTAAAACCAAAATTGAAATGGCTGTACTGTCACTGCTACATTTATCTATGGTAGAATGTCCTTACATTCCCATCTCATCACTTCCCTTTAAAAAAAGAGCCCATCCTCCCAAAAAAAAGAATATCAGCCTTAACTTTTGAGACAAATAAAGTTTGGATATTAAGTTTCCACATGAAATTAAGTTTCTCTAGAAGTAAAAGGATAAGTTTACCTGAAGAAGTGACCATTTTTACTCTGTATGCTGACAAACAGTTAACAGAACAAAACAGTTCCGTCTTCCCCAAGTTATTTGTGCCCTCCACCATCTCGGCTGAAGATCTCAGAGATTTACACAGTGTGCAGGGTGTAATTTTAGCTGACTTCTGTGGAAACATGGAAACTGGTTGTTCATTTGAAACCTGGCATTTTTATTAACCTGGAAATCATTGTTAATATAGAAAACATTTATAAAATGTGCCGGTGTGTTTGAAACAGCACTTGTTTTACAGCTCTGTTATTTATGGTGCAGATACACTGATTTGAGCTCTAGTTTGAGTACCTTACCAGGCCACTTTAACCAGCACCAGGCTTTCTGGGCAAAGGCCTCCAATGCAAACACCACTACAGGTTGTACTAGCACAGATCAGTACCTTGTATCAGACAACTTCAAACATCTTGCTGAGAATTGATATTTTGCTTATGATTTTTAATGCATCAGCTGTGTATGTAAGCAATATTCCCACTGAACAGATGAGGAAACAAGGAACAGAGAGAAGCAGGTCCCCTGATGATGTTTGGTAGAAAAAATGGGAAAGAGATCCATATGCTAGTAATTACCACAGTTTTCAGTGTATGTTCCACAAACTGCTTTTGAAGAGAGACACAGGAAAAAGCCTGACTTTCACAGACACATTTCCTGTGTTTAAGGTTTTGAATGTCTTTAAGTTTGGAGAAAACTTGGAGAATTAGTGCACCAGATTATTTTAGTATGACAGCCTTAAAAATGCACTTTGTTCCATCACCAGCTATTCCAGCTCTTCACAGGGCTGAACAGAGTACAAGCTTTTAGGGATTTAAAAACACCCACAAACCTCCAGAAACTATCAGAATGTACCTGACAATTGAGCTGAATGCTGTTTAAAAATCAATTAAAAATAGATTTGACTTCACCTTATAAGCTTTGAACATACTGTATTTTCAAGAGAACTATCACATATGTGGTTTTGATGTGTGATATAAAAGCAGCATGCAAACCTTTCCAGCTTATTTCATTTTATTTCTAGATTTGTTTCATAGGACAACTAATTCCGAAGGTAATTTTCTGGATGAAATACATTAATGTTTTTTTTTCCTTTTTAATTCATTAGGCCTTTCTTGGCCGAAGTGGTCTGGATAATGGGACAGCAAAGGCAAGTCACAAAATGAAGCCATATTCTTTTATCAGAGGGCAATTTTTCCTAAAGTAATTTCATTTAAGCAAGTCATTCAAAAATAATTGAGCTATTACAGTAAATTAAGGTTCTCTTAAATGTTCAGGTCTTCAAGAAGATGCACTATAATCAAAAATAAATATGAAAAGTTCAAAAGTTAAAATCATAATTATCAACTAATTATTTCTTTTCCTCTCCACTTAATTGAAAGGCTACAATTTAATAAAGAACACTCTTTAAAACAGAGAGCATCTCAAGGCTGAAAACAGTCACAGTGGGCTGCTGTGGGGTCCCACCATGCCTTCTCCCACACTGGAATTCTCTGGTAGCTGGTCCAGTGGTGAGGGAAAAACAGAACATGTTTGGGCAAAGATTAAGCAGCAAATTACCATCCCTGGAAGTGTTCAAAACCCACTTTGACCTGTGACACTTTGTGATACGGTTTAGGGGGCACTGGGGTATTTGGTTGAAGGTTGGACTTGATGATTTGGAGGGCTTTTCCAACCTTAATGATTCTGTTATTCTGTGAAATGACAAAAGCAGTTACCTTAGACGAATACAGTAACTGAAATAACCAACTAGGAAATTGGGTGTTTCTTAAAACACCCAAAATCTAGTAAAAACTCAGATGGATACTATTTTTAGTATTTTGTCCAAATACAGAATCATGGAATCCCAGAATGTTTTGGGTTGGAAAGGACCTTAAAGCTCATCCAGTTCCACCCCTGCCATGGCAGGGACACCTTCCACTGTACCAGGCTGCTCCAAGCCCTGTCCAGCCTGGCCTTAGACACTGCCAGGGATCCAGGGGCAGCCACAGCTTCTCTGGGCACCTGTGCCAGAGCCTCCCCACCCTCCCAGGGAAGAATTTCCTCCCAATATCCCATCTAACCCTGCCCTCTTGGCAGTGGGAATCCACTCTCCCTCGTCCCATCACATGTACCTGCTTGTAAGCTGTCACACATATGGAACTGCAGAACTTTTTGGACTGTCCCTCTATCTGCAGGACATGACACTGGCCAGAGCCACTGTAGCAATATCCTCCACAATATTCACAGCAGTTCATGGTCAGGTTGTTGGCCGAGCGGAATTGGGAGAAACAGGCATCACTGCAGAGCTTGTGCACCACGTTCTGGTAATTCACCTCGTGCCTGATCTGGAAGGAAAGGAAAGAATAAGTGTGTTCATCTCTGAGACAGCAGGTTGTGCTGAGGTAAAGAAATTCAAATGAGGAAAACAGTAATTACCACTGCATTCTTCTGGCACATGCTGCACTTGCTGGAAATGCTGTTGGTGTGGATAGTGACAATGGGTTTCCTTTTCAGTTCAAACATGGACAGACAAGACTGGCTGCAGAAATCCTTACTGGAGTCTGTGTTGTCAAACTGGGCAGTGATTACATCCTTTGGATTTAGAATTTCTCTATGGAAAAAGAAAAACAACCACAGAGATAAAGGATTAATGTTGGTTTCACGTCAACTTGCTGTTCTTGCTTATTCTGGAGACTAAACATTCTCCAGGAGAGGATGGATCCATTTAATTTAAACCTTTCTTTTTGCTAAGTATCTGACTTCATTTTTCCTTTCCTATTAGGAAAACAGGTAAGAAGTACAAATCTTAGGTAGGTATTTTGTGAAACATTTTGTACCTGGACTTAAGAGTGGCCTATAAAAAGAACAAGCTCTATCATTAAACCTTTTCTAAGGGAACTTGGAGAAAGTAACTGTTTTGCACAGTCTTTATCAACAAAAAATGTAGAAAGCCAGATATGTGGAATAATTCTTTTTGACAAATAAGAGGGTAGGGGAAAAATGAAAGGCCACAATTTCTAATCACCATTAGTTGTGATTAGAAATATGGTCTGATGAGTATTTTAACTTTCTTATCTCCCATCCCGAATTTTGTTGATTTGTTGCTGGATTTAACACACTGAACTTTCTCCTTATTTCTTCTCTCTTTCGAAACAGTCCTTCACAGAAAAGTTTTGAAGCCCTGAAGTCAGAAAACTAGGAGAAAATACTTATATAAATTCCTTGCTTGGAAGGAGGCCTCCTTCTCACTTGTCCTGTCAGAGGTAACTCATTTTTCAACAGAAAAAATACAAATTACAGCCAAGACTTCTAAACTTTGTTACAAGGCCTTTCACACTAAGGCAGCAAGTGAAAAGAATAATTAATTGAAACCTCAAGTTTAAGTTCAGTTGCCCTTGTAAAACTTAAAGTAATACATTCTTTGTTGAAGAAATTATGAACAAAGCAGCATTTTTTTGGCAAAGTAACTTTCATAACTAAAAATAATACATATGAATATTTCTCTATAAACAGACTGCAGCATGATCAGCCTGGAAATTATTTGCCTCAAGTGAATGTATAGAAATGACATCTTACAGAGTCAGCCTCAAAGGTCTCCTTTTGCAAATTTGGACAGAATACAAATGAATAAAAAAATTCTAATAATTAAAACGTTTTTAGAGCTGAAGATTCATGACTGTGTATGCAGCAGGACTGTGGAAAATATAAGTATTTTCTAAAATATGTAGTCCAAGTAGGCTCAAAAAAGCCCAACCTCACCTTTCCACTCTAGGCCTAGGTAGAAAGTATCTGATTTGGTGCTGAAACTCTCATTACCTAAAATGAGAGGTTTATTAAATTCTTAATAAATTTAATCTCTCTACATATTATGAAAGCAGCAGTGATGTAGTCTGAAAATCAAAGACCTACAGAAAGCTAACATCACACAATGGAGCCTGAATGAAAGTTAATTTTTTTTAGAACCTAAGAAAATATTCTGCCTTGAATACATTAACTCACCCATGTTTTGCTTCATTTTAGGGATTCATAAATCTATTTTCCTCCAGAAGAAATAATGCATAAAATACTTTCTGAAAATGTACTCTTCTTAGTAGTTTTGAGAGTGCAATGACATTTTGAAACGGCAAGAAAATGTGGGACCTTTTGAAACACAGTTTTTCGTATTTGGCTCATTTAAATCAAACAAAAGAGAAGACACACTCTGCACCACAGAGGCTTTTAAATCTATGTGTATGTAAAATCCAATTAAGGAAATGGAATTGCAAGCAGACAGACCAATTAACAAGGAACAGCATCAGCCACCAATTTTTGAAGGGAAGCCTAACAGGAGCAGCACTACCAACACAGCAAGGAGCACAAGAACAGAACTGAAGCCTTTCATTATCTGCTTGAATATCAATTATTAGTAGAACAAATGAAAGCACTGTCCTACTTTGAGCAGCTTGAGCAGGTTTTCTTGGTAGAAGCTGGTGGGCGAGAAGCTGGAATGGTGTATCCAGTGAGGCACAGTGTGGAGCAGAAGAGTTGGGTTGAGCCTTTCCTCTGGTAGGCAGTTTGCCCCTTCTGCAGGATTTTTTTACAGCCAGAACAGGAAACCCGAACAGCTGTGCTTGGAACTGAGGGAAGCATTTTACTCATGCCAGAGGATGCCACAGCAGGCTGGAAACCTGATGACAGCTGTGGGACTAAAAAAAAACCCACACAGAGAAAACACAGAGTAAGTGTTACGTATCTATTACACAGAACTCGCTGGTGTGCAGGGGCAAGAGCAAGGCTCATGTCTTTATTTGGGTTGTCAGGGTCTAGAGGAGAATCAAATAGCAGATGAACTCTCCACAAACACATGCCCTGCACTGGTTTTCCACATAGCAGATTTTTATAACTACTCTGAAGATGGAGAATACACTTTTAATACCCCTTTCATGGAATCATAGAATGGTTTGGGTTGGGAGGGACCTTAAAGTTCATCTCATTCCACCCTCTGCCATGGACAGGGACATCTTCCACTATCCAACGTTGCTCCAAGGTCCATCCAGCCTGGCCTTGGACACTTGCAGGGATGGGCAGCCACAGCTTCTCTGGGCACCTTATACCAGGGCCTTCCCATCCACATGGGGAACAATTTTTTTCTGAGACCTAATCTAAACCTGCCCTCTTTCAGCTTAAGACTATTTAACACATTCAGTTCTCCTATGCATCCCACATTCAATTTTCCTATGCCTCAAAATGACAATTATTCTATAATCTCAATTTCATTCTCTCTAAACCAAACTAGTTCTTTATTCCTACTGGGATCAGACACAGTGAATGAAATGCACAATGACCTGCAAGACTATTTGCAAAGGTGACACACTTTATAGATTTAAATGAAGTTAGTCTTGCCTATTCCTTACCAAGAGGATTGCCACTGACTGAAAATACAGCACTGATTTTCAGCTCCCCTTCCTGAGATTTTGGCTGTTGGCCGTACTCCTAAAACAAAGGGAAAAGAAAAGGAGAACAAACACACACATGTAATAACAGATTACATGACTTCCATTCATTCACAATGCTGCATTGAACCTCAGGGAAGAAGGGATGTCCTAAGCCTGCTCCGAAGGCTGGCTGACAAATGTTGCTGTGTGAACACCACACACAGCTCCTGCTCAGAGCTCCACAGCAAACCACACCTGAGGGGGCACAAATGGACAAGTGAGGCTGCCTGGTGCATTTCCCTCTCCAGCTGCACTCCAAGACACCTCAGAATTCAGCCAAAGCTTAAGGAAATCTCTACTTTCCACTCAAACTTTCCCTCTGGAAGTGCTTTTGCAGACCTTGCCATTGTTCTGGGAAAGAAGCTTTTATCTCCACATTCATGGAGGGTAGCAATGAAATAGAGCTTGGACCTCTCTGGGGAGGGTTCTGTATTACCCAGGAGTTAGGACCTTGGAGCAGCCTAAGGTGAAGATTTGCAGCAGACCAAGGCTGGCACCACCAGGGCCAGACCATCACAGTCCCAGCTCCAGCAAGAGGGAAATCACCTCATATTTGGTACAGGATGAGAAAATCCCTGGACAGCTGCTGGTGGAATAGCTGACATGCTATAAATGACTGGCTTAGTCCCCAGCAGCTATTCACACTGACACCATGCTTCCTGCCCCTGCTCTTGCCCCTAGAAATCTGAGCCAGAAAGCAGCTTTGAATACTCCACATGTAAATCTTAATAGGCTGAAAAGCATAATCTCTTGGAACTACAGAGATGATAAGATTTAGCCTACTTACAGTCGTTTGGGCGTAGTGAGGCATGATGTCATGTTATGACTGAGCTAAATTCACAGTTGCTGCCTGGCTGCCAGGGAAGCCAATTCAGAATCACTAAGCAAAAGGAAGCTCTCCCTTCCCAGTGGCAGCGAGATGCTCCCCCAGCTTCTGCCAGCTCCCAAAATCCCCTAACAGCCTCCACTGAGCATATGCTCAAACTGAGCACTCCTTTTACTCCTGTGGGAAAATTGGGAGTTTCTATAATGGACAACCAAACTATTTCTCCACAGGTTTCCCAGGAGAACAGGCAATGGTATTCCTTGATCATGTGAACCATCAGATTGGAACAATCAAATCTCAGGTAAGAGAAGCTCTAAGCTGGGTATGGGCATGCTGTGATGAGATTCTCAAGCACCATTTTTATTATTTCAAAACTAATCATCTGCAGACATACAGTTTTTTAAGCACTTTAACTGCAATTGTATCCTTAGTCAAGAGTAGGAAAAGAAATGGAGGCAAATCCTGACATCAACTGTGCATGATCAAGCAGTTTCACAGCAGCGCAACAGTGCTGAAAGCAAAAAACCTTCAGCTCCAACTATTGGTTACAGCAGGAAATGCTCTTATCTTTCAGGAAATATTAAAAAAAAATCCATTAAATCCCCCCCATATTAATTCCAATCTAAAGCAAAACAAAATGAACTCAGTTCTCCTACTTTTCCAGTATCAGGCAGAGTTGATAATCACAGGATTTTACTCCAGGAAGGAATATTTTGAACCATACGATATTTGACATTTAAATTCTTCAAGTCTTCATTTTTACTTATTAATCTGATCTTTGATAACCACAGACATCTCGCCTTGCATTCCACACAAATCCACACAGCAGATGCCATCTTGGGAGGACAAAAGAAGAGACAGATTTAACTAATCTACACGTGGTTTGACATTCTATAGGTTCAAGGAAAAGTAAACCCAAACAATCCCACAGAGACTGAACAAATCAGAAGGACAGTAAAATCTGAAGTTGCAAATACTTTACTTCTTTATCTTATTAAGTTGAGAGTATTATGGGAAAAGAAGAAAAAGTGCTGGGAAGACAGGCCCGGAGAGCAGAGGAGATTTAGCAGAAAGACAAAGATTGACACTAAAAACGAACACCTGCACAGGAACACTCTCGTGTCGGTGCAAGGGGATGGATCACTTTGGGAAGTTTTGAACACCTTTAACATATAAAGTCTGACTTGTAAAGCAGATATGAGCAGTGAGGAGACAGAATTTGTCACACAGCAGTGGCACAGGGACTGGCTGGAGCTCAGCAACCCTGGCCCCAGCACTGCTCAATCCATAAGGTCAGACCTTCTCCAGGTTGCAATTACTGAGCTTCATCTGTATCATCATAAAAAATGTCAGTCTTGAATGAGAACATGACTTAAACTTTGACTTCAGTGATGTGTAAGTACTTAAATATTTTTCTAAGATCTTTAGGTGTTAATTTGAACCAAGAAAAAACTACTGTTGCTTGCAAAGGCAACTCTTAAGAAGGGAGTCGCAGCAATAGTGCTGCTTTAATTAATATCTCTAATTGTGACTATTCATAAGGTACTTAAGAAAATGTGATTTACAGTTTATTCCCTAGTTAGATAAAGTGTCTATGTTGCCATGGATTTAGTAACAGAAGTTTTAGAGCACTTGGCTTTGTTTCTAACCGAAAAGCAAAACATTTTCAGAGACAAGGTAACGAGACATAAAAAAGTGGGGGGAGTAGGTTTCATAGCAGTGTAAGAGGGAAAAATTCCTTCTACTAAGCTATGTTCTTCAAGTTAAATTTCGGTCAACAAACCAAATAAATTGCTGAATTTATGTTCAGCTTAAGCGGTCAGCTGTCAGACCAAAATGAGAAATGCAATGGGAAACTTACCTCAGAATTACCAGGTTCATCTTTAATTTTGTCTAATAGTCCCTGCTGTGGGGCCATAGCTTTAGCATATTCGTCATCCAAAGGCTCCTTCTTAATTCTAATATTTGGTGCAAAGGAATTCCCCAGCTCTTGTCCAATAGATTCCTTACTAGAAAATAGGTAGCTAGACTCCTGAAACAATAATATGAAAAAGAATTCACCCTCCTGCATCTGCCATGAGGAGTTGGGCTGCTGCCAAGGGGAGTTTGTGCTGCAGACCAAGAGATTTGGGTCCTGCCAAGGTGGGAGAAATGCTGGGCAGCAGCTGCTGCCTCAACCTCCCTGCAGCCCCCTCTCTCATCCCACCCCCAATGCTTTCCACTCCTCTGGCCAAAGCAGAAGCCACCCAGTTGTGTAAGTTGGTTGTTTGGGAGTGTCTCCTGTGGATACAGCTGTTCCCTGGCTCATGTGGAAAAAAAGCAGCAGGTCAGGTGGATGCATCCAGCTGTAGTTCGGCTCACCGCTCACTCCAACCGTGCTGAACGGGAAAGTGGCTACCAAAAGAATCCTCAATCCAAAGAGAGGGTCAGGAAAATTTTACAAAATTATATTCACTATTTAAGTAGCAAAGATGTCTAAGAGTCAGAAGATCAGTTTCCTTAACACTCAAATTTACACTCAAATACAAAATACGTATTTTGAATTATTCCAGCATATTGCTGCACTTGCAAAAGTGGTTGAAAGATCTATAGCTTACCCTGAAGTTAGTTTCTGGAGTTTGTGGCGCTAACTGCGTCCGTAATGTTTCTTCTACTTGATTATGAACTGAGGAAAACATATACATTAAATAGAAATGAATACAGGTTCCAATGCATTTCCTTTAAAACTATCAGAGTCTCATCCTGCTCCCCAACCCCAGCGTCTGACAGCACCTCACCACTATTAAACTACTCCCTTTCTCCTCCCTGCAAGTAAGATGGCAATCCCTAAAGAGAATTGACTTTTTTTTTATTATTCAATTGGATCATTATTTTCCCATTCCAGCAAAACAGTTGTAAACTTCCGACGCAAATTGTTCATTCAGAATTTTCCACACCCCAGCAGGTTCTCAACTCTCCTGTTATGATATTTAAATCAGAAAATACTTTTCAGAGCAACATCTTCCAGCTTTTTCTTTGTTGTTCTGATCTTTTGCCTTTTCCCCTCTTCTCAGGAAATAGCATCTTCTGCTTTTTTAGAATATATAATTTAAAAACTTTGGCTTTGCCTAGATACTGGATGCTACCACGAACATTTATCATTCTAGTTTCAACTACTGACTACTTTACCTGATCTTTTAACTGTAGGTATTTACAACTTTCTAAAATACAGAAACATTTCTTCCCTTGATTTCTAACTGCAGGTAAAAACAGAGATACATCTGTAACTTTTCTTCATTTTAAAAAGTATCTCTGTTGCTTCTCTATCATTGGTGCCACCTGGAAGCACTGCTTTTAAGATGCTGTTGCTGAAGATAAGAAAGTTTAAATCTCAGAACTTTAAGCTGTGAATGTGAACAAGCAGCCAGGAGTCCCTCCCTCTGCTGAATAAGATTAAATCATGTGTTCCTGCTTGGTTATTCTTAACTCCTTCATTCACTGTTCTGCTGTAACTTTCAGAGCTTGGGGAGTCAAAAATAAGTGCGTGGGCAGCAAGATTATGGTGACTGTCAAATGAGAAAGGGATTTTAGGCATCTTTGATTTTCTCTGTGTTGGCTGGATGAAGTCCAAGACACAAGTATTTGAGGAAGAAGGAGAGAAGTCTCCCAGGAAAAATGGATTTCAAGCAATGATCTGGCTTAGTTCCTGCAGACACTAACTCGTTTCTAGCAAGCCTTTCCCTGATGATACTATCAAATCCATACTGCTTTAAATGCCTAGGCATTAGTGAAGAATTGGCACTTTGCTCAAAAAATCTTTACTGGCCATCAATTTAACCTAAACTTCATCACCTTTTCTTTTAAGAAGTTCCATGGTCTATAAAAAAAAAGTGAGAGAATCCAAAAGGAAGCTTGAATTTAGGAAAATTCACCCAGCTTGGTTTAGGAAACCACAACAACAAAGGATATGTTGAGGCTCTGTAACAAGCTGTGGAGGATGAGAACTCCCTAACACTGTCAAGCCCTTTGCAAATCCTCCTCCTAACACAGAGTTCATTGGATTTCAGGGTTCTTCACAAAATGCTTGCCTACACACAGCTCTGCCTGCTCTCTTCAACAAGGTGATGTTTTTAATAATTAGCCCTATTGCTGATTTCTCTCTAGTTCTTTCTTCCTTTTTGCTGGGCAGCCAGGTCTATGATGTCAACAGTTACCTGCTTTGTCAAGAAAATTGCTTTTCAATCTAGAATCCATATCTTTAGGGATTTTTTCCAACCGTTTTTCATGTTCTTGAAAATGTCCTTCTCTATTCTTGTCCTTTGCTGAAAAAGTCTCTTTGCCATTATCTCGTGTTATGCTAAAATCTTTTCGAAGTGATTTAATTACAGGGCCCTGCTCAAAGGGGGAAGTGAGATCCTTCTGGATTTCATTCTGAACCTGAATTTCTTTTTCACTGTCCAGTTCATGATCTGGAACTCTCTTGCCCTCTTCCAGATGATCTTCATCATGAATTGCTGAAGAAAGATTGTCTTTTGGAGTGAAATTCTGATCATCTTCGTTGTCACTCCCAACAACAGGTATGCCTGCAAGATCCCCAGAGTTCAGAAAATAATCATGATCATCACCCTGCAGTGAATTTTCAGCTCCTGCTCGATTCGGTACTCCGTAAGACAAGCTGTCAAGGGCGGGTGTTAAGTTGTGGTCAGCGTCCTCAGACATCTCTGCATCCAGGATTTCACCACCTAAGGAGAAAAAAACCCTAGTGAACAGTCAGAAACTTCACGTGTAACAAAGGAGAAGCATGAGTGTCCTAATCTGGCTGATGCTGCAATTCCTTGAATACTCTCAGCCTTCTTGGGCCAACATTACAGTGAAAACATTGCTGACAGAAATGGTTCAGTCCCCCTCACCACTCTGAAACAGAAGCTGAACTGATAATACTAACCAAAGAAAGAAAAACCATTAATTTCCAATCACCTCAGTCGTAGCACTTGTGGAGAAGGCAATGCAGGAGTGAATGAGCAGGAAGGGCTAGGATGAGGGCAAGACAGTCTTGTTCAGCAGCAATGAGACTTCCAAGAAATGCTTTGTGAAACTATGACATTGAAGAATAAACAGAAATACTTACATTTTTCTGTAATATCAAATACCGCATCAGATTTATCTTCAAACTGTAAAAAAGGAAAGCACTGTGTCATTGTATTGATCAGCTGCCACGTACTTAGCTAAAAAGTATCTGATCAAAACCAAAACCAAGCAGAAGGATCACAATTCCTCCTCCTCCTTCCTTCCTTGCCCCAAGCAAATTTTTATGAATTAAGACTGTTATATCACTGAGAAGCTACACTAATGAGTTCACAGAAAAGGCACACAAGGAAAATTTAGAAACAGTGCTGCTTCCCAGAGGAGAGAGGGAAGGGAATGTCAATTTTCTCTTCTACCTGGGACACTGGTACCAGGTCAAGGCTGCAGATTCTGCCCTGACACTCTATGAGCCTTCATTCCCTCTGAACACTGTAAAGCAAAACCAGGAGCACATGCAGCTCCCACTGCCATGGGCTGCACTGATCCAAGGGAACCTCTCCTACAGGGAATGTTCTCTTTCCAGGAACAGGGAAATGCAATGCTTAACTTCCCAACACAGATGATTAGAGTCAGTGTGAGCATAAGCACAGAAGAACCAGATGATGACTGAGTGCTGCACAAACATCTGTCTGCATTAAACATCCTCTGACAGATGTTGATGCTGATGGCATGCTTGGATGCTGCCTGGAGAAGGATAATTAAAGTTTCCTTCAAAATGTCCAACTCATTAGCAGCCTCCCTTTCTGTCCAAGAGATAACAGTGATTCATTTAAGCCCTCTCTCCTTTCTCTGCATTGCCAGCTCTATACTGTCTTTCCTGGTAGATCCTGCTCACATTGCAATTCTTAAGCCATCTTAGGGAAAGTAATGGGATTTGATAGCAAAGGGATGAGCTCTAATTTCATTTAACTCAAGTAATTTAGATGATAAATCCGGTATTTCTCAGGACTGGGAACTATCAGTGATGGGAACTATCACTTTGGTAGCAGCCAGCTTTAGGAAAGGATGACAGCAGACTGTCCCAGAGGTCATTTGTTGGCAAAAAGTCCCTTTCCAATACCACTTGGAGGTCTACAAAGACAAGGTAGCTCCTTCAGCTTAACTGGAAAGACATGGAATAGTGAGGACCTGTGGTATCAAGTCAGTTGGATACTGCACCAGAACTTTGTAGTTTCTCTGAGCAGACACTTGAGGCTGGAAAAGCAAAATACAGAACCAAAATAAACAATAAAAAGCTACAGTTCTACAAGGCTGATGCAAGTCTCCTCCCTGTAATTATATACAGGGAAAAAGAGTAAAGAAACACCCCTCAGGAAGGTTTGCAAGGCCTGAGCTCTGCTCCTGCTGTAATGAATCTCAGGAGTGTCTGGGAGATGGAGGTTTAACACTGATCTAGAAGCCCATTAATTTACACAGGTGTAACACCAATCCCCATAAATACTGAATATACTAACTGCTCATACGAGTTGCTGAGGACAAAGCAGGGGTGGGCTGCTTTTAGTGAAGAACATGGAAAGGAACTTGTTGCCATTTGATAATAATATCAGAGTATGAAGTTTTGGAAAGCAAAAACAATAGCCCAGGTCCTTGACTCTACACTGACCTTTTTCAGTCCTTTTTTGCTTCCTGTCAGTAATTCTCTATCCTCTCCAAAAATGTCACAACAGAATTTGATGGTAGGATGAAGGAAGTTTTCAGTTGAGATGAAAGCATGAGCTCATGTTTTTCTCAGAGCAGATTTGTATCAAAGTAATTCTTTAACTCTTTTGAGACCCAGAGTACCTGTGGGAAAGTATTCCAGGTCCTATACAATCCTGGTTGCCTTATACATCCAAATCCTAGGTATTCCTCCTCTTCTGGAGGTAACAAATCTTTTCCCAGCAGCTGACAACCCCAGGAAGGCTCTTATTAGCAAAGGATACATTTTGCAGTGTGGATCTCTCTAACTGTTTCATTCAAAGAAACATTAACAGGCAAGTCAGAACACAGGGGCCACCTGCAAGAGCATTAGGGACTCCCATGAATATTATGGAGAACCTGGAAAACATCTACAATCTACCTGGAAGGAATCCAAGACACTTCCCAAACACAAGGTCATCCGAGGGGAAAAAAAACCAACCTATTTTGTTTCTTTACTCATTATTTTGTGAGGCTACCAAAAGAAAGTATCATCTTGGATATCTTCTTTCAAAAGGATTTCGAGTACAGAGGAAAACCTGTGTCTGTGGTCTAAAGCTTTCCCTGGCAATATTTATAAACCAAGAATTCCAGCATCTGACAATAGCAGCAGCATTAACTAAGCCACCATCTAGTTTCTGACTGCGAACAGCATCAGAACTCCCACATAGTGTAAATTCAAAGGAAGAAAACCAGGGAAAATCTTTGGATGATTGTGTGTGTGTGTACACATATGTATCTACACACACATAAATATATATATATATACACACCAAATAAATTACTCATTCTATAAGTCTGTAACTGGACTGCCTCTGAAATTAGAGCTTATATATTTTTTTTCTGCATTAATGTAGGGTATTCTCTCAATTATACACTTCTAGTCCCTTCCCCAATGCTATTACAGTCTTGTTTAATGCCATCTCAGGAGGAAATGTTGTATATCACCAGCTACATAAAAACATATCACTTTAATCAATCATGTATGTTAGCTTTTAACTTGATTATGGTCTTGTATCACACAGAAAAGTGAACAACAACGCTCAGCTTACTATTTCTGTATTATTCTATTACAGTTCTGCAAGGCAATTCCCTCTCTCCAGTCCTCATGCTTCCTCCTTTCGTTAGCCATCATAGCCCTTAATTCCCTTTATTTCTTCTGCTCAGATTTTTTAAGATTTGGTGAGAGGTGGAGCAAAAGTACTTGAGGGACAAACATCAAACTGATGGCATTTCCTCTGCATTTCACCAGATCTAAGGAGAGGTACCTCACCACCCCACATTAAGTCTTGATTACTTCAAAAGGAAAGTATCAGGAACAGAGAGTTTTGTGTTCAAATACTGAGGCTTCAACTCTTCAACTCAGTCCTCAAAACACACTTGCAGTTGTAAAACAAAACTCAGTAATAGAATATTCTAAAACACCTACATCAAATCACCTTGGTGAATATTTGACAGAGAATAATAATTCTTAGTGTTCTTAACCATTTAACTCCATAAGAGTTTAATACAGAGCAGTCTGAATTTGGTATTAGTGAAATTCAGTGTTTTAAGCTATATTTTTCTTAGTGACTGCCTCGTTAGCTAGCACTGCACACAAAGCAGTGCCCTGCCTACTCAGGTTGTAAAAAATGAATGAATGAAATGAAATAAGAATACAGAGATAGTGGCAAAACAATGAGGTGTTTCTGAAAACAATGTGACTTCCTTAAAATTAACTACTCTCTAAATAAAGACAGCATTGCTTCCATAAAAAAAAATTTCCACCAGATATGTCACTGTTTTTTATAGATGTACATGAAACTATAAGGGAGCAGTGTCACAGCCTCAGCACCAACCTGCCTTTGCTGGAACAGGGGGACAGAAGGACACTGTTTACACTTCAATATGATGTGCTAATTTGAAACAACTAAACAGCTGATCTATACCTTAATAGTGTTCAACATTGCCACGGCATCCATAAATCAAACAATTCATAGATTATTTTTGTGCAATATAAACAGAGAAGTTGCCTATGGCTGCAGTATTGCTTTTTGTATGCAAAATACGGAGTTCTGTTAAAAAATAAACAAAACAGTGTAACCACTTCACACACAGCCACATGTCTTTCTAGTAAGCTTCTGAAGTTTGATCCCAGATTTTAATGTATCCATGAGCAAACTGTGGAAAGGAAGCAGATGTTAGGAGAACTGCAATAAAAAATAGTCAGAGATGATTCTCAGTTTGCCTGTAGTTTCTTCGTCCCTCTATGCACAGCATAATCCCCCCTCCAGAATTCATTCAACTGATAAGACATCATTTGAAACAACAAAATAATCAAAAAAGGAATTGAAATTTCAATCGCTATTCTTGAGGCAGGTGGGGTGAGCTCAGGAAGCATCCCCTGACCTTTTCCACATGACAAGTCCCTGGCAGGGATGCCAGGCAGGCAGCCAACCGCGCTGCACCTCAGCCTCCGGAAAACTCCGCAGCACACGCGGAATTACGCGGCGGGGTCCTGCTGGAGCTGCTTCCCACTGAAACACAGCCAGCCCTACACATTCATACCTTCAGAGCACCTGGGGAGGGAAGAGAGAGGGTAACAAAGAGCCAGGCTGCTGCACATACCTGCCACAGGAAAAGAAGGGCTGTGGCAGGAAGAGAACCCGGCGGGGTCACAGCCATAGAGCTGAGTGCGGCCGGGCGGCAGAGCCCCCCCTAGCCGGCTCCAGGACCCCCGCCAGGGACAGGGACAGGGCACCTTCCCGCCTGGGAACGGCCACAGAGCCTCTCTGGGGAGAGGGAGAGCGTCAGCTCAGCAGGTGGAGTGTCTCTGAGGCTTTCCTGTGCTGTGTTGAACACTTGAAAAGATTATTTTTAATCTAGTCTAAGGGTAATACAGCGGAGATGGTGATGGGAGTTTTTAAAGGCAAATCCCAAACCAGCTCCAGTACATGTAAAAAAGCAGACATTTCCCAGCTGCTTGTGGCTCCCTATATTCTGTTTAAGAAATACAGTTTTACCTTGGATCTCATTTACACATCTTCAGTTTTTAAGTGTTAGGACACGTGCTTCTCCCCTTTCATTTCTGCATTTTAAGAATTCTGGACGATTCACCAGAAATCACAGGGAGCAGTTCAGCATTGAAGTTTATTGTCCCTTTCTGTCACCAGGTTTTTCTGACATTCCTGAGCTTTTGGAATATTCACAGGCCAATCCCAAACAAACCTTATCATTTCCATACCCACCCAGCATGCACACAGAACCTGCACACTGTTACCAACATATATGGGGCCAAGATGAATCTGTCAAACACATCGGAAGTTACAGCGAACCTTATTTTTCTGGAATATTGGTGGTTTAATCCATATCTACAAAAACCAAGCCCTTCTCCCCATTCACCCACAAAATCATGGATTTGAAAAGGAAGCAGCTCCACATGAGAAGGTTTCACCTTGCAATCACAGAATCCCAGACTGATTTGGGTTGAGAGGGATCTTAAAGACCCTGTTGTTCTAAATGCTATCATGGGCAGGGAAACCTTCCACTATCCCAGGTTGCTCCAAGCCCCATCCAGCCTGGCCATGGACACTTGCAGCTTCTCTGGACAACCTGTCCCAGAACTTCACTACCCTCGCCGGGAAGAATTTCTCCCTAAAATTTGTTATTAACAAGGAATTTCATTGCACTTGCCTTTGCAAAGACACCAGATTTTGACGTGCTGATCTTTGGGCTTTGTAAATTAAGAAACACACACAGACACAAACCACACAGTAAGCAAACAAACCAAGACATCCACAAGAAAGACTTTCTTTTCAAACAAATAACTTCTTCCCTCAAAAGAGGCTCCCTGGCTCACCCCTGGCTCTGTAACTTCTCTGCTGCTGGTAAAACACAGACAACCACTAAGGCTGTAAATAAGCTGAAATAAAAATACTTCCAGTTTCTCACAGCATAGGGCAGGAAAACTAAATGGAAATTACAAGGACGTAAAAATCCTCAACATCAGAGCAGGGTTTGTGTCACATTATGTTTATGCTGTGATGCTCAGTAGCTACTTACTCCAAACCAAGTGTTTCAGTTCAGTTATACATTTTAGCTCATTGCACAAGCAGACCAGCACTGCTCAGATCACAAATGTGTACTTTTGGCCAAAGCTTTCAAAAGTATGGCTAGTGAGAAGATTATGTTCTGCAAGGCAGGGAATCCCCTTATTCCAGTTAGCTCAGAAGCTGAACAGCTCATTAAGAGAGAGTCATCATCATGGCTTTTAGGGAAAGCCAGACCACAAAATACAACTAAGAAGTACCAAGGGTGACAATCCAGGGTGGAGGAGCAGCACTAGGAAGATCACTCAGGAAGATCACTCTACTCAATGTCTCTTCCAGTAAGATGATTACCTATGTTAGTAATTAGTTGCTACTAGCTATATTACTAAAAGGAGGAAAGAAACCCCAACCCAATGTAAATTAATTTTTAAAGAGAGTGAACCATCTGAACCTGAAGTTCTCTGCTTGTCATTAGAATCTGTCCTTAATTACAAAACCCACAAGGTGGTTTTGTGCACAAATTGGGAAAATTTACAACTGTAGCACCTTTTAGTTACTGACAAATACAGCAGGACCACCTCCTGCCCAGCCTGGTTTGTGTTCCCAGCCCCACACTGGGGACTCAGCTCAGCTCCATCAGGTACTGCACATTCTTCCCCTTCTCCTAAGAGTTCAGTGCCAACAGCAGTTGATGGTGCAAATGGGAGAGCCTGGATGTACATCCACTTGTCTCTACTTCAGTACTTCTGTCCTTAAAGAGACAAAATATCTACTTCATTCTTCAAAGTACCTTCCTAACTCGGGCTTCCTTTTTGCCTTTTTCACAATTAAACACAATAAAATCCTGTTAACAGCCTGCATTAACTGTATTTCATAAAGTTTTCTGAGCAAACAGCACCATTTAAAGAAGAATTTCAATACAGATGAAATCTTTTCATGTACTTTCAACCCTTTTAAGAAATACCAAGATTCGCAAAAGTACACAAATAAGTTATTAAAAAAAATAATAAAAAAGGAAGTACTCCAAAATGTCTCCTGTGGGAATAACTCTGTATAGCTGCACTAATTCTGTTTCAAGTTCTTCTCACCTAAATTTAGACAACTAAACATTAGTTTATTAGGCTAATGATTCAGGTTTCCTCTCTTTCCAAAGGAAATTAAGGAATTCTGGCAGCAGCAATTTATCCTGCCCTGGGACTGTGGACCAAAATGGAAAAGGACCAAATGTAGAATTAAAATCTTGGCTTTGTCACCAAAAATCTGACGTATTAAAATTTGGCAATAACAACAATTGGTTATCATACATTTTTTACAAAAAAATTCAAAGGCATTAGACACAACACACTTTAAAACTATCTAATGTAGAGGTAATCCCTACAATACTTCAAGCTACTTTTAAAATTAAACAAATTAATCTAAAGCAGTAGGAAACACAGAAACCAAAATTAAATACATTACCATCATTCTTCAATCAGTACTTACAGAAAGGACAGACACATCACATAATTTTTGGATCAATACCAATTTGGTAAAGCAAGTTACAGTCTCTTGAACTTTCTGTTTCCCTTGAAATTTCTGAGAAGTACTTCCAGAGGAAAAGAGCATGGCACCACAGGAAGAACACAGGCTAAAAGGATGGACACTGGGAGCACCTCCAATTCAGCTGAAATGTCATCAGTGAAATATTCTCTGCTGCAGAAACCTCCTTTGAAGAGTTTAGATCATCCCAGAGAGCGAGTGTTACAAGCAACAGCATGAGCAAGGTCCAAGAGCTCTTAGGCCTTTAGCACACTCATGGAATGGATGATGGAAATAACCTGAACCGAGTCAGTCATTGACAGAAAACCTTGAAGCTGGTGAGAGAAAACTTCCTATAAGACTTACTTAGGGAAAGGCCAACAGCAGCTGGAATGTCTGGAAAGAATGATGGGATACAAGAGTCATCAATCATAGAATCACAGGATGGTTTGGATTGGAAGGGACCTTAAAGATCATCCAGTTGCAACCTCAATTGAGAGAAAAGGTGAGATAACTACTTCAAGAATATTGCAAGAAAATTTCAGAATTAAATTCCATTATCCTAATCATGCAAAGGGCCTTGAAGTGGGCACAAAGAGATGGATTAACTTTCTGTATTTTACACAACGTGAAAAGTCTTAATGTAAACGCCTGAGATCCATCATGCTCATTTTTTGAAAGAGAATTCAAAGATTCTGACATCAAAACATCCTTTGAGAGGTGCACAAACCTTGGCAGAGAAATGTTTTCATCATCTTTGTATCATTCTGGAGTAATTCAGCAACAAAACTTTCTAAATGAAACGATCTCCTTCAATTTTTAATTGCAGTCATGCAAAATTAAAAATCTTTTGCAAACACCTGTTTTATTGATGTGGACGCCCAAGTGTTCACCTGTTCACATCAAATTAATTTCTGAGAGAGAGCCCAAATTTCAGTACAGCCCAAATTGTCTTGTCTAGTCCAAGGGGTTATAGAGAACTGTTGAAAATAAATGAACATTCCAGTCAAAACAACTAACTGTTCAAGACAATTATATTATACACAAATTAAAGCTGAATTGCCATAAATATTTTTATAAACTACATAAAAACATACTAGCAGACACCTTTCAAGTTAATATGGATCTTACGTAATTTGAAAGATAAATATACTAAATACAACAGTTTTGATTTAGGGCAGAAATTAACCTGCTCTAAAACAATTTAGACATAAAAACTTACCAAAAACTATTAAAAATCAAATCATACAAACTTCTGTCAGTCTTAGACTGGCAAAAAACCTTTATTCTTTAGTTTGTTGCTCATTCATGGATTGAGTTAAAAGATGATGATTACTTATCCATGGGATTTACAACATGCTGGTTTCAGTGTATGTGCTTCTGGAATAATTGCAGAAGATTCTAATACTGAAAAGAACAATTCTCAAAACACCACCAATTGCTAAGCTCCTGTCTGAAGAAATCATTAAATTAGTCTTTACTTTCTCCACACAAAGGAAAACAATTTTTATAAGAATTGCTTGTTATGCCTTAGGCACAAGACTTGGAAGAATCCAAAATCATGACATCCTGCAGAATGGAAACTGGGCCACTATGGCGAAGAGAAGTGGAATATGCAGGTCTTCCATGACCTCATTAATTATTAGGAGATCTCTGTGTGCTGGATTAACAGTTTGCTAATCTCACTCTTCGCAGGCTCCATCAGCCTTTGGAGCAGCCCAGGATTCACTTCTCCCCATGTTCCTCAAGAATATCTTGGCACAAAACTGGCTTTGGGATGATGTCTCACTGGCAAGTTGTGTTTCCTCTTTCCTAACTAACTTGCCCAGGGCAACACCACTTTCCTGGATCATTCCTAAATTTCACTGAAGTTCTCTGCTTCAGCAGGAGCAGAGAACATCGTAAATGCCAACAGCACAGGAAGCTTTCCATAACCTACAGGGACATGTGGAGCAATAACTGATGGAGACTTCCAGACTTGGCACCCAGGAAATAATTAGCCAACGGATAGAGAAATTTTTTTTCTTGAGACCAGTGAAGATGATATTGACTGGATGATACTTGTTATTCCTCAGTGGATAATTGACAAGCTTGAGAAGAAAAAAGGCAATGTTCTCTTTTCTTCAGGTGACACCAAGTAACTCTACAGATAAATGGTCAAGGCAATGAGCATGAAGAGACCAGAGACATTAGGACAGACTGCATGACCTCTGAGCAACCTGCACCAACACCTGACTGTCCTCATGGTGTAAAAGCGTTTCCTTATGTCCACTAACACTTCAATCACTGGCAATGAAGTTTAATTCAAGATTTCTCAAGTTACCGTCCTACATGCAGCCACTTCCCTTCAAACTTCTTGCAGGTAGCCAATATTTGATTCCCCCAAAGACCTGCATGTTTATGTACTATCTGTGAGCAATTCCACAAAATTCCTAGAGCCTGTAAACAAAGTATTTGAAAGACACAAGTCTGAGAAATTCACAGATGATGTTCATTCCCTAACTGCAGAGTAGTCAGACATCTGAACAACTGACTTGTGAGACCCTAGGAGGTCGTGTTCTGCTTGGTAACAATTCGTTTCATGTAATCACAAGTTTCAAGTTCCCTGATACAAATCCAGCAATTAAACTTCTCTCCCATGCACTAATGGAAAACTTGAGCCTCTGCTCTTGTCTTTCCCAAGGTTGAAGAATGGGAAAGCTTTTTCATCATTGGGAAAGGGGAACTGGACTCACTCTTGTAGTGGGCTATGGACTCCTCCACACAAGCACAAACATGACTTAACCTCATTCCTGGCAGAAAGCTACCAACCAAACACTACATGAGTGCAGGAAAGGGGACTGGACTCATGGCAAGATTATTTTCAGCAGTGTTTAAAACATTCACCTGTGGTTCCTTCACAGCTACAAAGCATTTGCCACAAAGAACCTTCCACTGCTTCAAGAGATGAAGTAATTCTTCAAGTAAAGTTGGACTTGATCATCTTAGAGGTGCTTTCCAACCTTAATGATTCTGTGATTCCAAATAGATGAGTACAGACACGTGCTTACAGAGCAAGAGGCGACAACGATGGCCCAAGTTGTGACAACGAAGGACCAAGAGCTGGGATGTGCATGGCTAGAGGTACTTGCACAAGGGTTACAGCCAGGTCCTGAAAGGGGCATGGCTAATGGAAGTCACACAAGGGTTACAGCCAGGTCCTGAAAGGGGCATAGCTAATGGAAGTCACAGCCTGAGCACCCAAGAACTGGACGGTGCTGCCATCTTGACTGACTCTGGCCTGACATGGACAACTGAAATAAAGAGGAGCAGCAAGGACATCGTGCTTTAAACAAGGAGACGGACGGTAACGACAGCTCCTGGTTAGCTGCAAGTTTATTATTTAAGTGATGCCAAGACGCTCATGGCGATGATGCCTGGACACTGTCCTGGGGGAGAGGAAGCTGAAGGGCCCCGAGGCCGGAGGAGCAGCGCTGCCGGCCTGGGGCCAGGCAGCTCGTGCGGCTCGGTGCCCCCGGGACCCCCGGCGGGGCCGCGCCTCGCCCGCCGCATCCCGCCCC
>VZRF01002282.1:48190-58517 GCA_013396875.1 Vireo altiloquus
TGTCGCGGTGGCGGCAGGTGGTCGGTGGTTTCTCGGCTCCTCACGCGCCGCCGGGTGAGGGCCGCGGAGCACCGCCAGGCCACAGCGCTGCCCTCACGACCTCGCGCCCCCATGGCGCCCACCTCACCTGTTCTGCTTCTCGTGCCTCTGCTGCGTCATTCGGGAATTAATTCATTTTGAATTAAGGAATTTTTTACTGAGTTTAACATTTGTTGGTACTGTTGCAAAATGTGGAAGATGTAAAAATTTTCTTGAGGATGTTCTGTGATGTTTGATCTGTGTGTGCTTTCAAGCCTCATCAACAAGAGGGAAGATTTAATCCCTGGAACAAACAGCAGCTCACAAGCTCTAAGTGATGTCCAGGTGTTAGAAAAACAACTTATTAGTAGAGTTGCCTTGTTATAGTTCAGGCCTGGACATGCTTCATGATTTCAGACCTAGAAGGAGTTCAACAAAGCTTGGGGAGAAGGATGTACCACTGATGGTGGACACAGGAAATGCACAATTGATGGGCAACAAAGACATCTGGCAGAACTGCCAAGATAAGGAAGAAACTAATAAACCCAACAATTGTGCTGAATCAACTGCAGCTGGGTAAAGGGTAATTCTGGCAGGGGGGCATCACAACCACCAACTCATGGAGCACCAACCCAAAAGAAGAGAAACACTGAGCATGCCACTAATTATCATGAGAAGCAAGAGAATCGTTAACCAATTAAAAGAACTATGTAACTTCTAGGCAACAAACACTGGTGGCTTATTAAGAAAACATTTGAAACTATATGTGAAATACAGGTTATTGATTTTTTTTTTATTGTGAGCAATGTTGGACATTCCCAGCACCCACAAGTTGATAAGGACAATGTGTTCCTGTCTCTTTAATAATTAAATAATTTATCTGCTAATTAAAACTTGGTCTTTAAAGAAGTCTCCACTTCCCAGTTTATCTGATTTGCACAATTAAAGGCTGGTGCCGAGCAGCAGCTGCATTTCAGTGGTGACTGAAGTGATCCTTATGTAAACACTGTCCTTCAGCTGGCCTGAAATGCTGGATATGGAATATTGGGATTCATTTAGGAAATCCTGTCAGGTTTCTCTTAAAAATCATGGCATTCCAAGGATGGAGTGATAATTAATGTGATAATTTAATAATGCTTTTCTAAAGAATTATGATCCTCATCCTCAAGTATAAATTAAAATAATCCTTATCCAGAAGTCTAAAATAGTTCTAGTTGATGAGTTGTTTCGTAAAATTTCTCAAAAGAATTTGAAGTTTTTTAGCAGCAAAAGATGTTATATGTGAACTGTGAGCCTGATGTGAAATTTTATAGTAACTTTAAAAATAATTTTATCTTTAGATAGCTACAAATGAAAAGAATGAATATTATAATTTTTTTAAATGCAAACCAAGTACAGTAAAAATAAAAAATTTAATAGGAATTTATATTTTTTTTTTTAAAGAATTAGGAATTCTAGAATATTCTCAATTTAGGGCTACACATTTCAGGGTTCCCCAGGTATTGTGCACAAAAGACCTCTATGAAGACACAGGTGTCCCAAAAGCATGTGGGTCACAGCAGAGATGTGCTGTGGACCAGCTGAAGATGCACAGATTTCTGAATGGGATTTTCTAGGAAGACAGAAAATAGAGAGAGAAATAAATTTACTAAACAATAAATATAATAAAGAAAAAATACTTATTAATTTAACAAAAACATTGAGAAATTCAAGTATGAGGAAGACCTTTAAAAGATGAGTTTGGTTTAGGAATTAAGATATCTAGGAAAATAAACTCGCTTCCTCTTTTTGCCCTCTGTTTTCTGAGGCATTGCAAAGGCTGCCTTTGTGTTTTCAGGCTGAAGTTTAGAAACTGTGAGTGGTTTTGTGTTGACTAAACCTCTGTTTTCAAGTCATCCCAGTGCCAAATGTGCACTCAGGATAACCTCAAGTACCACCAGAACTCCAATGGCATCACAAGACTCGACAAAACTACTGTAACTTCTTGAGGCTACATTGTGAATTTCCATAGTGTCTTATAAAATGAACTTCTTCAAGCACCATAATGGGAGCAGTCAAATCTTTGTGTCATTGCATGGTTCTCCTAAGTAAACTAGGGAGTGATGGAAGTATCAGATCTTTCAACATCCAACAGAAAATGCTTTCAGACCACTAAGTATTCTGTGAGAAATAAATCCTGTCACTAGAACAGATCATAAATCAGCTGTGTGCTGTTGAAATCTCTGCCTGCTGCAGGTTTGTGAGGCTGATGCGATGGTGGACAGAGGAGGGGGTGACAGTGAGAGACATCTAAAACCAGACCGACCCTGGTGTGGTCTGAGACATCTGAGCCTGTTCTCTGTAGGGTGTTGGAACCAGAGCAGGACATTCTTCAGCTTGTTCAGACCTGGCTTACTCTTGACTATTGGGTGTTGGCTCAGCTTTGGGGAGAACAGGAAAGATGGAGAGAGACCTGGAGTGACAGGACAAGGGGAAATGGCTTCTCACTGCCAGAGGGGAGGGTTAGATGGGATATTTGGAAGGAATTCTTCCCTGGGAGGGTGGGGAAGCCCTGGCACAGGGTGCCCAGAGAAGCTGTGGCTGTCCCTGGATCCCTGGAAATGTCCAAGGCCAGGTTGGACATTGGGGCTTGGAGCAGCCTGGGACAGTGGAAGGTGTCCCTGCCCATGGCAGGGTTTGAAATGAGATGAGCTTTAAGGTCCCTTCCAACCCAAACCATTCCATGATTCCGTGATTCTGTATGAACTGTGTACTAATGTGGCTAAAAAAGACACTGCAGAATACAAAGATAATGTGGTGATGACTCCTGCAGAAGAGACCAAGATAAATGCCTGGATAAGGCAGGGAAATGATAAGATTGTTCCACACTATTGTTTTTGAATTGTTTTTTAATTCACCCCTGGAGTGCCCATATTCCAATCTGCTGCGCAATCCTGCGTGAGACTATTCCTCTTTAAACCAGTGACATTTAAAAAGGAATCACGAAACCCCCTCCACATGCAGGCTGCGGTTCAGTGAACTGGATGAATGATCTTTGCACATCCCCACGGGCATGCACAGCTGAATATAGATCACCCAGAAAACCTGCCAGCTGTATGAAGTGGGGCTGGGCACTCCTGAAAACCTGCCAGCCCTGTGGGTTGGGGCTGAGGACTCCTGCCTATGCTCCAGCGCAGGGTGTCTGCAGAGAATTCCAGCTGCAGGTGGAACAGCCATGCTGTGTGTTTTGGGCCAAACACAAATTAATAGCAACAAATAATCTTGTTTCCTTTCCAGTAAGCATCCAAATAGGACAGCTTTGGGAGATGGGCGGAGGAAAACATGGCTGTTGCAGATGCTACAAAGAATCATGAAATTATTAATGTTGGAAAATACCTCTAAGATCACCAAGTCCAACCATCAACTCAGTACCATTGCCACATTCACCACTAAACCATGTGATGCTTTGCACCTTCTTTGTCCTTGTTGTCACAGACTGAGAAGGGACTGATATATGAGCAGCCAGTGGCCTTTTCTGTCCCAGAGATGGGCAAAACTGTGGACACCTCTTAATTTTAGGTGCTCTCATACTGCCGACACTTATGAGGCAGGGCTGTAATGCTGTAAGAAAACACAGGGAATATTTCAGTGGAAAAAAACATTGCAGTGGTGTCTCCTGTTGGGCCCTGAGCAGACAGAGCAGACCTGGGGGCAGTGAGGACGTGGGTTTGTGTTTCAGTTCGGGGGCTGCTATGGTTTTGTCCCTCCACATGCTGGGTGGGATTTACGTTTCCCTGGTGCTGGTGATGTCAGGGACTGCCAGGACAAAGGGGAACAGGAGGCTTGGAAACAACAAGGATCAAGGAAAGAGAAAAGCCAAGTTTTAAAAAGCGAACGCTTAGTCATAGACACACAGACGCAGGAGGGCTGGCAGGGGCCTATTTCCATCCTGAAACTCCCCCTCATTCCCAGACTTGCTCTGGCAGTGTTTGCTGTTGAGATAACATCCCCTTCCCCCACCACCCACAGACAACTGAAGGAGCAGCCGTTGAAAAAGGAAAAAAAAAGGCAGTTGCCTTGCTCTGCCTGCAGGAGAAATGTCAGGAAGTGTCTGGTGGTGGGTGGGATGAAAGGAGGAAGCTGAACTCTAAAGAGAATATTCTAGCTCTGCTCGTGCAAACAAATGCCCCTCTGTATTCTGCTTGATAAGAACATCCAGGAGAAGATCCTCCTGCGTGCAGGAGCGTGGAGTAACTTACACACCTCTGAGGGATTTATTTGTACACACTGCATTACCCCAAGCACTCCATGAAGGGGAAAAGATGGAAACAGCTCGGGGAAAGCACAAGCATCATTAATAATTAATAGTGCCTTTTTTGTAATAGGAATGATCCAATATTAATTATGAAGTTAATTTCTGTTTGGATGGTTTGTGCATGTGTATGAAATTTGGACTTGAGGATTTGAGTTCAGTGCAATCAGGCTTTTATTCTAATTACAATAATTATAAATCTATTTTGCATCCTCTTTTTAGAGTCTCAATAACACAGGCTTTTGTTTCCAAACATGCCAGACAGCAGTTTTTGCACACCAAATATGGCAGCTCTCAGGTCCCCGAAGTGAATCTGGTTATAAACACAAAAGAAATTGTTTTGATTCATTGTCACTGTCCGAACGTGAAAATAAGCCCAGAACACAGGTCAAGATAAGTGCTTTGGATTTCTAAAGTCACAGAGTCAACGGGGAGGAAGGAACTTAATTGCACACATAATGAAATATTTAAACAGACAGTGACCAACGTGCAGATGTGAGATGCAGACTTTTATAGCTAATTCTGTGTTACAGACAGCTGATGCTGCTCCACATCAGGGACTCTATCTTTTTACTCAGGAGCCTTAAAAATCATCAGTGCAAAATTTTGAAGCTTATTTTTTGTACTGGGTGATCTGTTGGGAAAAATTCTACGGCAGAAGCACTAAAGCCAGACAGAGAACTGAGTTTCTTATTTAACTGTAGATCATCAGCTCGATGCCCTCTTGGGACATGGGTGTATCTCATCCACAGCAGGTTGGCAGGTGGAGGTTGCCATAAGAGCAAGCAGAAAATCTCTCTTTGTTGCACTTGGTTTTCTTATACAGTCATTATCTATTTTCCCGCTATATCCATGCCTTGCTTGTGCTACCAGGACAGATTTATTGGAAAGTTTTTCTAACGGAAATCCAGCTTATAGTAACAGAAGTTTTGTAGCAGGTTCATGGCAGAGTCTTCTGTTGAATCAGAAGAGAGGAAATGCGAGTTTTCTCTTTGCTTTTGGGTGTTTCCTTTTGTTTTTCTGTCTACTCTTGTCTCCCTGAAGAAAATCCAAAATCCCACCCCAAGTAAACCTCCTCCTTGTGACAGCCCCGTGGTCCTTTGGCAGTAGGAGAGTTCATGCTGGCACCAAGCTGTGCCCTCTGAGCCCCTGGAGTAAGACAGGGTGAGATCAGTAAGACCTGCACAAGACATTTCAGACTGCTTACATGCTCTGCTAGACATGGTAATACCATGAGGTTTAGAGAGTATTATTTGCCATAATAAGATGCCAAAACTGATTCAAAAAGGGAGCTGTTAGACTTTTGCAAAATCTGATTGTGCTCAAGGTCTGGGATAGGTGTCAGGTTGTCAGACCAGTAATCCCCTGGGAAGTCTCTTCAAGTGCCTGATGCTACAGCAGGATTAATTTTATCTTTGTCTTCTGAGAGTCACTGAAGAATGACACAAATAACCTCTGGGGTTCTTTGGCCATTTGTGTTGTTTGGAGACCTCCTCTCAAATCTTTATTGGAAATTACTGCCCACTCAGAAACTCTGGTTGCTGCTTTTTAATATCATCCTGAATTCATGCTGTGACTACATTACTTTTTCCAAATGCAGATTAAAACTGTTTATTTTAATATTTCCATCATTTTTGTGTTATGAAAAAATAATGGTTTTGATTTTCTGTTCCCCCTTTTGTGTGAGTTTGTCATTTGGAAATAGCAATGAATTAAAAAAATATATACGGAGAAGACATTGCCAGGCTTTAGATTTTTGAGAACATCATGGCAGCCTGATGAAATACAGCATTGTGAGTCTACTCCCTTCTGCCCCACTGACATTCCATGCATAGCCAAACATTAACCACAGCTCAGCTCAGAACTGCTGGGATTTTGCATAGTTGATGTATCTGTTCCCCGTGAGATGGAAGAACAGGATTCTCTATAACAGTTAAATCTCATACGTGCCACATATTTATTGTCACAGAATCCCAGACTGGTGTGAGTTGGAAGAGACCTTAAAGCCCATCCTGTTCCACCCCCTGCCATGGGCAGGGACTTCCACTATCCCACGTTGCTCCAAGCCCTGTCCAACCTGGCCTTGGACGCTTCAGGGATCCCAGGGGGAGCCACAGCTTCTCTGGGCACCCTGCGCCCACCCTCACAAGGGAGAATTTCTTCCATATATCAAACTTAATTTCCTCTCTTTGGTGGGAAACCATTCCCCCTTGTCCTGTCACTCCAGTTTCTGATGCAGAGTCCTTCACCAGCTTTCCTGGAGGCCCCTGCAGATCCTGGCTGGTGCTGTGAGGTCTCCAAACAACCTTCTCTTCTCCAGCTGAACATCCCCAGCTCTCCCAGGCTGTCTCCATAGGGAAAGTGCTCCAGCCCCTTTATTAAATTCCCTCCTCTGGACTTGCTCCGACACTTTTATGTTCCCCTTACGTTGAGGGCACCAGAACTGGATGCAGTGTTCCAGGATAGTCTGACCAGAGAGGAGAAGAGGGAGAGGATCCCCTGCCTCGACCTGCTGGCCTTGCTCCTTTGGATGCAGCCCAGGGCACAGCTGGCTTTCTGGGCTGCATCAAAAGGACCCATGAAAAAACGTGACAGAGTTTCAAATTCTCTTAATCAAAGAAATACAAAATTGGATTCTTTATACTAGAAAACCATAGAAAATTAAAATCTCTTAATAGATGACATGGATACTGTTAACTGTAGGGCAGTGGGATAAATTCTAGTTATGTCTATCTCATTTCTCTTCACAGCTCAAGGACATGTCTGGGTTGACAGCTTTGTCGTACAACTGCACTGAGTGTTCCTGCAAGGCAGTGAGCATCCTTAACTTCAATTAACATCACTGGGAACGGAGGGCTCTTGGAGCCTCTTGGAAGACAGTCTTGGCATGCTCAACTGTCCAAGGATCACTCTGCCCATCGGCAGTGCAGCTACTGCTGAGAGAGGAGACAGGCAGCAAGAGGAGGGAAAGACCAGTTTATCCAGACTGTGTGATCTTGTCAAGTCACAGAATTTCCCAGTCTCAGAGCTCTCTGTTTTTAAGGTTATAGGCATATTTGTCATGGTATAGAGGGAAAACCTCTTGGAGAGCAGATTTAATCCGTATTCAAGGAGAGGTAAAAACAGTGTTGGAGGGAGAGGAGAACCCTCATCACTGAGTGCCCAGGAAAGTTGCTGTGAGCTGAAGAGACACTGCAGCAGCTCTTGGCCATTCCTACCATCCTGACTCAGCTTTGGGTACCAGGTGATGCTTTTGGCATTTTGCTTTCTCCTTTATTCTAGCAAAGATGATATTTCTTCATGACACCATGGTGAGCCCCAGAATGATGAAATGTTCTGCAGGAATCCCTGTTCTTCCAGGCAGGTTTATCCCAGGGCTCCACAGACTTGGTTTAGGAGAGCCTGCAGCAGGGCAAGGACTCTACTCTGCACCTTCTGGGCGCCTCCCTGCTCTGCTCTCCCTTCCCACTCCTCCCTTTGCTTCCTGATTCTTAAAATTCCTGAGCACCTCTAGTTCTGGGACATACTGGAATTTGTGCACACAGCCCTTAAACTGTTTTCTTCTTGGTCAAAATTATCCAGGGAATGCCCAGGGAGTGCAGACATGGCATCTCCTCACAACGTTTAATTGCTTCTTCAGCGGGAAGGGATGTTAGTGGGATTCATGTTTGTTTGTACTTGGGACACTTACAGAACCTCATGGGGTAATTATTCCTAATTAGCAGCTTGGACACACGCTGCTCCTTCCTCCGACAATCTGCAATTAACAATACAGAAATAATTCAGATTTCTCCTTGCCAGTCTTGTGTTTATGTTTATAAGAGGAGGAAACAGTTTAGGAAAAAAAAATTATCTAAATCAATCACCTGCTGAGCTCCACACAGGGATTACCTGAGGATTATCCTGTGCTCATGGCAGCTGAGACATTCAGAACTTTGGGCACCTCTGTGTCAGCCCAATTCCCTCTGTCATATTCCTCTAAGGCTGCTACAGGTCTTTTCCTCATTAGTCACAGACTGCTTCTTACCATGGCTTAACTCAATTTCTAGATCAGTTGTACAGTATGAAAAATCTTCAGAAGTAGTAACACTAGTGTTATTTTTAAATAGATTAGTATTTTGAGGGTGAAAAACTGGAATTCTTCCTTTTTTGCTTCTCTCAATGGCCCCTATTAAACTGAACTAACGTATGTAGGCACTGAACATCCCAATAAACAGATCAATGTGAAGGATGGAGAAATACTTCAACCCCTTACCCTAGGTGTCACAGAGAATTTCCAGTCTCAGATGTGTTTGTTTAGTGGAACATACTGAGGAGAACATCCCAAGCTTTCTTTCTCAGTGTTTGTTTTTATACAAAACCAGCAAGCTGCCCAGAATTAGGAGTAGAATTATACTCTATTTCTTTTGAAGAATGATAAAAATTAGTAGCTCTCTAAAATACAATTCACTTATACTTAACACACAACAAAGGCAAACTCAACCCATTTCGACTCAATATTGTTTCCTGAAGAGACAGAACCAGACGTGACAGTGAGGCAATGCCAGTTGTTTTTGTGTGATAAGAGCCAGTCCCAAATTTGTTCTTGCAGTGATTTAACCTCTGAGACACCTCGTGGTGGAAACACTCACTGCCGGCAGCAGGGCCACAGCCAGAATCCATTTTAAAACAACGTGGATTTTCCATCCTGCAGTGCTTGGAAGTGGCTGAAGTCCCACAACCACCACTGATTTGGGGCCAGGATCAATCTGTGATTCCTTTTTATTTAAAATATATAAAGCCACAGTGAAATTTGTTTTGTTGCTCTCCTGCAAGGAAAGGCTGGGAGAATTGGGATTGTTCAGCCTGGAGAAAAGAAGACTTTGGGAAGACCTAATTATTTCCAATACTTGAAGGAGCTGATAGGAAAGATGGAGAGAGACAACTTACAAGAGCCTGGAGTGACAGGACAAAGGGAAATGAATTCCCACTGTTGGGGGGCAGGGTTAGATGGATATTGGGAAGGAATTGCTCCCCATGAGTGTGGTGAGGCCCTGGCACAGGGTGCTCAGAGAAGCTGTGGCTGCCTGGGGTCCCTGGAAATGTCCAAGGCCAGGTTGAACTGGGCTTGAAGCAACCTGGGAATGGTCCCTGCCCATGGCCGGGGGTGGAACAGGATGGGCTTTAAGGTCCCTTCTAACCCAAACCTTTCTGTGATTCCACGATTCAATGAAGAATGAAACTGGCCTTTGACCTCCCTAGAAATATTTGAGATTGATGATGTTTTATCACAGCACTGCCACAGTTCCCAGGTCTGTGCAATTAACATCGGACTTTCCCTTGGGTTTCTCATGGGGTTTGTTGTTGGTTTTTTTCAGACCTGAAACTGAATGTGAAACATCCTTGGGAGCTTGAGAGGGGGATGGACTGACACACTGGTGAAGGGAAGGTATAAAAACGTCGCGCAGGAGTCATGTGTCTTCCCCGTGGCACTGCTAAAACCAGGAACACTAGAGAGATGGAATGTGCTTTTGGCCTGCTTTCTGTAATAGAACATGGAATGTCGGGACTGTAACAACCACGGACTCGGTACAGCTGCTTTATTTTTCGCCTCAGAATGCACTGGGTACATTTTGGGGAATTGGCGTCGCTTTTTGTTTGCACAAAGCCACGTCCTGCATTCCCAGGGAGTCTGGAAACCGCGGATCACTGTTCCTAGATCAGGGTTCTTCTTTGGTGCTTCCCTGCCCGACTTTTCACACAATAGAGTGAACATGACCCCACCATGCTGGCGCCGGGGTTCCACTACCGCACTTGAATGCATAAATCGGATATTTTATAATCTCAGATTGGGTTTCAAACCAGAAGGGAAGGCTCCGGCCGCGATGAAGCAGCGAACTGTAATTGAAATTACCTTTATTTGACATTTTTCCAGCCGCAGCCAGGGCTGAGGGTGCCCTCGAGGCGCCGCGCAGTCAGGCCTGGGCCACGCCTCCGTGTGACTGACAGCCGACCCAGCCAATCACAACCCGCGCTCCC
>VZRF01002282.1:59340-82783 GCA_013396875.1 Vireo altiloquus
CCCAAGGGGCCGGGTGGCCCGCAGCAGGGGCCGCACAAGGGCGGCCCGGGGCACCGCGGCGGGCCGGGCGGAGAGCCACGAGGCCGCGGGCAGCAGCACCAGGGCCAGCAGAGCCTCGGGGCACAGCAGGGCTCGGGAGAAAGGAGCGAGAAGCTGTCGGACGAGGTGAGTCACGGCCCCCCCCACCCCCCGCCAACATCCCTCAGGCACAAGATGGCGGCGGCTCCGCGCGCCCGCGCCGCCATCTTGAGGGGAGGAGCGGGGAAGAGGCGGCGGCGCCTCAGCGGGATCCGAGCGGTCCCCGGTGTCGGGGCGGCCCCGGGGCTGCGGTTTGGGTTCCGTCGCGTTGCCCGAGGCTGCGGTTTGGGTTCCCTCGAGGTGCCCCTCGCGGTGGCACGATACTGTGATTTAGGTCTCCTCGCGGTGCCCCTGGCGGTCCCATGCTGCGGTTTGGATGTCTTCGCGGTGCTCGGGCGGTCCCGGGACTGCGGTTTGGGTTCCCCAAGGGTACTCAGGGCTCGTCGCAGCTTGGTGTGCAGCACCCAGTGATGGCTTGAACTGGTTTGATTCTTTGTAGGGGTTTAAAGCGAACCTCTCTCTCCTGAGGCGACCCGGGGAGAAGACGTACACACAGCGCTGCCGGTTGTTTGTTGGGAATTTGCCTGCTGATATCACAGACGAAGATTTTAAAAGACTGTTTGCCAAATACGGGGAGCCGGGAGAGGTTTTTATCAACAAGGGGAAAGGCTTTGGATTCATTAAATTGGTAGGCATTCGTGTTGTGTGTTCTTCCGTTTCGTTCTCGCGATGTGGTGATGTACAACTTAGTTTTCTAAAACTGGGTTTTGAACTTTCCCCAGGAGTCTAGAGCTCTTGCAGAAATCGCAAAGGCAGAGTTGGACGATACCCCTATGAGGGGCCGGCAGCTCCGCGTTCGCTTTGCCACTCATGCCGCTGCCCTCTCTGTGCGGAACCTCTCACCCTACGTGTCGAACGAGTTGCTCGAGGAAGCTTTTTCCCAGTTTGGTCCGGTGGAAAGAGCTGTTGTGATTGTAGATGATCGAGGTAGATCAACAGGAAAAGGCATTGTTGAGTTTGCATCAAAGCCAGCTGCAAGGAAAGCGTTTGAACGGTGTACTGAGGGGGTGTTTTTGTTGACAACGTAAGTATTGTTGCCAGGATTTTTTGGTTGAATAAAACTAAATAAAGACTGTAGGATTCTAGTTTTTCAGATGAAAGGCTTTTAGAGGAGTAAAATGAGTATTTTCTGTTCAGCACTCCCAGGCCAGTTATTGTGGAACCATTGGAACAGCTGGATGATGAAGATGGTCTTCCAGAAAAGCTTGCTCAGAAGAATCCGATGTATCAAAAGTAGGCACTATCTTTTGATATAAAGAGGGTATCAGTGATGTTTTAAGTAGTATTGTCCCTTAGCACTGAGGAATGTGGAAAATTTTTCAGTAACAGGGTTTAGATTTTCGGTTGTATTTCCAGTTCTTGGGGATTTCGTTTGTTCATGCTTTAGAGTAACATAATGATTTGTTTAGTGTATTCACCAAGTGGTACACAAGCAGTTTTCCACATTGTATTACAAAGAAATAGCAGCTTGACAGATGGCTTTGGTGTATGTAGAAACTTGGAAATTTAGACTTAAACTGTTTCATGCTATTGTTGAGAGATGTCATCTCCCTTAAGGCATGTCTCGGGTTGATGATCCCATGGGGATTTTGGAAATTTACGTTCATGGTTTGAAATGAGAAATCAAGTAAAATTTTAACTCATTCCATGATTAGTATAAACTTGTTGTGTGTGGATTTGCCTTATGAACTGACTACTGGCATAAAGGAACAAAGAGGCTAGAGGAGTATTAAAGAGAAATCTTTCCTGTAACAGCAGGTTTGTGTTAGAATCTGTGTATTAAACCTGTCTAATGTAGGAATTTTATATTTTCCTAGATCACAAAAGGAATTGCAGGGAGGGAGGTCCAGTCAGTCTTGTTTGGCCTAGAAAATATTCAGAATTCCTTGCTTTGATGAAAAATTCTAAGTGGTTTAGAGGCAGTCTGGAGAAGAACGTGGATTAATACGGCATTCCAAAATGTTGGAATACTTTATGTTGTATTCCATAATGTATGGAACGCTTTTAAACTTGGTAGTTTCGTTCCATTAATTACTGAACTTTGAGTTCCAGTTTCTTTATATGACAAAACAAACTGTTGGTGCTCAGGCATTATGAGAACTATTTAGGTGAAAGTGAAGGCTGTTACTTGACTTTGACACAGAGTGTTTTGACACTGGAAAATCCACCTCTGTTGTGCTTTTTCAGGCAAAGGCCTGTGTTGTTTAAGGATTTTGCGCCTGGATTTGTCAGCAGTGAAGTGTCTAAAGACAGTTAAGAATGAGGTAAACAAGCAGTAGCACTCTGAAGATTTGCTTGGATATGATAGTGCAGGAATCTCCATGCCGTGAAAATTATTTGTATCCAGTGCAGTTATCTCAGTGTGTAAGATGCACCACTTCCATCACAGCTAGTTCTCTGTCCCCTGGTTGTCAGGTATTCTCAGGGCACCCTTGAATGTTCCCTGATAATTCAGTTATTTTGCTTGTGATTTTGTATTGACCTTGAGTTTCCTGGAGTGCCCACTCTGAGCATCTTCCTTTCTGCAGGGAAAGAGAGACTCCTCCCCGTTTTGCTCAGCCTGGCAGTTTTGAATTTGAATATTCTCAGAGATGGAAATCTTTAGATGAAATGGAAAAGCAGCAGAGAGAGCAAGTGGCAAAAAACATGAAAGATGCTAAGGACAAACTTGAAAGTGAGATGGAAGATGCTTATCATGAGCATCAGGCAAACCTCCTGCGTCAAGGTAATTAGTTCTAAATTCTTACTATCTTTTTTGCTTTAAATGCTAGTGTAAATATATGGCTGTTTAATGGTTTAGTGAGTAAATTTATGCTTTTGACTATAAACTTGAGGATTTCAGGGTTAAAGAGGAACTGGTTGTTTTTTGATATTTATATCAGTGATGTGTCCAGAACGGTGACACTGGAAGGTACTTCTCTGCCACAGTGCAGCTGAAGCAGATCTAATTCAGGTATAATTAAAATGTGACATTTTGTGGAAAAGCTGCTCACTGGCTTCATTCCTGCAGACCTCATGAGGCGCCAGGAGGAGTTGAGGCGTATGGAGGAACTCCATAATCAGGAAATGCAGAAACGCAAGGAAATTCAGCTGAGGTTAGTTTGGCTTTCATGGGGTTTTATTCAAAGTTACATCTGTGCTTTTTTTTTCTTCCAATTACTTACATATGAAAGTTTTTATTTTTCAAGAAACACCATTGCTGCTTCAGTTTGTGTTTGCGAAATTGAACTGCTGTGTAAGTTTCTCCTCAAATATTTAAGCATCACAGAGTATGGTTTTTTTGCTTAAGTGTAATCACTCAGTGCCTTTATATTGCTGGAGCAAGTGATGGTGGTGTGTGTTCAATGTGCTCCACTCCTGGGGTTTAACAGTCTGCTTTGGGGTGACCAGGCAGGAGGAGGAGCGTCGCCGGCGGGAGGAGGAGATGATGATTCGTCAGCGGGAGATGGAAGAGCAGATGAGAAGACAGAGGGAAGAGAATTACAGTAGAATGGGTTACATGGATCCAGTAAGTGACATCACAGCGGGTTTGGGATGCGTTACCACGTTCAGGAATTGTGTTTAATGTATTTTCAAGGTCTCTGTGTTTGTGGCGGGGCAGTGGCAGTAGTTGGCTGTACGTGTGGTTTGTGTCCTGAAAAGTCTGGTTTTTGGTGGTTGATTATCCAAGTTGTTTCTTCTGTGTAAAAGTTGTTTCTTCTATGCAGAGGGAGCGAGACATGAGAATGGGTGGTGCTGCCACAATGAACATGGGAGGTAAAGAATCTTTTAAGTAATTACTTCTTTTGGCTGACTTAGAGATTATCAGAATATGATTATATACTTCTCTCTCTTAGATCCTTATGCTTCAGCAGCCCAGAAATTCCCACCTCTGGGAGGTGGTGGCGGCATAGGTTATGAAGCTAATCCAGGAGTTGGCCAAGCAGCCATGAGTGGTTCTATGATGGGAAGTGACATGGTAATGTATCCTATGGTGGCTTTAGCTTAGCACAAGGGAATTGTTATGGTTGGGAATGAGTTCTCCAGTGTTTGGATGGTTGTGGAAATGTCACTGTTAACTGCTGACTCTCTTGTCAGGTGTTCAACACAGGACAACGTGGCAGTGTGTAGCACTAGAGTAGTCAATAACCTTTATGGTAGCTTACACACTCAGAAAATTGTTTGCAAGTGAATTCAAATGTGCTCTTAAGCATATTTGCAATTAACTGACTTCATTGGACTTCGGAAATTCTGCGTCACTGTTAGGCTTGGAAGGATTTTTTATGAATTCTAGAGAATCTGACCAATTTCATCAAAATACTTAATGCGGTAGCTTTTCAGTAATTTGATATTCTGTACTGATGGACAAGAGAGATTTTTTTGTTCTCCTTCCCAATGTGTAACACTGTTTGTTTTGGCCCTTCCAAGCCTAGGTAGGCTGGATGCATGTTGGTCTGGGTATGCTGTTGAGTCCAAAATCTGCGCTCGGGTCTGTTCCAGCAGCAGATTAATTTAAGTAATCAATGGTAAACAGCATATCCCTTAGTCTGTGCTGATGTTGCTGTAGAAGAGCAGAAATGCTGGTTTTTAGCTTCAGACATGTTCCAGCTATCCTGGACTGTAGCCATTTGTGGTTCCTGTCCCGCAAAGAAATGTTAGCCCCATCTGTTTTCCCACGTTGGGCGTGACACAAAGGTAGAGCCTGTTAAAGCTACAGCGTATCTCCTGTTCTGAGGTACCTTTACAAACTGTACTATTTTTGGCACACTACATGTGTGACTGGGCTTGGAGCCTGCTTGGTGTTCCTACACTGAAGCACCATGGATGTAGATTACAGAAGTGCTTATTGGGCAGGATGGGAATCTGTTGGCTTAGGTGGTGATACCAGTGTGCTTTCACCCTCCCAAAAGGGTTTATACCTGTAGCACAAGCTGAACTAAATGATTTTTGGGTGGGTTTAGGCCTCTGGCTTAATGTGCTCAGCTACCATAGTAGCTTGTCAGATATCTTCTGTTTTATCTTTTTGGGGAACCGTATCTTTGGAATGGTAATTTCAGAGAGCATCATTGATTCAGTAGACAGTGCTGTTGGCCTTAAGGTATCTCAATAATCTGCTGATATCTAAGCAGTTCCTGAGCTTCCTGTGAGCAGTTAGGCAGTGTGTGGTGGATACTATGTACATATTTCTTCTGAAAACTATGGTACAGGTGCTTGTTGAACTTGTGTAATACCTGAAATGTGATCTGGTCAAAAAGTATGACAGTGAGGTGGATTAACTGCCTGGAGTTTCTTAGGCTGGACATCTCTGCCACACAATGCTGTCACAGTTCCTGGGCTGATACCTTTTAAACAGAACTGGAGACGAGCTGAAGCTGCCATGAATTAGGCAGAAAAACCCTAAATAATATTTGTGAAACTCCTTTCTTGGGTGCTGACTCAGAAGTCAGGAGCTCTGAAGTGTGCATTTTCAGTTGCAGATACTTTTTGTAACAAACCACCTACCATTGTTCTGTGACTCGGTAGTGGGAACCTTGGTTGAAATGAAAATTTAAAGCTCTCTTTGACCTTATATTGTGTAAGTTCTGTAGGTTGAATGCTGATCACAGCCAGTAATACAGTAACGGAAGGAAGTACATGCAACTAGAGGTACAATTAAATAGACCTGAAGTCTCTGCTTTATCGCAGAGTAACTTAGCTGTTACACCTTGGTGTGAAACCTTTCAATGCTGTTCAGCTGTGAATTTTCCAAGAGCTTGTGGTGAAGGTGGGGTGGGAAGGGAGATATACTGCCTGGATGCACACAACCCTCTGTGCATAGCTCTAACTGGAAACACTTGAGTGCTTGGAACACGTTTTGCATCTGATGCAGCACCAGCAGCTCCGGAGTACGTGGGGTTTGAACAAGTGCCAGTCTTTGCTCGAGCAGTTGCGTTGGTTAGGTAAAGCACTGGTCAGTAGCTTTTTTCACTTTTTTTTTTTCTTCTTGCAATGCAGTAGTGCTCACAATGAGTTTTGGTACTGCCAAAGGCCTCTGCAGTTTAGTCAGCAGACCGTAGTCTTAACCCCATCTTGAAAAGCACATGGTCTCTAGACAGCACATGCCAGTCCTGGTGAGTAGGCATTCTGTTACATTTGATGAATGTCAGCTCCTGCTTCAGCCAACCGGAGCTGCATTCTCTGATTAGGCTTATTTGGAAATGACAGTGATGTAATCTGAGCTTTTACTGCACTAAAGGTGAGAAGTTCGCAAGCTATTTGCATTAACTTGGTTGAAAATTTTGCTAGAGCTCATTTGGAAAAGTTGTTAATTCACATCTGCACTAATGCTTACATTTCTAGCACTGCAGGGAGGATCTGTTCTTTGTAACAGATGTATGAGAATGCATCAAGTGGGAACATACCTCAAGGCATGTATTACAATAAACTAATTTTTAAATTACCCTTTTTTCCTTTCTATGTTCCCGGTACCTGTGGATCGGCTCAATGGTGATTGTATCGACGAACCTTGACTACGGAACCTTCTAAAAATATATACTTAACACACATGGACATCAACTACTTATAATGAACTGTTAATTCTGTTCCAATAGCGTCCTGAACGCTTTGGGCAGGGAGGTGCGGGGCCCGTGGGTGGCCAGGGTCCTAGAGGAATGGGGCCTGGAACACCAGCAGGATATGGTAGAGGGAGAGAAGAATATGAAGCCCCAAACAAAAAGCCCCGATTTTAGATGTGACCTGTAGTTTCATTCCAGTTTGTTTTTGTCTGTCTTGTTTAGACACCGACTTCTTAATTCTTGCATTTTAGTAAGAAAGCTACGTTTTTATGGATGTTAGAAACTTACTGACCTAATATTTGTAAGTGGTCTGTTTGGGCGAGTACAATTTAATTATGTAATGCAGTGTTTCAAAATCAAATTTAGCTGTTTTTTTGATGTATAACGTCCCTAACTTGATGGCAGTGTACCTTGTGCCACTGAATTCCCAAAGTGTACCAACCTTTTTTTTACTGTGCTTCAAATAAATAGAAAACTAAATGTAGTAACTCTTCTTGCCAGTCGTGGTTAAACAAAGGAGGCCGAATACCACACCTGCCACAGTAACCCGAGAGCCTCGAGCTGAGGTCGGACTCTAGACCAGGGTGTGGAACTGCAGTGAAGAGTGAGATCTCTTCCCATAGTGCCTCTCTAGCCAAAGATTGGGTTAAATTGTAGCTGAACTTTGCAGTAGGCGCAGATTTTTTGAGCAGTAATTGTGCTGCAATAAGGAAGCAAATGGAAATCTTACAAATGCTGTAAGATACTGCTGCAAGCAGTGCAGTAATGAGTTCCATATTTTAGCTATGGGTGGTGGGATGGTAGCACTTACCACCCTGGCAGTTACTGCTTGGAATCTTTCAAAGACTTTAAGCAGAAGACTAGCAATGGTTATTTTAAAATAAATTCATAGAATGCCTTGTATTGGCTGACTTCCTAACTAAAGGATTGTTAATGTGATATTTATATGCTCTTAAGATGTCTTGAGATTACAGGATCTGGCCTTGCTCCATATTGTACACCTGCCTGAAATTGCTTGGCAAAAAGACCAGAAGTGTTACTCGAGTGATGAAGGTTAACTTGCTTATGTCCTCATGCTAACAGTGGACTAATTTGCCTAGTTCAGAATACAATCTTTTGTATTATGGGGACTGCAGGAACTATTCTTAAATCGTGTAGCTGGTGGGCAAATCCTAAAATCCTGTATGTAAAATACAGCAATCAGCTTGCTTGCATGATGGTTATCGCTCTTTTATTATTGATGTTTGGAGATAATGCTTCAAAAGTAGTATCTGAATCTGGAGTTTTAAGAATTAATACTACACAGTGCAAATAAACTCCCTTTAAGGTTCTTTTTGTAGAAGATCTGATGAATTCGTTAGTTTGCTGTTCATTTTAAGCCCCAGAAGAATTTCAAAGCATTCTGGACTCATTGGTAAGGTAGTTGCTTTGCTTATTATTACAATGTACCAGGTAAGCTGGGAACGTGACTTCCCAGTGTCAAATACCTCGGTGTTAATGCAGGATACATCAACCTGCTTGGCACAAAGTAGGTAAACTTACCTTGGCTGTACCTTCACATGATCCCCAACCATTGGAGTTCTGAGAATGGCTTTAGTCTTCCCAATATCTTTCCATTCCTTGTGCTAAGCATTGGCTAATTCTAAATTTTCTGCTAAATTTTCCCGGTGGTTAAAATTTAAGTGTCAGATTGCAGGGTTTTAGGGTACAGATGTCTGATCCCTCTTGAAGTCCTGTTACCCCTTAAATGACAGAATAGCAAGTTGGGAAATGCTGATAACAGGTAACACTGACTTGGAACATAAAGCTCACTAAAGAGCGATTCAGCTTATTTAGTGAATGCTTTGTGTTTACCCAGAAAAGTTTGGGGGTTGATAACATGCTACAACAATGAATTGCTCTCGAGGAAATTCCAAATTGGCAGTTCCTAAACTGCAGACCAAGTATTTGGAAGTTACTTGTATTGGATAGCTTACAAATGAGCAGTATGGATGCAATTTGCGTTATCGAAGCGGTTTTAAACAATATCTTTTCTGGAGGGTGTTCATGGGACACCCACAAAAGGTGAAGGTGTCTGAGGTGGGGAATTCTGAACGTGAACATTAAATTAATTTTTTCAGTTTATTTTTCAGATTACATGTCATTCTTTATTAAAAGAGATGCTGGTGCATATCCTAAAGTATGTTCTTTTGTAGTTCTGTAACTTGGAAGAGTGAAGGATGCTGCTGTCTTTGTACCTTACAGAGCTTGTCTTTGGGTACCCCTGTTTTGTACGTAACCTACTGTTGCTAGGTATATTAAAATAGCTGCGCTGCAAAACCATGATTAGTAAATATATTGAAAGATTTGGCGGTTTTCAAAACATCTGAAAGTTTGGTTAAATCTGGCTTTGTTGTAGCTGCATAAGCAGAATTTCTAAAACAAGTTCTGCTTTGAGTTGCATGTACTAAACAGGCATATGATGAACTAGCCAACTTCTTTTCAAGACCTTTTAAAGATGGTGTCTTAAAAGCTGGCAAATATGTCAACTTTAAAATCTGATAAAAGTTATTAAATGTGGGAGGCGAGAAAGTGACGTTCCTTTGATCTGTTCCTATGAGGTTTTGGACTTTTTTCATAAACTCAGATTTATATAATTGAATCTTCTAAAATCATTCAGAAAAGTGCTTTGCTGGTCAGACCTGTTTTTGGATGGTCTGGATCACCTAACATTTTTGTACTGGACTTGGAGGACATTGGCTGTTGCAATTTAGCTTGTTTTATCAAAATTGAGCCCATTTTGACACTTGGAGCTCTAAAAACTGCAGCAAGTAGAAACTGGTATCGTTATAGATATGTCTTCACACTTTCTCAGAAATGAATACAGAATAATCTTACCTTCTGGTGTAGATACATTACACTAATCATTTATACAGCTGATGAGAAACTGAAAATGCTTTTGAGATTTTGTGGTATTTTTGTGGTAGACAAATTCTTGGCTTCTCCTTGGCAACCATTTACTGTGGCAGCAAGTTCTTGCTGGAGTTTGAGACTGCAATTTACACTTTAAACTAGTGGCCTGCTACATAACTGCACTTAGCCAGCATTTCTGCAGTTCATAACTGTGAGGAACGTAGTACCACAAATGGCAATGGACATTAGGACCCGGATGTAGTATTCCTGCTTGCTCCAAGATTCTCATTGCCGACTGCGTCCAGGTAGGTAACAAGCAATATAATATAACTTGGTGACTTTCTATGTAATCTTATACTGTGGGTATTCTGACATCACACTTCTGACTGTGGAATTACAGTGCAGCACTCCATACCTGTATGCTGAGCTTGCATGAAAGCTGCGTGGTTTTCGGTTTTAAGCTTTTGTCTCATTCAGAGACAACAAATAACTTACTGTGGCTCTTAGATGAGGATTTCCAGACCCGATTCCTCTGTACATACGACTTGGCTTGGGTGGATTTTTCTTAGTTCCGATGTAACGAAGATATTCTTAAATGAGCACTGTGGGGAAGAGGGAATGTGATCTTAAACTCACTTGACGAGGTGCTCTCAGTGCCTAGAAAAGAACACATTTAAACTTTCTGTAGTGGTGAAGTGGCCCATCTGCAGCTCATCCCTGTGTAGAGTCTTGGCTTGGTGGGAATGTGTTAGTAATCACTGCTCTTGCCTTGTGTGTGCTATGTGAGTCACCTCAAACTACTGGTACAAGCAGCTCTGAGACTGATCCAGAATATTTTTGAGGACATAAATGAGTGCTTGATTGAATATCCCTGTGAGTTTCATAAAGCTTATTGGACATTGCAGTAGTCTATATTTTAACCTTTGATTGACAAGCCTGATACATTCCTCTGCTTTAATTGACAGTGATGAGATTCTGTACTTCTGCCTTGTAGAGTCATCTTGGTACTGTAATGTACAATTTCATTTTTCATCAGTCTTGAGATGTAATTCTAAACTCTTTGTTACTAGAACTCCTGACTGCAGTGTTCCAGGATTAACATGCTTACGTTGCCAGACATCCAGACATGCTGATCTCCAGCTCTTTTGCCTTAGCTCTTGAACCTGAATTCCAAGGTCCCTTGTTCCAGCAAATGATCTGGCTCTTGTCTGATACTCAGTTTTATTTCACAGGTGTTGTAATGTGTTTTCCCTTGTTCTGCAAAGTTCTGCTTTGCATACTCGTTTCTGGTATTGTCACTTCTGGACCCTTTGTTACCTTCCAGGCAGGAATCTTGCTGGTGAACAGGGATCTGCTGGACAACCTCGCCCTCTGCTGTATCCACCTTTCCATGTTCCATTGAATCCTTGAAGTAGCAGCTGCACCGTAAGATAATGACAACAAATCTTTGGTTACACCACAGCGAGTGTAGCCCATGCCAGCTGGTCACAGAGTGACACCTTGTCACAAAGTCAGTTTGGCTTTTGATGATGGTTTACCTTTACTTGTGACTTAAATCCATTTTGTGATGGCTCATCCTTACCTGGGACTGGGATCCAGTAGCAAACCTGCTGGCAACCAGTGTGCTGTCAGGTAGCAAAATTGAATTAGTGATCTTAAACCATTGCTCAAGATCTAACTTAAGTTTTCCCAGTGTGTTCTGGATAGTTGACTGGCAGGAATGCCATGAAGGGGTTATTGGCACATCTGCCTCATTCTACGTACTTGAACTAAGTAGGTTTTTGACACTCTTGGAGCAAGCAATTTGTGACTGAACCATGGGGCTCAGACCATTTCTGGCTGCAGTAATGAAACTTGGTGTGGTAGCAAACTTAGTCATGTCTGCTCTAAGTCAGTCTGTAACAAGTGGGTACAAGAAACGACATTCAAGTGCTTGCATTGTGTTTCATCTTGGTTTTATCTGTGTGTGAAATACACTTTTTCTCAAAAGCTTACCTGAAGCTCAGAAGTGTGGTGTCAGAATACATCTGCGTACTGCTAGGCCCTCCGAGCAGAGCCTGGTGCTGGCAGGAGAGCACAGCACAGCGTGGATGGGGCTTTATTGTAACATTAAGCATACAAAGTGTTGATTTGCTTGCAGTTCTCCCCATAGCTAAACACTGAGGCCTGTGAGTAGTTCTAGGACTGGAGCAGTAATGGGGTTGCATGTCTCTGTTAATCATTGCCAGCTGCAGTGACATGATCAGGAAGGCCAGTGTTCTGTTCCATTATGTTCAGTGAGGCTGAGCATGTTGGGAAGGATGCATCCAAGTATGCTGCTCTGGGGAATCACTTGGCTTCTTCCACTACCAGCAAGTTTTGCAATCAGCTAATTAGCTTCAGATTTTTTTCACTCTCCATACCAGCTAGTGGGGCTGTTAAATAGCTGCTGCCTGGAAAAGGAAAAAAGGGAGGATTGGCCTTCTCCCACCTGTGTCATTGCTGCTAGGTAATGATTGACACGTTAGGACTTGGCTGTGCAATCCCGCAGTGGTCTGTGAACACCCCATCTCTATAAATGTTGCTTCTGAACACCAGTACTGAAGAGCTAACTGGGGAGGGCTGGGAGGAGTGTGGCTAGCAGGGAATCTGCAGTTTTCAAAGGATGCACAAAGATATAGTATCCCTTATGCATGGTGTTTGTTGCTATGGCAGAGAAAACGTGCATAACTCTCCTGCTCCCGAGGGCCGTGAGGAAACCCAGGTGGTGGGTTGGAGACTAAAGCCTGAAGTTGTCCCTGCCTGGTCAGTTCATGCTGTGCCCGTGGTGGGATCTGCCTCCCAACTGGAGCTGTGCAGAGCCTTGCACCGCATCCCCAGCTCCCACCATTGCAGGCTGCCCTCAGCTATAATAAAGGGGGGTCTTGAGGAGGGAAGAACCTTGCTGAGGATAAAAGCAGTGTCAGTGGCAGCCTCTAGTGTCTGTCTTTGGCTTCTGAAGCACCTGCAGGACTATAGAACACGAGGGCTCCAAGAGGCCAGGGCCACTGCACTCCCTCAGGAAGGGGAAGAGAGAGGGCATGCTACAGGAGACAAATAGGGTCAGAGAGTTAAAGTAGCTGACAAAATTAATGCCTTCACATAAGGGATAGTATACCTCTGGCTGCAATCAAACCTCACTGTGCTCAGACTGGGGTTATGGTTTGTGCTCAGGGTGCAGTTCTTCAGGCAACTGCCTGTATATTCCTTCAGCTCTTGATGAGTATTTAGGCTAGCCTATTTCTGCCCCTTATTCTTCCACGTAATATTTTGGAATAATTGATAAGTTCCCCCTCATGACTAATCAGTCCATGTATGTTAAAACTTTATTTTTAAGTTAGTTTTGAAATGGTCAAAATTTGCTGTGTATGACTCTAATAACTTCAGTTGTTATCCTTTAGGTGAAGATGAAAGCTGAGTGACACTGGAGTGCTCATCCATGGGAAGTAAGTATTGCTTTTTTGTCTTGGATGGACAAAATAATAAAGATTTCTGGGCACTTGGTGTTCAGTCACTGAGTACCTTTGAATTGGGAAACAGTGAGAAGTTGGGACAAATGAATACATTAAATGTATAGGGACCCTGCTGACACGTGGGCTTGAGCATCCTGACTCCATCTGGGCTTGATATCTTAACAGCAGCAGCTAAAAATATCTTTCTAGATGTGGGTTTGTACAAAAGATTTCACAATCACTGTGGGTATAATAACTTGGGAATGTTTTTCCAGTTGAGGAGTCGAACATGAGCACAATCCAGCACGGTGCCCAGTGGTGTGTGGAGGGACCAAGGGAACAGGTGGACAAGTAAGTAGTTGGTGTCCTTACACTGCTATGAGGGCTTGGTAGCCCATCACCCCACGTTGGGTTATGTAATTCCTGCCTGAAACGTGTGATTTATCTCAATTTTACATAAAGTTTCTGAATCTTGCTTTTGTGGAGCCAAAATGTAACCGTTGTCTGAGGCTTTTCAGCCCCGCAGCAGCAAATAAATCCTTTGTGTGCTGCAGGTGGTCAAACAAGAAATGACCAGTCCTGCGCTTAGGCTGCCATTGGTGATTGTCAGCATGGAAAAAGGAGAATAGGGCAGCTGCTTCTCAGATGTTAATTCAACTAAACCTTGTTAAAAAGCTATTTCGCTGAAATACTTGAACATTGAATTTAAAAAATAGCCTAGTGTATAAATCAGCATGTACAGGAGCACAGCAAATAGCAGTGCAGGGAAATAAACCAACTTGCAGAGCTGGAATTAATGACATTTTCCCTCTAATTTGCCACTAAACTACAAGGGGAAACTTCAGATATTTAAAATCTTGTTTGAGGAGCAACATACTGAGTGCCTTAAATCAGGAGTCAGGGGTAAGTAACAGTAGACCTGTAAGGTGTGAAGCCAGTCAGATTCAATCGGTGAATTCCTATTGAATCCTGTGTGGTTTGTCACTGCTGCTCCTTGCTCTGGAGTAGGAAAACACACAAAACCATTTCTGATATTAGGAATACATGAATTCCGTTCATTTAATCTCAAATCTGATGTGAGTACTGGAGAATACTTGGCAGGCACGTGGCCTGTGATTCTATGTCATGTAGATCCTGCTGTTGCTTTGTGTCTTTCTTTTGCAATCTTTCTAATTGTGTGCTTTGTACTTGCAGAAAAAGAAGTCTTGAGTGCAATGAAGAGGAACCAGGAATATACAGCTCTTAAAAATAAAATATTTAAATATTTTTATAAATTACTTCTGTTTTATTCTGGAGGGTATTCAGTGAGTGAGCAGTCTGTCACTGTGGAGTGGTATGGCTGGGTCTGAGAAATGGGAATTTCTGGAAATGTGACTCATTCTTTACTCCCATTTTGAGTGTTTACATAGTTTTGTATCATAGAATTCCAAGTGTTTACCGATGTCTGATTGGTTTTTAATAGCTTTCTTGGGGATGACTGTAGTAATTTAGCCTGAGATGCTAAGAGTTAAGAGTTCTTTAGCAGCCAGAGCAGTGCAGGGGTTAGCTCTTGCAGCACAAATTGCCATGGTTCGTGTTGCTTCACTTGATGCTTTGGCAGCTGCACTGTGCACATACGTGGTTCATGCTGTCATTCATTAAATATAATACTCTGTTTAAATAGCAAGTTGTTGAATATGTTGAAATACACCAGTGGTGGCTCTGCTCATTGTAGCAGTTTCCTCCTGCAGTGGCACGAAGAGTAGTAAACATTTGGCTGGGACCTGCTTTTTGCCAGATTAGAAACATGAAAATAAATTGAATTTCATGTGGCAAAGTGGTATGGAATGCTTGAGAGGAGGGGTGTGAATGCTTGGGAGTGTTTGAGGCAGGGAGGGTTCGTGCTGCACTAGGACCTGCTGCTGCTCTCTCTCAGGCAATCAGGTGCTGGGTGGGGGCAATCTGAGGTGTTTCACTCTGATGATTTTGTGGTATTGTCTGGATCCTTAAAAGGCTTCAGTGAGGTTTGTGGCTCCTCAGTAGCCATCCTGCAGGGAGTAGGGTTCAGCGCCTTTGTCTCCACAGCTACTGCAGCTCGTGCAGCCTTTTTTCTTCAGATTGTTATTTTCCATTAACTTGTCCTTGTTTCCACTTTTGCAGCACTGGCTGCTTCCTGTGTGAAACTGTTCCAGCATTCCATGTGCTGAACTTCACCTCCTCAGCTCCTTTCTATGAGCAAATCACAGCCTGTGTTCTCTAGGGACAGGATAGCTTCTGTAATCAATAAAAAATCAGAGGCTGAGAGCAGGTATTGCTTGAGCAATATCCCTGGGAGCAGTGATGGCTGCCCTGATGCCACAGCCCTCCGTGTGCACTGAGTTGCTGCACTCCTTTTTTCAGGGTTTGATCTTTATTTTTTAATTCCTTTACAACCAAGGAGCTTTCCAAGCCGTGAAGACCTAGAGCCTGCCCTGTCCCCTTGCTCTCTGTCATTCCATGGTGTGTATCCAGAGCTCCATATCATGCTGAGCAGCTGAAGAATCATGTGCTGCCAGGAGTAAAAATAGTGTCTCTGCCACTTGTATGTGTCCCACCAGTACCTGTGGCAGCCCCTGCAAGGTGGTGGCTGAGCTGGGGTTAGTGCAGGTCCAGGCCGACCATGCTCTCTGTGACTCACAGTGCTTCCTCGTGCCTGGAAAACACTTCGGGCTCTCATGATTTATTGGCATTAAAAAAAAAAACATTTCCACTTGAATTACACAAACGTCAGCGCCTGCGGCTCCCCTGAGCCTGGCTCTCGCCAATCCCGGGCTGCCTTTGCTGGGAGGCTCAGCCTGAGCAGCGCAGGCAGTGACGCAGAGGCCTGGGGAGCGGTGCTGCCTCTGCCGCCCCAAAGCAGCCTCCCTGGGGTCAGAGCATCCTCAATCTGCTCCTGCCTGCTCCCTGGAGCTGTGGCCAGCTCTGCCTCTACCCTCCCCTGCCTGATCTGCGGTGCCCGCAGCCCCTCGCACGCCAAGCCAGCAGCTGTTGCCATGGATGGCACCTGCTCAGAGAGCCCACGAAGCCCCATCTGTGGGATTTGTTGGGGGCGGGGGGAGCTCTCCTTTTTTTCTCCAGCTCTGTTTTGGTGGGAGGATGGTGCTGCTGGTGTCACAGCCTGGGGGGTGACCCTGCATATCTGAGCTCCCCCTGCCCCGGCAGCACCCCAGGGCTAGGGAGTCCCTGTCCGTGCAGGGCTGGGGCTGGGCCGGGCTGAGCTGGGCACGGAGAGGGGCCGGGCCGGGCTGGGCTGGGCTGGGAACGGGGTCGGGCCTGGCCCTGTGGGAAGCCGGGAGCTGGGAGCTGGGCCGGGCCGCTCCGCCCTGCTCCGCCCCCGGGCCCGCCCGTCCCGCCATGGCGGCGGCCTTCACTGCCGTCCGTGTCCTGCTTGGGCTCTTCTTCTTCCTCACGGGCGCCCTGAAGGTGACGGACTGGCTCTCGGTCGACCTGCACCGACACATGGTGAGTGCGGCCGCGGACTGGGCGGGCTCGGGGGACTCAGGGCCGAGCCTTGGGGGAACGAGCAGGTTGGGGGCAGCGGTGCAAAGAGCACTTGGGCGTGCAGGACTGAGCTCCGGGGCAAAGGAACAGGTTGCGATGCAGGGCTGAGGCCCTTGAGTTCCAGGGGAAACGTGCAGGGCTGACCCTGTTGTGGTGTGGGGCTGAGCCTTGAGTGAGAAGGAGCAGGTTGAGGGTACAGGGGTACAGGGTGGAGCACTTTGGGGTAGTGGGCTGAGCCTTTTGATGTGAGTCAGCCAGAGTCCCTTGGAACACAGCGCTGATCCCCCTTGGGGGAATGGGCAGGTTGGGATGTTGGGCTGCAAGACCAAGCACTTTGGGGTGCAGGGCTGATCTCCTTGGGATGTGGAGTTGAGTTATTTAGGGTGCAGAGCTGATCCCCCTGAGAGGGCAGGGCAGAGCAGACCCGCTGGAGGAGCTGTATCCCCCCAGCCTCACTCCCCTCCCACCCTTCCCAGGCGTCAGAGTTCGTGCGCTTCGCCGGAGTGTTTCCCCTGAAGGAGCTGGGGTTTGTGCCAGAGCCGGGCTGGTACCTGGTGGCCGTGGGCTGGGTGGAGGTGACAGCCGGGCTGCTGCTGGCATTTGGGCCCCAGCTGCTGCAGGAGATCAGCAACTTCATCCTCAGCGTTGTCATGATCGGTGAGAGCCAGCGGGCGCCCACTGCCCTTTGTGGGGTCTTGGGATACCCTTGGCCAGGGACCCCCATTCCAACATTTTGCTCCTTGCCTAGGTGCCATCTACACGCTGCTGGCGCTGCGGGAGCCGCTGGCCATGTGTGCCCCGGCCACCCTCTGCCTCGGCCTCCTCCTGCTGCTCAACATCCGCGGGTACCCGGCCACCCCTCGGCCCAAGTTTGAGTGACCAGAGGTGGGAAGGACGGATGGCTTGGCCGGTGGGAAGCAATGCCTTTATGGTATTTTCAGGGACAGCATTGCATCCTGCAGGGTAACGTGCTACTGAGACAGTGTCCTCTACTGCCTCTTCCAGTGGTTCTGGTGCTGGTTCTCCCCACACTGTGGGACCCAGGCTGGTGCTGTGGGACAGTGGCCATGGCACCACTGTGACACTACCGTGGCGCTGCTCCGACAGCTCCATTGCTAAACTCGCAGAAGGTGTCCAGCTCTTCCCAGTGTTTGGCCACACTGAGGTGGGGCTGGCACTGCTCTCTTGGGGGCTTTCAAATTTTGGAATAAAATCTTTTGTTTTTCATGTTTTGCCTCCCTGTTTATTTCTGCCTCCCTGCCACGCTAAGCCTTGGGGGCTAAGAGGATGTCCTGGGGCTGGAGGACCCGGTCCCTGGGGTCAGTGCCTGGAGACAAGGTCTGGGGACGTGTGGGAGCTGGTGTGGAACAGAGGCAGATGGACAGCGGGGAGAGCCTATCTTGGGTGCGATCCCTTGGCCACCTGCAGCCACCCAGTGATGTGCCAGGGCCCTTGCTGCACATCCAGGGAATGACAGGAGTGAGTACCCAGGCAGGCATATGCTTCTTACGGATTTTGCTCCCGCAGGGAGCCACCCTGTGCCACCCTAGTTGGGCACAGCACACTCGGGATGAATCCCAGTTCATCTGAACCCAGTGCATCTCCCGGCAAGGGGGCTGGAATAGCTGTTTGGGGAGTCTGGCTGCTGGGACGAGCATCAGATGCCCTTGTGCCGCTGGTGGGACCTGCACCACGTTGGGGTGACATCTTTGTTGTCCTAAAGGAACACACACAAACTGCAGGGCCACACAAAGCAGCGAGTCAGATGCTCACAGAGCTTGGCGAAAGCCTGTAGGGCTGCTTCCCTTAAAACCAGCTTTGAAGCCAACAAAAGCACAAATAGCCAGGAGGAGGCAGATTCCTGCTTTGATGCCTTTGGGCATCCCTCTTCTCCCCAGCTGCCGGGTGCAGAAACTTGACCCTCTGCTGCTTTCATCCAGGCGTGGGTGGGAGAAGGGGCCTGGGAAATGGTATTAGACGTGGCTGGGGGCATGCAGGGGGGTCAGCCAGGCCAGTACTGGCCACCCCCATACGCGCCCAGCCCCGTCAGCCGGCGCAGGGGATCTTAGGGTGGCTCCAGCAGGGAATCCCCCATTACATACACACACAGGTGCTCTCCCCACTCCAGCTGCTGTCCCACAGGCACTAAGACACAGGGCAGCTTGGGATGGTGGGTGGGCGTCAGGCAGCCCTTGCCTCCCCCAGCACTTAAAACTGTCCCCAGCCTGGCTGGATCAGAGTGAGGAGCAGCCGGAGGGAACGCAGCCACTCCTGCCCGACCCAGCAAGGTAAGTTACAATCATGGCGTGGGTGAGATGGAGCATTTACTGTGCTAACGATGGGGAAGGAGGAGGAAAAGGGGGCCACTAAGGGATCTAGAGGCTCCTTTGGGGTCCAAATGAGGTTCCACAGGCTCATGCTTTCCGTGCCTCAACCCAGGACTGGGTGCTGTGTGTGCTGAATCCAGCCCTGCCTTGCTGGAAAACACCAGCTGGTGACTCAGTGCCTTCGTTGGCGAGGTGTGGGCAGGCAGTGATGGGAGGTGAAATATCTGCAGCCCTGGATACAGCCACTGCAGCACAGTGTGGTTTTCCATGGCCAGGACTAGAGGCAAACTTGCCTGTGCAGGACTGAGGGGCATGGGGAGATGCTGGCCCTGTGCTTGTACCCCCTATCCATACCTGGGTCTCTCCATTCTGGGGCTTGCTGAGCCGGTGGGTGACTTCCTCATGCCTGGCTCCGTGGGTAATTTGGGGTGCTGGGAGAGGGCTGGGGTGGGTGGCCCCACAGGCACGCGTTGCGTGGGAGGTGTTAAGGCCCGCAGCTGCTGACTGGAGCCAGTGTGGCACCTCCGGGTGCCTCCAGCCACAGCTCTGTTCCTCGACTGTGCTGCAGCTGTGCCTGCCGCTCCCTGGGAGCTCTAGCAGGGCAGTTGACAGTGGCCTCTGGGCTCCCTTATGGCGTGGGGGGACATAGCTGGGGTCTCATCTCCTGTGGGAGCTGAACCCTTCCAGCAGATAATGGCAGCCCCCGTGGGGCTCTGCCTCCAGCACCCAGCAGCTTCCGCAGGTGCCAGCCAGAGAGGTTGTCCTATCCGGGTGAACATCCCTCCCCTGTTTCCAAGGGTTGTGCCACTGCCTATTCCCCATCTTTGCAGGAGCTCGGGATGAACGGCTCGATGCTGGGACTGCTACCGGTGGAACACCCTGGCCAGTGTGTGCTCAGCAACCCTGTGCAGTTCATGCTGGTACCTATCGTCTACTGCCTGGTGCTGTGTGTGGGGCTGCCAGGCAACTTGGTGGCATTGCTGGTCTTCCTGCAGAGTGTCAAGGTGAGGAAGGCCATCCGCATCTACCTCATCAACCTCACGCTGGCCGACATCCTCTTCAACCTCACCCTGCCCCTCTGGATCCACTACTACCTGGCCGGGGGGGACTGGCTACTCTCGGAGGCCACTTGTCGCCTGGCTGGGGCTGCCTACTACCTGGCGACCTACAGTGCCATCACCTTCATGGCACTCATCAGCTTCAACCGGTTCTGCGCGGTGCGGGCGGCACGGCGGGCGCTGCCACTGACGGGGCCCCGTGGTGCCACGCTGGCCTGTGCCCTGGCCTGGCTGCTGGGGCTGGGTTGTGCCGTGCCCACCCTGGCCACCCACCAGACCTTCCCCACATGCGCCGGGACTACTGCCTGCTTTGAGCAGCATGGGCGGCAGCGGGGCTATGCCTACGCCATGGTGGGCTTCTTCTCCGCTGCCTTCCTGGTGGTGCTGGGCACCTACACCTCCATTGCCCGGGCACTCTCGGTGCCCGCCACAGCCTCACCAGGCTCCCACCGGCAGCAGGCCCGTGCCATGGTGCTGGGGATGCTGCTGATCTTTGTGGTCTGTGTGGCCCCCTACCACCTGACACTGGCCCCCTGGGTTGGCAGCCGGCCCCCCACACCGCTCTGCGGGCCCCCCGACACCCTGGACATGCTGCACACGCTGAGTGTGGCCCTGCTCAGCCTCAACAGCTGCCTGGATCCCCTCATCTATTGCTTCTCCATCCGCCGCTTCCGTGCTGACCTGGCACGGACCCTGCGCAAGATCGGCTGGTGCTTCCCGCTGCCCCCACCGGCACCCCCCGGGCCAGTGCCTGGCCCCCGAGCTTCCTCCTTCACCTCCTCATAGCAGGGTGAGCACAGGGTCCTGCCCCCGGCTGCCCCGGTGCCACAGTCCTGGTGGGATGCGGTACCTGTTGCCAGGTGAGGGAGCAGCGTGGGGGGAGCTCTGGCTTGGTGCACCCCCCTCCTCCCGCCCCGCTCTGCTCTCTGTGCCTTCCCACGCACCCACAGTTCCTGCTCAAGCACAGATCCTGCCCCCTGCATTGCAGGCACTGGGAGGGCGTCACTGGCACTGGGAGAGCGTCATTGGCACTGGGAGAGTGGCACTGGCACTGGGAGAGGAACTCGCCCAGCGATGGGAGCTGAGCCATAGTGGGATGTGGAAAGACAGGATGGAGAGGGATGCTCGGCGGTTGCTGTTGTCTCCCAGGGGTCTCCATCCTGCAGGGACATGCATGACCAAAGACCCCCATGGCATGAGCTGGGCTGCCCGGGGGGCTGTTTGAGGCCTCGTGGCCAGTCCTGTCCTGCAATATCCCCAATCCTCGTGCCTGCACCCCTTCTGCTCTCTGCCAGGATTAAAAATGAATGAGCCAAAGGCTTTCCTGCTCTCTTTGCTGGTGGGTGCCTGTGCCCCTCACCAAGCAGTTCCTGTGCTCCGAGGAGGGCTGAGTATGGGGCAGCTCCAGCCCCTGCAGCCCTGATCCCCCAGCCCAGCCCCTCTCCTGCGGCAGGACCCTGCCCCAGGGCGGCTCTTGCTCAGGGGGCTGCTGAGCCCGCACCCCCTGCCCCTTCCCCTGCCCTGCCCGTGGGTGGGCGGCCGTGGCGAGCGCAGCCCCCACCCCGCACCTGCCCCCCTCTCCCGGTGAGCCCCGGCGAGGCGGGGGCGGCGGAGCGGGCGCGGGGCCGTGGGCGGCTGTGTGGGCGGCTGATGGTGTTTTCCCAGCCCTGGCTCATTCCTGCTGCCAGCGCAGCCCCGCTCCCCGTGCTGCACCAGCGGGAGAGCGGGTGCTGGGCAGCCACTCGGGTTCTGGGGATGTTGGGGGGCAGGGGTGCATCAGCTGCCCCCCAGTTGGGGGTCTTGCTCCCCCAGCACAGGGCTGCTTTCCAGTAGGCTCCAATCCATTTACACGGAAGGAAACGTGAGGTGCCGGGCAGGAGGAAATGTGCTGCCTGGGGGACTGCTGGCATGGGACGGGCAGGGTGGCAGTGGGCACCAGGACGGGTGAGTGATGCTGAGCCTGTGGGTGGTGGATAATTAAGGGCTGCCTGGTTGCCAGCAGAGAGGTGAAGGTGCGGGGCAGCCCCGGGGAATGGGGACTCCATGTGCCATGGAAAGAGCACACCACTGTGACCCAGGGAGACCACGGCTCAGTAAAGCCGGTGTGGGTTCATGGGATGCCCGTGCTGCTCATGCTGCCTGGACACTTTGCTCTGGCCCCATGGATGGGGCTGGATGATGTCTCCATGTGCCGCAGTGCTGCTGCTCAGCAGAGCTGGGGCATGTCCCAAGGTGCCTCTGTTCCACACCCGGCCCCAGGCCAGCTGCCTTCGACCACCCAGTTCTTCCCCTTTTGAAGTTCATATTAAATTTTAATCCTTTTATATAACTGCTGAAGGAGGGGGCAGAGCTCTGCTCCTCACATGCAGCAGGAGCAGGCGTGTCAGCATTGCAGGATGCTTCAGGGCCTGGTGGGGTCTGGGACTAGAAATCTCTTCCTGGAGGGACCAGGACTTTTGGGGGGCTCTCTGCACACCAGGAGTGGGGCCATGCCCAGCTCTGCCTCTGGGTCTGCCAGGATGTCCTGTTTGGTGGGAAAGCCTGAGGACTTGTCCCGGCTAAGGACCACAGTGCTGGGACATGGACACGACTGCTTAAAAACACATGCAGGGCACTTGCTTGGGCCATGTCCCCCCGTGCATTGGGCAGAGCCTCACACGTGGCATGGTGGGGTGTTCTGGGCTCAGCTTGGCATCAGGATGGGGCATGTGCCACCATGCTGCTCCTGCCACCGTACAGGGCGTTGCCCAGGTTATTGTTCCTGCACTTCCAGCCTGCACAGGCTGTAATTATTATTACTACGATTATTATCAAATTACAGGGTGTGGTGTGAGTGGCTCAGCGGGCAGGCGGCAGCTCCAGGTCTGCTGGGGAAAGTCTGGGCCTCTGGGGCCACACCCCGCCTGCGGCTGTCCCAGCACCCTGGGGCTGTCCTGGCACCCCAGGGCTATTTTGGCACCCTGTGGGTGTTCTGGCACTCAGGGACTATCCCAACACCCCAGGACTATCCTGGGCACCCCAGGGCTATCTCAGTACCCCTGGACTGTCTCCGTCTTCTGTCTCCTCCCTGGCAGGCAGGGTGCCTGTGGACAGCAGTGGGTGACGGTCCCGGAGTGCCCTCGGCTCTCCGGAATGACCCAGAGGGGTGCCCACGGATGGGTACTCCTTGTCTCGATGCCAGTCCGCTCTGCAGGGTGCCTCAGGGGATGCCCACGGGTGGGTACCACCCATCCCGGTGCCAACCCTGCTCCGCGGGGCAGAGCCCACGCCTTGCGCCCCGCCGGCGGCATCTCCCCGGCCCCACGTGCGGCTGCCCCCGCTCCCCCCCCGGGGGTCCCGGGGCGCCGGGAGGCGGCGGCAGAGCCGCACCGGAGCCATTTTGCGCCGCCGCCGCCCGCTCTGGCTCCCGGGGAAAATCCACCGCCGTGTCTTGGCGGCGCCGCGGCGGCCCCGCTCCGCTCCCGCCGCTCCGCGCCCGCCCGCGCTGCACTGCGGGGCCGCCGCCA
>VZRF01002282.1:82789-110128 GCA_013396875.1 Vireo altiloquus
GCGGCCCCGGTCCCGGGGCTATCGCGGTGCCCAGCGCAGAGTGGGGGGTCGGTCCCCGGGGTCCGCGGTGCCCAGCGTGAGGGCGGGGGGAAGCGGTCCCGGGGGTCCGCGGTGCTCGGTGCGGGAAGGCGGCTCTGCCCAACGGGGCGCCGGAGCCGTGCGGAACCGGCCCCGCGGGAACGGGACGTGTCACCTGCGGACCCATCCAGCCCTGCCGAGCGGGTGTCCGAGGGGGTGAACCGGGAGAATGGTGGAGGAGGGAGCCGGGGAATGGCCGGGGGTGTCTCACCGGTACCGCGGTGCTCAGCTCCGCCAGCATTCCCCGGTGGATGCGGGAGAAGGGGTGCCGGCGGACATCCCCATCTCCTGCTACCCGAGGCTTTGGGGAGGGAGGCAGAATCTGCAGCCCCTCCAGCCTCTCCGGGATGGCGACGCCAGCCATCCTGCGTTCTCCCGCTGTGGAGGGCTCGGGGCAGGCCCCGGACCCCTCCCCAGCCCGGTGGGCTCCCCCTCCCCATCCTGTGGGGGGCTGCCGCTGGGTGCCAGGGCCGGGTGCCCGGCAGTGTGCCCGGAGCTGGCGCGGGGCACCAGCTGAGCTGTGCCCATCGCCGTGCATGCAGGTGCCATGGTCCAACCCAGCCTGGCAGGCAAGCAGAGCTAAGAGCAGCCTGGCAGCTAAGCAGAGCACCCGGGTCTGGGTGCTCCCTCCTGCCGCTGCCTTCCTTCCCCCAGACTGCTGGGTTTTGTTGGAGGAGTTGGTCTGGTTCCTCCATCCTGTGCCAAACCTGCCGAGCAAGTTGGTGCTGGGACTGCTGGTCTCTCTCCATCCTGTGCCATCCAGCCCCACATGTCACCTGCCTCGCGGTGTCCAGGGCTGAGCTGCCCACGGCCTGTCCCCCTGGCCAGGAAGGGGGCACAGAGCCCGGCTGGTGGGTGTTGGCTGTCTCCATGGGAATCCAGGCTGGGAGTAGGCAGTCTTCCTTGGTGTAAATTGGAGCAGGATCCGGCCAGCAGTGCAGATTCTCCTTTAGGAAATTGATGTAATTTTTGGTCTTTCTCAATTTCTCACCCCCGTGCTCCCACTGTCCCTCCAAATGCATCCATGGCTCCCAGCCCTTGAGGACTCTGTCTGTGTGGGGATGGAGCAGGGGGAAGGCCACTGGGAGATGGGCATGGCTGGAAGGAGGATGTCAGCCCTTTCAAGCATTATTACGGCACCAGCAGGGCTGGGAATGCAAAAATAGCCACCAAAGTGACCGTGGAGCATCCGAGCCTGGAGGAGCCCCTTTTGGCTGTGGGGGTGGTGGGAGCACTGACGTGGGGAGATGATGTGAGCCAAGTTCGGGGCTGCCGTGGGTGTTGTTACCCCACTGAGCCTGGGGTAACCTGGGCTGGCAGGACCAGCTCCAGGCATCCCTGCTCCAGAGAACAGGGTGACAAAACCATGGTGTCCTCCCTCCAAGCCTGGGTGAGATGGTGCTGAACTTGATGCCCAAACCTCCCTCCTGAGTGCCAAAGCTTGTGCCACGTGGGGTTGGAGGAGCAGCCCCCATCCCTCTCAGCCCTCCTTCTGGGCCTGGCTCCCAGCAGCTTGGGCAAGGCATGGGAGGAGTGGAGGGTGTTGGGAAGCCCAGGCTGGGGGTCCTTGTGGGGGTCTTTCCTTCAGCCTCCCCACCAGTAGCTCGGAGGCAGAGCTGTGCTGGGACCTGTGGGATGCAGAGCCTGTGTGGGTGGCTGGTGGCAGTGCTGCTGTGTGTCTCCCCAGCTCTGCCCACCCTCAAGGGCAGGATCAGGCCCTGTGATGGGGTCTCATGGGTCAGGTGGTGCTGCTGCTGTGGGGGCTGGGGCTCCAGATCCAGGTTTTGCAGACGCTCGCATCTCTCCAACAAGCTGAGCTGAAACCCTGGATCCCACCCAGCCAGAAATTTGGATCTGGAGCCAAAGGTGACTCTTGGCCCTTATTGCCAACACGGGCGAAGCTAAAATCTGGATCTGAGCAGGAACAGGAGGAGCCTGGATCCAGTGCAGGGGCTGAATATGTGGCTTGTGCTCCTTCTGGCCATCAAATTGGATTTCCTGAAATAGCCTGTTGAAGACCAGAGCCCAGCAGCGACCGAATGACAGGTCACCAGGGGTGTGGAAGCCCCATCACGATCCTGGCTGCCTGCTTCAAGACGTTGGCAGCCAGCAATAATAGTAATATACAGTGCCATTGCCGGGAGAGAGCAGCGCTGGAGAGCTAAGAATAGCAGGCGAGACGTGCCAGCAGCGGGGGACTCACGGGGCGGGCGGGGGGCTGGGGGCTGCGGCTGGACCTGTCCCAAGGGGCACCCCGGTGATGGGGTGGATGGAGGTGGCAGCTCCTCACAGCAGGGAGGACATCCCTGTGGTGCAGGTGGCACAGGCCATGGCAGGTGCTGGGGAGGGCAAGGGGAGGGGGATGTGGAGAGTGGTGCGTGGTGCTGCAGACTCTGTGTAGTGCCCCTTCAGCTTGGCCTCTGGGCTCTGCCATCCCCAGGAACCAGGTGTAAAGCCTGCTCTGACAAAGTGGCTTCCAGATTATGGCCATCTGAATGGTCCTGTGATGCCTGGTCCCTCTATGAGCAGCAGCATGGGGGGGCCACCCAGACAGCCATGGGGACAGGGCAGACAGCTCAGCACTCCACACTCACCTCCTCCAAACCAGGCAGGATTGAGCCCCTTCTGCTCATCCTGCTCTGCCCAGCGGCTCATTCCCAGGGCTGTATGGTGTCACTGGGAGGGGGACAGAGAGGTCCTGGCTACCATGGGCCCACAAATTGAGCTGTGGGGAGGCCGGGCTGCTCCTGTCAGCTGCCGGGGCAGGTGGGAGAAGAGCAAGTGCCCATTGGATTAAAGAGAATTAATTTGTACTTTCCCCATTTCTGCAGGGCTGGGGATGCTGTGGCACCCAGTGTCCCCCTCCCACAAGCAGCTGTGCTCCTCCAGGGCCCATGTCAGCGCCTCTGCAACCTGCCCTCAATCCTAATTAGATTTTCCACATCGCCCCCCAGCTCACTCCTCCCCAAATGCTGGAGCGGGAAGAAACCACGACATGATTTCTAATCAGCTTCTGAATTCAGATTCCACTTGGCTGTTGTTGGAACACAGCCTTTGTTTGGTGCTGCCCAAGCAGGGTCTTCTCTGTGGCTCCCCTTGAAGTTGGTACCCCTGGAAGCGAGTGGCTCTGCACTTTGTGTAGAGGCAGCCGGGAGACCCTGTGGAAACACAGCAATGTTTGGTGACAGTGACTTGAAGAGCACCCCCAGCACCCACCAACCCACAGTGTCAGGGCAGGCGTCCTGCCTGCTGCCACGTGGCTCTGGCAGGCACTGTGGCTCTGGCTGCTCCTGCTGAGCACTGGGCACCACTCCTGCTGCTTTCCTGGGGTTCATTCTGCATCGCTCCCGGGTGTCCGTGCAGCTGGTGTGGGAGCTGGGCACTGTGCCCCGAGGCTGCTCCCGGTGCGGCTCCACTGCGGCCAGTGCATTGCTGGGTTTGGCTCTGTCTCCAGCACCTAGACCTTGTCAGCAGCGAGTTGTGGCTCCGAGCAAAGCCAGGGGATGAAAACAGTTCCCAGCGCTGCCAAGCCCCAATTAATAGCCTGTGAATCATGATGCCATTGGAAGAGCAGATGTTTGCAGCGTGGTTGCCAGTGCTCAGTGTTTCACCAGGAGTCTGGTTGGCCTTAAATTGGCAGCTCTGGGCAGTGGATGGTGATGGGGCTTCGCTGCCTGCCTGGCCCTCTCCTGCAGGAGGATCAGGAGCTGTTGGGGCTGAATTAGCTGAAGTTTTTGGTGGGCAGAGGGAAGGGGGAGAACAGCCTGTGGGCAAGTGGGGGTGCTGCACTGGAGTGAGAGGACTACAAAAGCTGAAGGCATCAAGTCCCATTGTGACAGGACCTGCTGATGTCCCATTCCTGGGGAACCTCTCATCTTCCCAAAGGGAGGCAGGAGCTGTGGTGGCACAGGGAGTGCTGGGGCACTTGTTTCGGAATGGTGAACTGGTTGTTACTGGGGAAACACTGTTTGTCTTAGAGGTGGCTGTCCCTGCTGTGGTTGGTATCCCCAGACGTGGGGTTGGGTTGAGACCTCGTGGTGGTTGATGTGGCCCAGGTTGGTGCCATTGGTTTTGTGTCACGACATCTATCTGCCTCAGGCTCCCCTGGGCCCTCTCTGGGTGGGGGGACATTGCAGACAGCCCCACGGGAGGGGAACCACAGTGGGTGCCGGGAGGTGTGAGTGTGGGGAGCCGGTGGGGGCGAGGGCTGCACTCAGGTGCCTGTGGGGTGCAGAGTGAGTGGGTGGGGGGCGCGTGGGATGATGCGAGTGGGAGCAGCCAGGTGCACGTGGCCACACAGCCGTCCAGGTGCGTGGGGATGCAGTGGTGCGGAGCCGCCGAGTGTCCATCTGTGTGTGCAGGGCCCTGTGTCCGTCCATCCATCAGCGTGTGGGGCCGCATGTCCATCTGGGTGTGCGGAGCCGGGTGTCCGTCCATCCGCCGGCGTGCGGGGCTGCGTGTCCGTCTGGGCGTGCGGGGCGGTGCGTGGGCGTGCGGCGCTGCCGGCGTGGGCAGCTCCTTCCCGGGGGTGCGTGTTGGTGCGCGGGGGTGGCCGAGCGCGCCGGGGAGCGCGCGTGGGTGTGTCCCCAGCGCGCGGGGGCGACGGCTCCGCCACCGCCTCTCGCCGGCTGCAAGGTGCCGGTGCCGGTGTCGGCACCCGGAGCGTGGCCGCCGCCACTGCGCTGCCGTGGGTGGCCGTGACCCCGGGGACGCCTCCTGCCTCGCTGCGCGGCCTGGCCGCGGCATGGGCAGCCCGCAGGGAATTTGCAGGATCAGAGGGAATCCAGCCGCTGTGCCGCGGCCATCCTCCGGCTCCTGCCGAGCCCAGGCCAGCAACTTCATGGCTTAGCAGCGGCGGAGGGTGAGTGGGGTGGTGGGCGGGAGGGGAGAGAGAGGGCCTGGCTCCGTGCAGGGGGCTCCGTGCCTTGCAGAGCCCCAGTCCTGGGATAGTCCTGCTTTGTGCCCAGCTGTGCCAGTCCAGCGAGCCCCCCCGGCCCGGGCAGAGCGGGAGCCCCCAGGCAGCCTACAGCCCTAACCCTTTCATGGCCGAGCCCTCCTCCCTGGCAGCCACGTTCTCTCCTCGGTATGCAGCCTGTGGCTCCCGGCCAGCCCTCGCTCAGACGAGCCTCGGCACAGCCGGGAAGCTCGCCTGACAGGGATGGGGAGATCCCAGCCCCGAGGTCTCTGCTCCCGTTCCCTGCGGAGCTGGGCTGGGGGCTGTGTGCATTGGGGGGGTGTAGTGGGGCTGGGAGCTCTGTGCATCGGGGAGTGTCTGCTTGGGTTGGGGGCCGTGTGTGTTGCAGGGGGGTGTGTGCTGGGCTGGGGGCTGTGTGCATTGGGGGTGTGTGCTGGGACTGAGGGCTGGGAGCCATGTGCATTGGGGGAGGGGGTGTGCTGAATGGGGGCTGTTCGCTGGGGGTGTGGGGAGCAGGGCAGGGCTGCACCTCTGTGTACACGAGAGACAGAGTCCCCTCTGTGTGTCTGTGTGCTGGTCCATGGATGGAGCCAGGGAGCCCCAGCTCTGCCTGCCAGACGGCCCCGCTGCTGGGGAGCAGCACAGCCGGTGCCGACATCTGTGCTTCGAGCCCTGCCTGTCTTCAGTTCGCTCCTTGGCACAGTCACAGTGGCAGTTGGGTCCCTCTCCGTGGTTTCCCCCAGCATCCTGCCTCTCCATGACACAAACCTGTATCTCTGGTGTGTTTTCTTGGAGGGGAAACTGAGGCAGGAGGGAAGGGAAACAGCAGAGTCCTTTTCTGATCCCTGTCATTCTAAAGCTTGATCCCACGCCTCACCCTGGCTTGTTCTTTCCTGCCAAGTGATGCCAAGAGCCAGAGGGAAGCAAGGGCGTCCTGGGACACAGCTCCCGGCTGTGTCTGCCTTGGGCCCTGGAGCCACCCAGCTGCTCCTGCTGCTGTCTGGCACATCCCTGGCCTGGGGCTGTGAGAGGAGCTGGCGGCGTGGCCGCAGGACAGCCGCGTGTGGCACATGTTGTTGGGTGATGTGGAGACACTGGTGGTGGTGGTGGCCATGGTGGTAGTGGTGGCCGTGGTGACAGTGGTGTCTATGGTGGCTGTGGCAGTGGTGGACATGGTGACAGTGGTGTCTGTAGTGGCTGTGGCAGTGGTGGACGTGGTGGGAGTTTATCGTGGTGGGAGTTTGTAGTGGTGGCCATGGTGGCGGTGGTGCCATGGAGTGGCAGTGGTGGCCAAAGTGGTGGCAGTGGTGGCCGCCCTGGCGGTGGTGGCTCTGGCCATGGTGGCGCCGGCGGCGGGCGCTGTCCGCGGTGCTGATCCCCTCCGCCGGCCCCGGCCCCACGCAGAGAGCCCGAGCTGCAGAACCGGCGCGGTGGCGAGCCCCGACCCTCGCTCCCCCCGGGGGTGCCCACGGGCGCGCTGCGGCTCGGGGTCCCCCCGCTTCCCTGGGGACATCCCGCCCTGCCCCTGACCTTTGATGTGCAGCAGCTCCAGACAGGGCTGGTGCAACGGGAAGCCATCCAGAGCTGTGTGCCTCTCGCCCCACGCCCTGCCACCCCCAGGTGTGCCCGTCCCCCACGCCCTGCCCGCGGGGCTGGGCACAGCCTTTCCTCCACCGGGCGCTGCTGATCGTCCTGCCGGGCAGGTCGGACAGGGACAGGGTGTTGTGAGTCGGTCTGGAGAGCAGGGCAGGGCAGGGCACGTGGGGACATGGGCCACCAAGGCTCCATCACTCCCTGGCGGGTTTGGGACAGCCAGGGAGGGGCTGCTGGCCCTGCTTGGTGCAGGTTGGCTGATGGGAAGTGCCTGGGGCAGCGCTGCTGGTTGGTGACACTGTGCTCACCTCGGCCCCCCAGAACCGTGTCCCCAACTGCAGTGCCGGTGTCACTGCTCCCAGAACAAAATGTCAACCCATGCAAATGAGACTGCGGGAGCGGCTGATTGAAGGGCCCTGCCCCGCCCCGGAGTTGCAATCAAATATGCAAATGGCTCCCGAGGAGGCTAGTGAAGGCTATTAATAGCGAGGATGAGGCTGGGAGAAAGCATGGTGTTCTTGAGGGAATGAGCCTGGGATGAGCTGGTTCTGCTTGTCCCTCTGCCCAGCCTGTCCCTCTCTGCAATGCCCCGGGCAGGTGACAGGTAGTCCTTGGGCACCAGGTATTGCTTTGGCCACCATCACCCTTTGCAGGGCACGTGCTGCCCGTGTGCCCACTGCCCAGTGCCCAGAGTGTGTCTTGCTGATGAACAACTGGGAAACCCTGTGGGAAAATCACAGTTGCTGAAAACTCTGGACTGAGACTTCATCCCTGGGGAGGCAAACCAGGAGGGATGAGGTAGCTGGGGGGAGCTGGGCACTGCTGGGGAGTTACTGTGGCTTGGCCTGGGCAGTGAGCTCAGCCTGAGGCAGCTGTCACCATGCAGGGGTAGGGAAGGAGGAAGGGGCTCGTCCCACCCCCCTCACCTCTCACCTTGTGCTTCCATAACCCCTTCCCTCTCCTGGTTTTCCTGTGTTGCCATTGAGGCAGAGGACATCCCTCTCCTGCCGGTATGACCACAAGGCACTGGTGGGAACCATGCTGTCCCCAGTGTCCCAGGCAGTGCAGGGGTCTCAGTGTGCTTGGTCCCTGCTGCAGTCCCTCCACCCCATCCCCTGGGTTTTGGGATCCAGGAACCATCTGACCTTTTTTTAGAAAATTGCGGAAGTCAGGCTGGAGTCAAGAGTAACTAATTATTTAAAATCTGAAACTGGAATAATTAGCCCAATTAACAGTCTCAGGTGACGTCTGATTCCATCTGATAACGGCCTGAGGAAGAGGGAAATTAATTAACCCGTCAGCCTGACATTTGCAGGTCACCACCGGCTCCTCATGACGTTAGGATGGGAACAGGGCTGTTTTGGGGGGTCCTGTCTCTCTTAGTCTGCACCCTTTGCGGGTCTCAGTGCAGGGAGAAGGCTGTGGGTGAACCCAGGTGCCACCTGGGGCAGAGGGACTGGGGGCTGCTGGGTGGGGGGAACGGGGTGCTGTTGTTCGAGGCCAGGGTGCTGGGCAGGGGGATGGGCTGGGTGTCCCCCAGAAGTGCCAGAGCTGGTCCGTGCGTGAGGCGGCAGCTGTGGGCCTTTAAGGTTGCTGTGGAAACAGTGCTGCTCATTACCGGGAGGAGCCTCCTGCTCTCCAGGCAGGGCCCCCCCATCCCTGCAGGAGGGGACCCCCACCCCGGGCACCTGGGATTCCACAGACCCCCGTGGCTGCAGGGGGACATGGTGAGGGCACGGCTGTACCCACACAGGTGGGTGGCCTTGGTGTCCAGCATGGACCCCCCACCCCAGCTTACCCTTGGCATGGCCGGAGGTGCCAGGTAGGGCTGTGCCTGTCCGGACACACCTGGACACACCTGGACCCACGTGGACACGCATGGGCACACATGCATCCTGACCTGCCCATGCAGCCCAGCCGTGCCCCCAAGGCCCCTGGGGACCCTGTCCTTGCACCTCGGCTGGCACAGGGACCTGGCTTGGCACCTGGGCTGTGCTGCCTCCCCCCCGGCGTGGCACGGGGCCCACGGGGAACAGAGTGTGCCGAGGCAGAGCCCCTGGCCGCAGCCTGGTGCCGTGCTCAGCTCTTGGAGTTTTAATGAGGTAAATTGTATAAAAAGCTCCGTTTGCCCTAAATGCCCATCCCTGCGTGAAGCTGCTGCGGCACAGCCCGGGCACACCCCGGGAGCTGGGCAGGGGGCTACGGCGCTGGGAACACGCTCCCGGGCTGGGCACGTGGCAGCGGCAGGAGGAGGAGGAGGATGAAGGCGGTTTAGCACATTTGCAATCATTTCCCTCCTCCCCCCCAAGTTTACAGCTTACCTCAGCGGCTTATCAGCCTCCAATCTCATTAAATCAGGCAAATTGTAGCATCTGATATTTTATGGAGATTAAGGTGTGCGCCCAGACTCTATAATTATCGGCAAAGATGTATTTACAATACCTTGTTGCTAGTAAACAAAAAATAACTTCAGATCAAAGCTTTCTTACAGGGGAATAAATCTGCCCGTTGAGCCCCACTGTGGCGCACGGCAGGGAGACACTGGAGCCGCCCGGGGTGGGTGGGCATCACGGGGGGACACGCGGGGGGCGTTTCGGGGATGTCCTCAGTCCCACGTGGCGGCTGCGAGCGCCATGTGCTGGATCCATCCCCAGCTGGCATCTCCCATGAGAGCCTGGCTGCACCCACCCCTCCGGCCACGGCTCCACCGGGAATTTCCACCCCAGGGACCTCCCTGCTGAGACGAGTCCGGGATTTATCGGCAACATGTGCGTTGCCTCTGGATTCCTCACGGTGGTGGGAGCGCTGCGGATTACCGATGTGGTGACGCTGGTTTATTGCTGCCTGAAGTGGATTTATCCGTGTGGCAGGGCCCGGGCTCGCTGCCGGTGTAAATCACCACGGCACGGCTGGCCAGAGCCTCAGCGCCGTGGCTGCATCCCGACAGGCCCTTGGCATTCCAGCCTCCCCAGGGATTTCGTGGCTGGGCTCCCTGTGGGACCATGCACTCCACACCACGGATCAGCTGCCCCTTCTCCATCTCACTCTTGTGCCCACTGAAACGAGAATAAAATGGTGATAATGCTGCAGACGTCCTCTGGAAAGGGCTCTGAGGCAGATGAAAAGCCCTATTTAAGAGTGAGGCCATTATTATTAATAACTCGGAGCGAGGCTGTAAATTCAGCCGACACAGCTATTATGGGAAATGAACCTGCTCCCGTGCCGGATTGCAGGCTGCCAGGTGTGGGATGGGGATGGGCATGGGAGAGCAGGGCTGGATGGCCCCATGGCTGCTGGCTGGGTCCTGCCCACAGCCCTGGGGCAGCATGGCCAGAGGGGACAAAATCCCTTGGCTGTCACTGGCTCCATCTGGGCTCTCTGGGATGACTTCTTGGCTTTTCTGGGAAAGCTGGAGGTGTGAGGGAAGGATCCCGGAGCACAGGTCTCCTCCCAGCAGGAAAGGAGGTGACCGAGCTTTGCAACAAGGCTGAGACTTGGCCCAGGCTTGTGTCAGGGGTGATGAGGGATGTGGGGAGCATGGTGCTGGGAGAGGGGCCAGGGTGGTGCAGCTGGCATGAGGCTGGGCTGGGCAGGACTCGCAGTGGTCGTTCTGGGCTGACTGTGCCCATCTGGGGAGTGCCCAGGGTGGTATCATACCTTGGCAAAGGTTGCACTAAAATAAAAATAACCTGGTGCCATTCAGTGCCTGGCGCCTGCAGCCAGGTCAGCAAAAGGCAACGAGCTGCCGTGGCTCATTTCGTCGGGATGATTTCACCTCTGGCACTGCCACCCCTGAGCGGGGCAGCCCCGGGACCAGCGGGTGCCCAGGGTGGCAGAGCTGGGTGTGGGGCCGGGCAGGGGGTGCTGTGGGGGTGTGGAGTGCCATGAGGGTGCCACACGAGTGTCACGGGGGTGCAGAGCAGCAGCCATGGGCTCGTGGTGCTGCCTGCACCCGGCTCAGGAGCTTCTGCGGGGGAACAAGCTTTGATATAAATATCTTTTTGCTCAGCACACGACCTACTTTCCAGACAATGCCATTAGCCTCCCGACTCCCTCATTCATCTTCTGCCGTCCTCCCCCAGCCCGCCCCACACTGGTACCCGTGCCAGCACGGCACACCGGCCATGGAGTGGTGAGCCAGGACGGGCACCTGGCTCGGTGGCACTATGGGGACCCCGTGCTGGGCTTAGGGCCAGCCAGCAGCCCCATTCCCACAGCTGGCAGGAGGCTGTTGCTGCCTGTCCTCTGTCCCTGCTCTGGTTTTGTAGAGGGTAGCCAGGTCCCCATGGGGGTTTCTCCATCCCGTCCCACAGGATACTCAGATCTGCCTCCCTCCCTGCTGCCTCCTGCCCCAGTCCCTGCAAAGTCCATGTCCTGGCTGGCAAATGGCCTCATGTGGGAGGCAAGTCCTGTATGCCTTCTTTTCACATTGCTACAGCCTCATCCAGGGACATCCATGCTCAGGCACAGCCTTGTTGGCTACTTCCTGGTCAGGGCAGAGGGGAGCACAGCGAAGCAGCCACGCATTGGCTCAGGGCTGGCCCAGGGGCAGCGTGCGGGGTCAGGACCCCTCCTGAGCACCCCTAGGGCATCCCTGGTGCTGGGCCCACACACGTGGTTCATCCGAGGACGATCCTGCAGGAGCTCCCACGTGCTGTCAGAGGCTGTGCTGTGCAATTGGCAGCCAGTGAGTGGCTGGTGGGATTAGGGGCAGGTTGGGCAGAGTGTGCCCGGTGCCACTGGCATGACACTGCCCAGACCCTCTGGCTTGTGGGGATAGCTGTGACATCAGTTTTCCCCCAGGAGCTGGAAACCCCTCTCTGGGCCCACCACCTGCACACCTCTGTGCACCCCTGTGATGAGCCCCCGCTCCTCCCCTGCAGCTAAAATTAAATATTCGATTTGTATTGCTGGTAAATCCTGCAAATCTCTTTTATCTCTAAGCTGTTGTAGCAGGAATATCGGTGGTGTAATCTCCATGGGGGCTCATCCCGCGGCCCACAGCTCCTCATCTTGGACCACACTCCCTTTCCCCCATATTTCCCTCTGGGATGCTTCTAGTGGTGGAGCAGGTCTCCAGTGCCAGCAGCAGAGCACCCCATGGCTCTCCTGTGCGTGCTGCTGGCTTTAGGGGACAAGGATGTGCGTGGTCCCCGAACTGTGATGGAGGTGCCCTTGCCCAGGTGATCCAGGTGGTCCCACCAGAGTGTCCCCCATGCCTGCTGTGTCCTCGCTCACCAGCCATGCCCCCCCTCCCCTCACTCTGTCCCTGCGCTAAGAGCATTGTGCAGAATTATGTATTTAAATATTTAGGTTTTCATCAGCTTTGCAAATTAAGCCCATCCATTAAAGCGGCAGTTTGGGTCCTCTGCTGGTGAGCTGGGCTGTGCCATGCCTCGGGCTTGCTGTGCTCATCCCAGCCCTGGCCCCAGGGGATGCAGCCTGGGAATGGGACGTGATAGCCCAGAGCATCCCTGCTGGCACAGGGACCAAGGGCTTTGCTGTCTCCCCGTTCCTGGAAACTCTGGCTCCTGCGGCCCCGCTGCGGGAAGAGCCATGGGAGGGGACGGTGCTGTGAAGGGAACCGGTTGGGATGGGTGTTGTTTGGGGTTGGAGTGGAGAGTGCTGCGTGCCGGGGAAAGCAGGATGAGGAGCACTGCTGGTGACAGGTGAGAGCCCTGGCCAAGCGCCTGGCAGGAGCAGAGCAGGGATGGAAGTGCCAACCTGCCGGGGGCTCAATGTGAGTGAAGCTGGGGATGGAAGGGTCAGCCTGCCCAGGGGCTTGGAGGGAGTGGGTAGGGAGTGGCCAGAGATTGTCACTGCTCCCATGCTCAGTGCTAAGGCTGTGCTGCCCTGAGATCACCAAAGAGGCTTTGGAGCGATCCTTGGCTTAAGTCATTACACGGCATGGCCGGGAGGTAAGTGGCTCTTTAAGCCTCAGCAGCATGGCCTTTCTGGTGGCTCCGTGAGGGTGGGAGGGAAAAGTGGGGGTGATGGGGAAACAGAGTTCGTCCAGCACTGGGGCCCCTGACACAGCTGCAGGGCCTGAGGGGGCTGCCATGGCCCCCAGTGCCTCTGGCACAGGCAGGTTGAAGTCTCAGGGGATGCTGGAGCCCAGTGCCCACCTGGGGCACTGCTGGTCACTGGAGCCCAGTGCCCGGTGGGAATGTGGGCAGAGCCCCCAGGGTGAGTGTGGCACAGGGGGATGTCCCTGCTTGTCCCTTCCCTTTGCTGCAGGTGAACATCAGGCTATGGTCTCTCTGTCCTGCTGGGCTCCCTGGCATAACCTGCATATCCCCTTTCCCACCAAGCCCTGGAGGACACCAGAGGAGTGTTCTGGCTGCCGCTGGCCCCGGGCAGTGTGGGCAGATGTTGAGTGTGTCCGTGGGAGGGGAGCTGTCTGTGGGCATCACCCGTGATGGGTGCTCATCCGTGCGGTGCAGCGCCCATGAACCCTGTGCCAGCTGGCATGGGCTGGGGTCCCTGGAGCCCTACCTGGCCTGGGGGTCCCTCCAGAGTGGTCTCCCAACTCAGTTGGCTGTGCTCCTACGCTCTGGGGTCCCACCTCTGGCAGTCGATGCCCCATGTGCCATGTCCTGGTTCCTGTGGGCAGGATGAGCATCGCTGTAGGGCTGAGGGGGCTGAAGGTGCCTGTGCCATAGGGCTTCTCACCCCTGCCAGCCCTTCCTCTGCCTGCACCTGCACAGGGATGCTATGGCCCATGGCCCATGCCACCTCTTTCCTTCTCAGCCAACTTCCTGGGATCTGGCTGCCAAACCCTCATCCTAAAGGGCTTTTGAAGATGTGGCTCTTCCGCCAAGATCTAGGTTTGGGCTTTGCAGGGATGCAGTACCACACTCTTTTCTCCGCTGGCTTTGCCTTGGCAGCTCCAGGACGCTTCAGCTCCCTTGCGCACTTGGCAGAGCAGCAGAGCTCTTGCCCCCAGAGAATCAGGTCTGGGGCCAGGGTGGGTGGTCCTGGGCTGTGTGTGCTGTGCAGGAAGGAGGTTCCTGTTCCCCCCGTGGTGGCAGCAGCCAGAGTCACCGGTGTTGTGGCGGGGAGTCCCAGTGCTGGCGGCCGTGCTGGGATCCCTGGCAGCTGGGCGCGTCGTGGCCGTATTTCCTCGCTCTGCTCCAGGAGTAATTGCTCAGATGGGGACGTGGGGCAACTCCCATCCCTCTCCCGGCATGGTAATGAGTGAAGAAGACTCAAAGACAAATGGCTCATTAAGAAGCAGTGCTGCATTGCAGGATTTTTCATCCCACCAACCGCTGCATCAGCAGAGGCAGCACCTCTCGCGCTCGCTCTCCCAGCCCTGGAGAAGGAGCTGTCAGGCAGCTGGGGCTGGTGCCAAAATTAATCATGTGCTTAATAACGTGCCCGGCCCGTCGAACGGCCTGTCCTCAGCCTCCCGGTGTGTGCAGAGGGGCGGCCGTGCCGGGCTGGAGCCCTGGGGCACCGTGGATTTGGGTTTGGTGCCTGGGAAGCACCTGTGCTTGGCAAGAAAGGATATGCTGGGGCAGGGCTGAGCCAGGGGAGACACCCTCAGCCTCAGGGTGCCAGAGCCTCCCAGTTATGTCGGGGTGCCAGAGCATCCCAGCTCTGTGGAGCTTACAGGGTCCCCCAGGTTTGTTGGGGTCCCAGCTGGCTGTGCTGGGCAGCATGGTGCTGCCAGCCCTTCTCAGTGGCCTGGGCAAACATTTCTTTCTCCACTCACATTTGCAGTTCCTTGGCTTGTGTTCATCTTTCATGACTTTTTAAAAATCTTGCCTCATCCCTTTTTCCAGCCGTGCCCGGTTGGATCCTACCCCTTGCAGCCCTCTGCAGGCAGTGCCTGCCTGCAGCTGCTCTGTTTTCTTTTATTAACAGTAATTGGTTTTGATTTCCTGATTGCAGCCAGTGTATTTTCTGTGATCTTTGCATCCTGCTCACACTGTTTTCCTCTTTCCCTTTTCCTTTTACCCCTTCTCCCTTTTCTCTTTCCTTATCCTCTCTCTTTTCCCATTTCCTTTCGTATTCCCTTTCCCTTTCTTCACCTTTCCACTTTCCCTTTTCTGTGCTAAATTAGGTGATCTCTTACTAAGCCCCTCTTTTTTTTTCCTCCAGGCTGAGTAAATTTTACTAATTTCGCCTCATAAAATAACAGAGCAATTAGTAATAAAATAAAATGTTTGCTTTCCACAATCCTTCTCACTTACAATAAGCTGGGAAAGAGTAAATAGATTAAAAGCACGGCGGAAACGACCTGGCGGTATTCCATATTTATTTTCTTCCGACGACCGTAGATCAAATTTGCTCAGCCCCTAAGTGGGAAAACCACTTTATTTTATTTTTTTCCCCGGCTCCAGCTCGGGCGCTCACGCTGCGTGTTTGTTCTCTCCCGCTTTCATCCCAAGCCATAAAGGTCCCCAGCAGGACCCAAGCTGGCAGAACCTCTCATTAATTTGCAGAGCAGAACGGGCCGAGCTCGCGCCTCTCCCGGGCTGGAAGCTGGAAAAAAAGTCCCTTTGGAGACGCTGGAAAGCCAGGGTGGAGGGAGGAGGCTTTGTGGAGCGAGCGGCCGGATCCGGAGCAAATGAAAGTCGATGGCGAGGTGGCCGCTGGGCCGGCTCTGGCACCCGCTGGCAGGGAATTGCATAACAGGATGGGACTGGGGATGGTTTTGGGGCTAAACTGGGTGAAACACGTGGCTGTGGCCGTGAGGAGCTGTCCCCGTTGCTGCGCTGGTGTGGGGCAGCCTCGGGGAGGATGGAAGGCTGGGCTGATAAAAAGAAAAAGGGAGGTGGGTCAGGCTGGTTTTGGGGAGGAACGCCCTTGCTCTGGCTTCATCCCCCTCCTGTTCCTCCCCCAGAGCTTGCTTCCCCCCGGGATTCCCAGCGTGGAGGAGCTTCTGCCGGTAGGACCATGAGGACAGCATCCCCCTGAGCGCTGGGCGGTGAGTGCCACCAACAGGCTTCACTGGGACCCCAGCATGGGCTGCCCATGGTGGGGCTGCTGGGGAAGGGCATGGGGCCAGGACCTCCTGAGTGCAGGGCCATCAACCCCAGCTCTTGGGGTTAGACCTGGAAATGTTAGAAAACTCAGTCTTGCCCTGTGTCAGGGCGGTTTGCCAGACCCACAGACATTGTGGTGGGGTTTTGATGTCCTCTCACATCCCCACCGGTGTTCCTGAAGCTGGAGGAAAAATGGGAGGATCCTGGGTGCTATGGGGTCCCAGGAAAGCTATGGGATCCTGATGGGTTTGCCCTGAATCCCTGTAGCCCTGGGACTCTGCACAGTGCTGCCTCCGAGGCAGGGATCTCATGGGGCAGCTGCTGGGAAGTGGAACTGCCTCTGCCAAGTGCTCCTGTGGGAAATTAAGCAGGAGGCTGAATTTCAGGACGGCCTGGAGCACCAGGGACTACGAGCCCCTCTCCTCCCTGTGCTGACCCTCACAATGGGGAGACATATCAGAGGGAGGTGGTGGTGGGGAGCCACTGGTGGGAGTTTCTCCAGGCTCTGGATGCAATAAAGGCAAGGAGTGAGTTATTTGTAATGGTAATTATGCTCTTCCAGTTTATCCTAGCACATAATTGTGTGGGCGGTAGGTTCCCACTGGTGGTAATTACCCTGGTGTTAAATGGCACAAAATTCAGCTGGGCTGGGTTTTTCCCCCCTGACTTGAGTCTGTGTTTTGGTGGCACAAATGCTCCCATCCCGAGGGCTTCGCAGCGGTTTGGCCTTCGGCAGGACACAGCTCCAGCTCTCAGCCATCTGCCCATGAGCCACGCTCTGGCCAGCTGCCCCAGTCCCACGTGCCAGCCTCCTGCCCGCCCTGGGACAGGGGAGTGGAGCAGGCTCAGCAGTCTCTCCCATCCTCAGCTCGTGGCCATCCCCGCTGGCACACGGGAACGGAGACCATGGGCTGTGCTGCCTGCACTGAGCCCCACAGGATCACTCCCGACCCCTTCTCCATCCGGAGGCTGCCCTCCCAGGAGCACGGCTGATCCCTGGGCAGGGCGTAGACGTCTGTGTTGCCTCGGTGAGCCGGGACATGGATCCTTCACCACGGCACGTCCCCACCCGCTGCCAGCGCTCCGCAGGTGCGGGGGAGCTGCGGCGCTGCCTCGCCGGCGGTTCCGGCATTGTTGAATTCCTGCACCTGCCGAGCACAAAAGCCCGGCGGGCTCGTGCTGTCGGGCTCCGCAGATATTTTGACTCCTTCTTGCCGCCGCAGCAGCAATATTTGGATCAGCTGAGAGCTTTCCCTCCCCAAGCAGGAGATGATAGCTCAGCCCGTGGAGGCAGAGCTGGGCTGGGAGCCTGTCTGTCCGTCCGTCCTTCCATCCTGCTGCTTGATCCCAGGGCAGGGAGGCAGCTCCATCCCATGCTGCTGCTCCTGCTCCTCGCAGCAGCTCTCTGGGGAGGGGAGAGGCATTTTCTGTTCCAGCTGCAGCATCCTTCTGTTCAGGTTAAGACGCAGCAATTAGGGAGCCTTGTTTGAGCAGGAGTGAGATCTGAGGGTGGGGAGCGCAGCACGACGGAGCGATCCAGCCTTGAAGCAGGGAAGGAAGGTGGTGGTGGCTCGGGGCAGGTGTGTTCCCAGGGCCCTGTCTGCTGCTCAGGGCCAAAACGCCACTGCTGCCCACCCCCAGAGCCTTTGGGGACCCCCAGCTGCTCTCCCATCTGGGGCTGCTCAGGGACACAACCCCCACCCACACAGCCCTGGCCCTCCCAGTGTCCCTCGTTTCTGTGGTCTAATGCCCACGAGCCACAGGCAATATCCCACGGTCACCTTTCCCTGCAGCCACTCTCGGAGATGTGCTGCCCACAGCACCCTGCCCAAATATGATAACAAGAGCGTTAACGATGCCTGTTAATTAGCCGAGGCACTCCGGAGAATAAGTAATTTCCTCATTTACAGTCAAACCAAAGACAGAGCCTTTGAGGGACCGTAAGGCACACAAACCTCCATGGGTGCAGGCGGCTCCAGTGGCTGGCGCGGGCTCAGCCTGGCTCGATGCCGTCCCTCCTCGTGCTTCGGCCTGGGGCTGCCCCTCACACAGCACAGCCACCTCTGCTCCTGGCTCCCCATCCAGAGGGCTGGCAGGGCAGGAGGGCCCTGGATTGCAGGTCTCCATCCACAGCTCTATGTGGGGCTGGATGGAGACATCAGAGCTTGGCCCCCCCGCGCCCCGCGGCAGCTCATTAGCAGTGCCGTGAATCGCAACGGCTGAAAAACCCAGCCAGAGCCGCTTTCTAATGGAGAAACACTTCATAATATTTGGTGTTGGAGAAGAAAACAAGGATCTGCTGATGGCAGCATGTCCTCCCTTGCCGTCTGCAGGCCCTGCTGCCTGCATCGCTGCTGGCAGCACCTTCTCCTTCCCACTGCCCCCTCTGAGCACGTGAGCTGTGGCTGACGCCCTGTGCCTGGCCCAGGCACTGTGCTCCTGTCACCATGTGGAAAGCCAGGATTCTGGTGCTTCACAGGGCCTCACCCAGGGCTGAATCCTGTCCTGGAAGCTTCCCAGCCTCCTTAGCTGGTTCTTGTGAGGTAGCCCCAATGTTCTGCTGGCTGTGGGGGGCAGAGGGGATCTTGACACTCTGCCTGTCTCTGTCCCCACAGATGAGCCCGCAGGGACATCCCTGCAAGATGCCGACGCTATGGGGTGGGTGCTGAAATGATGAAGGGCTACCATGGGGAGCGTAGCCAGACACAGCCCTCCTCCGGCCACCGCTGCCGCTGCATCCCAGAGGACTGCGAGCATCCCGCCGACTACATCCCGCAGGGCCCCGAGGGCCGGCCGCCGTACCTGCTCAGCCCCAGCGAGCCGTGTTCCCTGGAGCATCCCTACTGCCCGGCACGGAGCCCCGGCACGACCAGTGAGTGCCCGGGCGGGCCCCTGAGCGAGCCGCCCTCCGCCAGCGCCAGCAGCACCTTCCCGAGGATGCATCACGCGCAGCAGCCCTACGACTCCTGCGACGAATGCATGGCGACCGCCCACCCCGCCAGCAAGATCAACCGCCTGCCCCCCACGCTGCTGGACCAGTTCGAGAAGCAGCTGCCGCTGCACCACGACGGCTTCCACACGCTGCAGTACCCCCGGGCCGGCGGCGCCGAGCCCCGCAGCGAGAGCCCCAGCCGCATCCGCCACCTCGTCCACTCCGTCCAGAAGCTCTTCGCCAAGTCCCACTCCCTGGAGGCGCCGGCCAAGCGGGACTACAACGGCGCCAAGATGGACGGCCGCGGGGACGGCTACCACCACCACCACCATCACCACCACCACCACCAGTCCCGCCACGGCAAGCGCAGCAAGAGCAAGGACCGTAAGGTGGACTCCCGGCACCGGTCCAAGATGTTGGGCTGGTGGAGCTCCGACGACAACCTGGACAGCGACAGCAGTTACATGGTGTCCGGCCGGCACGCCGCCGACCAGGGCACCCAGTACTGCGTGGACGCTCCCGAAAGTGCCTTCAGAGACTTGACCTTGAAGAGTCTAAAGGGCGGCGGGGAAGGAAAATGCCTGGCCTGTGCCGGCATGTCCATGTCTCTGGATGGCCAGACGCTCAAGAGGAGTGCCTGGCACACCATGACTGTCAGCCAGGCCCGTGAAGCCTATCCCAGCGCCGGCGGCACCGAGAAGACCTTGATGCTTCAGGAAGCAAAGGCCAAAGACCGAGCATACCAGTACCTGCAGGTGAGGGGCTGGGCAGGGTGAGGGGACTGGGGCTGACCGTGCCATGCGGCGAGCCGGGGCTGGGACCCTCCATCCAGCAGCCTAGGGTGCTGGAGGGATGCTCCAGCTCTGCTCTGTGTCCCCAGTGCCTGTGTCCCATTCCTGTGCTGCCCCCTTGAAGCCCATCTGCTGCCTCCTGCCCTGTGCTGGATTTAGGGTCAGACCAGCTCTGTCAGCTCAGGGCCACCAGCAGCCCTGTGTCTGCTCCCTTCTGGCTGCTTTTATCCTGCCTGTGTGCCTGGCTGGGTGCCACCGCCTGCCTCATCACCAGGCTCCCTTCTAGGTCACCCCCCTTCCAATTAAAAGCTAATTAACTCTTCTCTCCCTTTCCCGGGGGAAGGAGACAGGGAGCAGCAATGCCGTGCTGGCCAGGGGTGGGGGTGGCCAGGGCCTCTCTCTGCCGGCAGCGGGGGCATCAGGGCAGGGTGCTGGCCCCACCACCCTCACTGTGGGCCCCAGGGGACACCATCCCCCTGCCACTGCCCTGTAAGGACCCCGTGGTGCTGGCGTCAGCGGCACGTGGCGGGACTGGTGCCCGATACATCAGGCGGGTGCTGCGCTGGCATGGGTGGGATTTGGCCCAGACGCTCCTGCCGGGGGGGCTGTGAGGTGGGAGCTGCTGCGCCGCCCCGCGTTGTGGGAATGGGGAGCCGAGCCTGTTGGGAGGGAACTGCTCTCCTGGATTTTGGGGCTTTCCAAAGGGGTCAGAGCCTCCAGGGTCTGTCCCTGCAGCTCAGGGGTGCGTGGGGAGGGCAGGGGAGCTGGGCTCACGTGCTGGATTTGGGCTGGGCTTGGTCTGGCACATGGCTCGGCTCTGCATACCACCTGTGGGCCACCGTGTGCTCCCACTCTTGCTTCCTGCTCCAGGTGCCGCAGGACGAGTGGAGCGGGTACCCGGCGGGCAAGGACGGGGAGATCCCGTGCCGGCGGATGCGCAGCGGCAGCTACATCAAGGCCATGGGCGACGAGGACAGCGCCGATTCAGACATCAGCTCCAAAGTGTTGCCCAGGGCAGCCACGCGGCGAGACAGCTACCGCCGCTCCTCCAGCGCCGACCAGGCCAGGACCAAGTAAGGGCTATTTTCTCCCGGCCCTATCCCAGCACTGCAGGCAGCAGCGGGGCTGTGGGCCAGGGCTCCCTGGGAGGACAAGTGGCATGTCCCTGCTCATGACAGTGTCCCTGCTCACGGCATTCTCACCACTCATGGCACTGTCCCTGCTCATGGCACTGCTCCCTCTCACTGCTGTGCTCCCCAGTGCAGCGGCACTGAGCCTTGTCCCTGCTCTGTGTCAGGGCGCTGGGGGGGACATGGCTGTGCTGGGCTTTGGGGGGATCTTCTGCTGCAGCCACATGCAGAGGGTGGGGACAAGAGGCATGTTCAAAGGGTGATGACAGGGATGTGCTCCAGTCCCGGTGGGTGACAGTTTTTGGGGGCAGCGAGGAGTGGGGACAGCAGCGGTACCTGGCGGGAGCATCGCTGCGGCTGCGTTTCCAAATGCTCTGCTGGAACGTGTTGCTTTTGGTGCGATCCCTTCTATTCCCACTGTCTCTTATTAGGTTTGCAAGTAGGCACTATTCTGATTCATATATCTGTAACTGTCCCAGCTGCTGCACGCCACCGCGAATGCTCCCGCGGGGACAGAGCTACGGGCGTTCCTTCACCACCGGCCAGGTACGTTCCAGGGCACAGGTGCCACGGGGCAGGTTGGGGCAGGGATGCTCTGAGCATCTCTTACACTGGCTCACCCACTGCTCTCCCCAGATCAATGATGAGCTCAACCACCAGTTTGAGGCCGTCTGCGAGTCGGTTTTTGGCGAGGTGGAGTCGCAGGCCGTGGAGGCACTGGACCTGCCCGGCTGCTTCCGCATGCGGAGCCACAGCTACCTGCGGGCCATCCAGGCGGGCTGCTCCCAGGATGACGACTGCCTCTCGCTCTTCTCCATGTCGGCCCCTCCTGGGCCACCCATCACCAGCAGCATCCTGAAGCCCAGCACTTGTGAGTCCCAGGGGGTGGTGAGGGCTTGGCCGCGTGAGGGACCCCCACATCTCCCTGCCTGCTCACCTGGACAGCTGCCAAGGGCTGCTGCTGCCCTCCTCCTGTCCCTTGATCCCTACACCCCTGGCACAGGGTGTGAGCATCCTGCTCGTGGCTCAGTCCCAGTCAGGGAGCTGCTCTGTGTCCCCAGCACCCATTTGCCATCCCCTCCTTCTGTCCAATTCTGTCCCCATCTGCCCTTTGCTGGGTGCTGCAGCAATGGGGCCAGTGTGGGTCTGGGGTGTTTTCCAATCCCAAAAACTGGCAAAACAGTCCCTCTGAACTCCAACCTGGATCTAATCCATCTTAGGGGCAAACCCTGTGGGGCCATGATCCCTGTGCTGTGGGAGGAGATGGGCAGCATTCCCCGGGGCCCCTGTTCGTGGCGGGAAATGAGCAAGTGTCTGTGTTTTCACATGCCTTTTCATCCTGCGCCTCTCCCACAACAGCCTTCAGTTACAGAAAAGCTCCACCTCCCATCCCTCCAGGAACCAAAGCCAAACCTCTCATCTCTGTCACGGCGCAGAGCAGCACCGAGTCCACCCACGAGAGCTACCTGCCCAGCGAGGTCACCCGCAGCCCCGCCTGGTCCAAAGATGCCACGGCCCGCTGCAACTCAGCTGAGAGCCTGGAGAGCTCCAAGGTGACGGCCGTGGCCCTCGACCTGCCCCCAGTCCAGCCCCGCGCCGCTCCCAAGCCCTCCACTCTCATCATCAAGGCCATCCCTGGCCGGGAGGAGCTGCGGAGCTTGGCTCGGCAGCGGAAGTGGCGTCCATCCATCGGCGTCCAGGTGGGCTCCGCTCCTCCCCGCAGGCTGCCCCAGTGGTGTGGGTGATGCTGAGCCTCCACGCTGCATCTTGGGGTTGCCCTCCAGCGCTCTCCCTCTGCCCCTTGGCAGGTTGAGGCCGTCTCTGACTCGGATACGGAGAGCCGGAGCCAGAGGGAGTTCCACTCCATCGGGGTGCAGGTGGAGGAGGACAAAAGGTACCGCATGGCTGGACTGGGCTGAGAACTGCTACACTCGCTGCACTGATGCATTGAGCTCCCGGCAGCTTCCTGAGCTCCGCACACCACAGCATTTTTTCCCTCTCTCCTCTGGCTGAAACCCAGAGCTCAGCACCATCCCCATCCCGGGCCAGCTGCCCTCAGCTGGGGCAGGATCTGGCCTTTCCTTTGCCCTCGCTGCTGCCCAGGGAAGGGGCTGCCTTATTCCTGCCCTGTGCTGGACCTCCTCTGCTGGGCTCAGCCCTTAGCTTTGAGCCCATGCCAGGTGCAGATGAACCTTTGGGCATTTCTGCAGCTAACCATGACATATTGGCTGGGATGGGAATGCCAGGTGTGCCAGAACCTGCATGGCCCGCAGGAGGTGAGCTCCGGCATTGTGCCCGTGCAGCCCGGTGCACGCTCCTCTCCATCCTCGGTCCAGTGCTGGTAGCCATGGAAACAGGCTAAGAGCAGAGGAGATGAGGAACTGGCAGATTGCAGCTGCTCAGGGTTGTCCCTGTGGCCTTGAATGCTCCGGGATCCACCCTGGCATCCACAGCCCCATCCTGCCCGTGGGCATCCCTCACCCTGCCCCTGTGGTACCTGACGGGGGGGTCAGGACAATCCCTGCTGGCCACGAGGGTCCCCATGCTCTCCCTCTCTCCGCAGGCGAGCACGCTTCAAGCGCTCCAACAGCGTCACGGCGGGCGTGCAGGCGGACCTGGAGCTCGAGGGCTTCACCGGCCTGGCCGTGGCCACCGAGGACAAAGCCCTGCAGTTTGGGCGACCCTTCCAGCGGCATTCCTCGGAGCCCGAGTCGGGCCGGCAGTACGCCGTGTACAAGACGGTGCACACGCAGGGGCAGTGGGCGTACCGCGAGGATTACCAGCTGCAGTACGACACGGTGGAGGTGCCCCGGCGGGATGCCTGGATAGAGCGGGGCTCCCGCAGCCTCCCCGACTCCGGCCGCGCCTCCCCGTGCCACCGCGATGGGGAGTGGTTCATCAAACTGCTGCAGGCAGAGGTGGAGAAGATGGAGGGCTGGTGCCAGCAGATGGAGAGGGAGGCAGAAGACTATGACCTGCCCGAGGAGAGTGAGTTGGGTGGGGTGTTGCAGAGGAGAGAGGGGCTGGGGATCCTGGAGAGCTGGCGGGGCACAGTCATTGTCCTGCAGCATTCCTACCTTGAAGAATATTCCCTGCCAAGGCTAAAGAGGTTGGGTGAGGGTGAGAAACCCCAGGAAACCCTCTGGGACTAGAGGGGTCTGAAGGAGAGAAGAGACATGATATTGGTGGGATCTGAGCTGCTCGTGACTGTCTGCTCTCCCCCCCAGTCCTGGAGAAGATCCGGAGCGCGGTGGGCAGTGCTCAGCTCCTCATGTCCCAGAAGGTGCAGCAGTTCTACCGCCTCTGCCAGCAGAACATGGTGAGTGGGCAGGGGTGCTGGGGGTCAGCTCTGGTGGGGAGGGGTGTCTCATACCCTCAGCCAGGGTATGGCAGACTGTGCCACCATGGAGGAGAGCTGGACATAAAGCCCCCCAGCACTAGGGGGGTTGAGTGTCTCCATGGCCACCAGAACCAGTGTCCCACCAATGGACAAGGATGACACTCTGTCCCTCTGCCCCTACAGGATCCCAACGCATTCCCTGTACCCACCTTCCAAGACCTGGCTGGCTTCTGGGACCTCCTGCAGCTCTCCATTGAGGATGTCAGCATGAAGTTTGGGGAGCTCCAGCAGCTCAAGGCCAATGGGTGGAAAATCATGGAGCCCAAGGTAAGGGCAGGGCTCTGCTACTGGCACTTGTCCCTGTCACCTCTCCCTCCCTCTTGTCCTCAAGCACATCTGCACCGAAGCCAGCACTGGGCTCTCACTGGGGACTGCTTCAGCAGAACCTTGAAAAACAGAGCTGGGAAAATGTGAGGCTAGAGAAGGGCTGTTCTCCCACTGACGTATCCCTGAGGCCTGCAAAGGGCTGGGCAGGGTCCTGGCACGGGATGGATGAAGGGATGTGTGGTCCTGCCTGGCAGCCCATGGGAGGATCTGTGGAGCCCCTCACCGTAGCTTTGGCTTTGGCACCCACAGCAGGAGCTGTGGCGAGCCCACTGGGATGCCCATTCCCGGGGGGTCCCAGCCTGAAGCCCCTGTTGTCCGTGCAGGAGGAGAAGAAGGTGCCTCCCCCGATACCAAAGAAGCCGCCACGCTCCAAGGTGCACCCTGTGAAGGAGCGCTCCCTGGACTCGGTGGACCGGCAGCGGCAGGAGGCCCGCAAGCGGCTCCTGGCAGCCAAGCGAGCGGCCTCCTTCCGCCAGAGCTCGGCCACCGAGAGCGCGGACAGCATCGAGATCTACATCCCCGAGGCGCAGACCCGGCTGTGACCGCAGCCTCCGCTTTTCTACCCGGACTGGACGGCGCGGCCGTAGCTCACTGTGATGGGGGGCCGCGGGGACACCCTGGGGCACCTCTTGGCCCCACTCACAGCTTCTCTCTTTTCTATCTTAGCCCTTTTGTGGATCTGACGGCGGGTGAACGCAAAGCCCGGTTCTGCCCCGTCCCCTTGCCCCCCTGCCCGCATGCCCCTGCCAGCCTCTCCTGGGGTCCGGGGCTCTCCCTCCCTCTGCCCTCCCTGGGGCTGTGTCCCAGCTTTCTGTCCCCTTCCTACTCCCCAGCCCTTCTGCACACCTGCCCCTGCATCCCAACCCAAAGAGAGGTAACCTTCAGCACCCGGCCCAGCAGGGCTGGAGGGGAGGGGGCTGCAGGCAGGCCCCCCCGCCTCTCTGTACTCAGTGCAATCTCCTGGTGTGTGGCAGGGACAGGGCCCCAGCCCCTGCCCAGCCACAGACCCCCAGCCCTGCCCTGCCGGCACGAGGCTTTGGGATGTGGCAGGGACAAAGGGGTCCCCTCGCTGCTCCCCCCGCCTGCGGCTCAGGTGCTGTGGGGACCCAGGGCTCCCTCTCCTATATACATATATAAATATAACCCAAGGAATAAACCAGAAACTACACGTGACCAGCGCTGTGTCCTGCCTGGTGGGACGGGCCAGAGCAGCAGAGACCCCCGGTCACGGCGAGCCGCCCCGCTTCCCTCGCACGGAGCATCGCCACACGCTTCTCCCCTTCCTGCTCAGCCCTCCTTCCCCTCAGTCCATCCCTCATCTGTCCGTCCTTTCCTCCTGCCAGCCTGGAGTCTGGGAGCACCTCTGCAATGTGGCACTAGCCAGGGACAGGGAACAGTGCCCCCGTGCCTTGCCGCAGGTGGGAGATTCTTCCCTGGTGATCCTGTTCCCACCTGCAGTGACAAGGACCACACCTGGGCTTGGCACCAGTGGGTGGGATGGGAGCGTGGACGTGGACATGGCCAGCAGCTGCCTCTTGAGTGTGGAGCTGCTACAGACCCCCTCAGGGGCTCACACCTTCCCCCTGATGGGGGTGGCGATGGGACACCCCAGGATAGGGCTGTCATGTACTTGATGCCTCTCAGGGCCAAGGGACACCCTGGGATGTGGCTGTTCCCAGCTCCTCCATCACCGTGCACAGAGCCAGGAACAGGGCGGAGAGTCCCCTCCAGGGCAGAGCAGTGTGGTGGGGGAGGAGGCTGCATCTGCCTCATCCCTGTCCTTATCCCCGTTCTCCAAGCATCCAGTCCCCCTCAGTGTCCCTTTTGGTGGCGGAGGGCGGAGGACCCCACTCCTGTCCCTCACCCTGCCATGCCAGCAGCCCCACGCAGCATCACCAGCCACCCCCCAGGGCAGGGGCAGTGGGTGCCAGTTAGCTCCTGAAATCTGGGGCCAAACCTTGCCCAGGCCCTCAGGCAGGGCGGTGGGATCAGAGGCAGCTGGGGGACGCCTCGCTGGGGTCCCTCGCTCCTGGGGGTCTGTTGGTGCTAAACACCTCCGTGACGGCAGCGCCCACTCAGCCACCCAAGGCCCTTCCCCACCCCACTCCCCCTGCATCCCGGATTTAGGGATGTGCCTGGGAAGGGCCCCCGGCCCCGCCCCGGCCAGCGCCGTGCAGTGACCGTGACACGTGGCTCCCTTTTTATTGTAACGAACCGCCGCAATTAATAAAGATGACTTTGGTTACTCCGGGCCAGCGGCCACTTCCCTGCGGGGACATGGCCGGCACCGGGCTCGCCTTTCACCTGTCTCCCATCCTTTTGTGTCCGTGGGGTGGGAAATGGGTGTCTGTGGGGGTGAGAAATTGGTGACCGTAGGGTGGGAGAGGGGCTTCTTCAAGTCTCCTCGTGGATCTCCCCATGGAGACCTCCCACGGGTTTCCGCGTGGGTCTCTTCCAGTGGGGTCTCTGCCTGTGAGTCTCTCCCCATGGATCTCCTCCTGTGGGTGTCTCTCAGTGGATCTCTCCCCATGGCTTCCCCCGTGACTCCCCCTGTGACTCCCCACGTGAGTCTCCCACCATGACACTCCCTGTGACACCCCCGTGGGTGTCTCTCTGTGACACTCCTCGTGACTCCCGCACGGACCTCTCCCCGTGGCTCTCCTCCCCGAGACATCCCCTGTGACTCCTCCGTGCGTGTCTCTCCCTGCGTTCTCCCCTCTTTCCCTCCCTGTGAATCCTCCTGTGACTCCCCCTGTGTGTCTCCCGGTGGGTGACACCCCGTCACTCTCCCCGGGGGTCTCGCCCTGTGGGTGTCTCCCCGTGAATGACTCCTCCGGGGGTGTCTCCCCGTGGCTCCCCGGCGACATCTCTCCGTAACACCACCCGTGCATGTCTCTCCATGACTCCCCCGTGGGTGTCCCTCTGTGACTTCCCCCGGGCTTCTCCCGCGTGGCTCCCCCCGTGGCACGCCCTCGCCTCTCACACCACTCCCCTCCGTGTTCCCCCCATGTCTCCACCGTGTCCCCCCCGTGTCCCCAGCCGCTGTCGCTCCTCCAGCGCTGCGGTTCCCGCGCTGTCCGCCAGGGGGCAGTACCGCCCCGCCTCTCCCCTCACGGCCGCGCCGCCACCGTGACCGGAACGGGCGGGGCCGGGCCCGGGTGAGCGGGGCCGGGACCGTGG
>VZRF01002282.1:110161-266013 GCA_013396875.1 Vireo altiloquus
CAGCGCTGAGGCGCCGGTGCGGGCGGGCCCGGCCGGTGACCGCCGCGTCCCACCCCCGGCAGGCATGTGGTCCGTGCTGTGGGCGGCCGTGCGCTCCAAGGCCCCGTACGTCACCTTCCCGGTGGCCTTCGTGGTGGGACTGGTGGGCTCCCAGCTGGAGTGGTTCCTGCGCGGAGACCCTCCGGCCACGGCCCAGGAGGAGAAGAGCATCTCGGAGCAGCGGGAAGACCGCAAGCTGCAGGAGATCACGGGCGAGGACCTGACCAAGGTGGTGAGCCTGAAGGACAAGCTGGAGTTCGCCCCTCGGGCTGTGCTCAACAGGAACCGCCCCGAAAAGAGTTAATAAAGGGTGATTTGGGCAAAGGCGGTGCCCTGGAGCGGCTGCTGGGAACTCCCCTGACACCTGCACTGCTTCCACCAGCCTCCCTCCTGCACCTGCTTCCCCTTAGCCTCCCGGGCCCTCCACAGGGTCAGGTTTGCCCACCCCATGGATTTGCTCAAGGTACCCAGAGCTCGGTGGCAGAGCGGGCAGGGAGCCCTGCGTGGTGATGGAGAGAGTCTGAAACCCTCAGCTCTCACCAGGTGTGGCTCCTGGACCACAAAACACTCTCGGCCTGGTTCCATCTGTGTCTCTTCAGGTTTGATTTCTTCTATGGAGCGAATGTAGAAGAAGTTTGGACCTGAGTGCTGTGGGATGGGGTCAGGCTGACTGCCGGTGACAGGAAGAACTGCTGCCCTGCTTCCAGATCCCCTGTGGCTCTTGATGAACCCCAACACAGCTCCACACCACAGTGTTATTCCAGCAGCCATGGAGCTCTCTGGGGATCCTCTCCCTGCATCATCCCTCCCAGGAATGGTGACGGGGAGGTGAAAGTCTTGCTCCTGCTCTATCGTGGCGCTCTGAGCGTGGCGATGTGTCGGTAACGGGGAGATCTCTGCCCTCTGCACAATAAACTCCTGTCAGTTCTCGGGCCTCTGTGTCTTCTGCATCAGCACGGCCCCAGCCCTGTCTCAGAGCATGTCTCTGCTCCCTGTGTGTTCAATAAGCAACTCCTGCAGTGGGACAAATGCCGTTGCTGTCCCTGGGCAGGCACTGACCTCCAGACCTGGCAGCAAGGTGGGCAGGAAGGAGGGGGAGGTACCAAATTCCCAGCCTCTGTCCCAGCTCCCTCAGCTGCGTCATCTGCTTCCCTTTGACCTCTGTATCTCGAGAAGGGCTGTGACAACATAGGGTGGGCTCCCAGGGAACAGGGGTCCCAGTGGGGTGCTGAGCAGGGAGAGGCTGGCAGCAAGCACTGGGGGCCACTGGTTGGTGTCCCCTTCAGGCTCAGGCATTATGAGAAGAGCAGGGACAAGCCTGAGCCAGAGCCGCCTGAGCAGCGCCAGGGCTGGGGTTATCGCTGCCTCCCGGCTTGTTTTTTCCCGTGGTGCCTGAGCAAGGCCCCGGCTCTGCCCCGGCCCGGCCTTCCCCTCCCGGGGACGATAAATCTGCCATGCCCGGTGCAAGCGCCGAGGTCAGCAGCCAGTCAGCATTCACACCGCGCCGTCCTGTGCCCCCAGCCAGGGCCATTCCTGTCCTGCTGACAGCTTTACTGCCGTGCTCCTGGCTCTGTTTGCCTCCCGAGCTGCAGTCCTGGGCTGGATCGCTGCCCTCGGCCAGGCTCACGGCCCGGCACTGCTGGGGACGCTCCGGCTACTGCTGCGAGGGCAGCTGGGCCTGGGGGAGAAGGTGCAGGAGGAACCTGGGTGTGATTTAGAGCCTGTCTCAGCCCTGTGCCACCTCCTGCACCAGGGCTCACAATGCCATCACCTTGTTGCCCTGGCAGGCTGGCACTGTCCCCTGAAGTAGCCCCTTCCCCTTCATTTTCTGCTTTCCCAGCCTGGCTGTGGGGTGATGGCTGTTCCCTATTGTGTGCTGGGATGGGAATGGTCCCGTTCCTTCTCCCAGCTGGGACCAGCTCGGAAGCTGTCTCTGAAATGCCTTTGTTCACCCCGCGCCAGAGCGGCTCCCCCGGCTGTTTATAGCCCATTGATCCTCTCGTTCCCAGGGCCGGCCGGGCACAATCGGGCTTTGGGGGGGCCTTGCTGCCCCATTTCCTGCCCCGGGCCCACGCAGTGTCGGTCGGGGAGTGCCGGAGCACAGTGCCGGAGTGATGTCCTGGGAAAGGACTGAGCCCTGACAGCATTGGGCATTGATGGCACCCGGCTGGCAGCTCCTATCCTGCTCCCACCCCCTGCCTGGGGCACTTCCAGCTGTTTTCCGCATGTCTGGGGACTCCCGTCCATCCGCCGGCATTGCTGCAGGTCTGTGGATTCCCGCCGGCGCTGGGACGGGTGAAGCCGCTTCCCAGACCCGTTGCCTTTCTCCTAAGCCCTCGGCGCCTTACACCCACCCTTCCTCCCATTGAATCCCAACAATGTGCCGCTTGGGAAGTGCCGGCGGGACAAGAATAGGAGCGGGCAGCTCTCAGGGCTGGGGCGAGCAGCCACGGCGGCTCGCAAAGAGTGAGAGGAAGCTTTGCTGAATAAACCATTATGGTAAAACCCTGCCCTCCCGAGCCTGCACTCAGCCACTCGCGTAAATGCTCGGTCTGGTCCAGCACGGCACAGCTGGACACTGCTGTGGGACCCCTGCCTGCAGCGAGCCTGTCTCCGGGCAAGGAGGCCAGTGTTGGCTGTGAGAGCAGCCTCCAAGGCCTGTCCAGCTTCAGGGATGTCTCTGCACCCGGGGCTGGCAGTGACTGCACAGTGCCATGGATCCAGCAGGCACAGGTGCTCCCAATCCCAGCCCAGCCTGTGGTGGCTCTGCCCCAGGCTCATAGGGGGTCAGGCTGACTGCAGTGCTCCTGGCGTGGCTAACAGACCCTCTGCCCTTCCCAGGTCCTGCTTTGCTCCCGAGATCCATCGTGAACAGCTCGTGAAAGGAGCAGGTGGTGGTTTCTGGAGGCAGGATGCCGGGAGTGAGCTGTGCCCCGGCTCACTAGGGTGGCTCAGGGGACCAGGACAGCTGCTGAGCTGGGGGGGACAGTGAGATCCCCCAGGCCATCCGGCACACCTGGATGGCTGCTGTGGATGTCCGGTTAGATCAGAGCAGGGATGCTCCAGCTGTTCAGGGCTGGGGATGAGGTGATCCTTCAGTGGCATGGGGATGGACCAAGGCCATCTGGGCCCTTCCTGCAAGGCCGGGAGTGATGGTGCTTTAGGAGGAGAGGAGCAGGGTGGGAACTGGCGGGGGGAGCAGGGGCCTGCAGGGACTCACGCTTCGGTGTCCTGTCCTAGCACAGTGCAGTGACCCTGGGATGCCCTGGAGCTGCCCACAGTGGGTGACCTCGGGACACCCGGACATTCCCAGAGCACGGTGTCCTCACAGCCCTGGGACATGGCGGGTGTTCACCCCAGCTGCACTGGAGAGCAAATAGAACATCCCTTCCTCGTGTCCCCTACAGCCCCTGGGGACTTCTGCTCCCTCCCTGCTGAGGCTTTTCCCAGGCTCTGGTTTTGCCCTTTTCCTGAGAGCAGCCGAATCTTTCCCAGCCTCCACGTCTCGCTCCCTGCTATGGCTCCCTCCATTCTGTGTCTGGTGGCTCCTTCTGTGGCCAGCAAAAGCCCTGAAGTGCCGTGGGAGAGGAACAGCTCTGCTCTACATCAAGTCACATCCCTTGAGCCATGGCTGGGGACAGCTACAGTAGAACATGTTCCCATTCAGCACTGGCTCTTCCTGCAGGTACAGCTCAGGGTTGATTCCCCATCCCCAGCACCCCAGGACCACTCTGGGTCCTTGCTTTTAGGCCACATTGACCTTTCCATGCCTTGAAAAGCCCCTGGCTCTGCAGGCAGCAGCCTCTGCTTGCCCGGTGTTGAATCAGGATGATGTCATGTGCTGCTGGCAAGGTTAGGACCCATCCCAGGGTGGGCACAGGGTGCTGGGCACCGTAGTCCTAGTGCCTCCACATGAGGAAATGGCCGGGGGGTGAGCGACAATGTCAGGATGCGGCTATTGAGTGCGTTTCCTCCGCCTGCGGTTCTCACACAGGGCCGCATTGTCTGCCATGCCCGCGCGTGGAGGGCTAAATATAACCCCGGGGAGGAACAGAGCTCTGTGGGGTTTGCTTTTCCGCCTTGGCAGCGGCTGGAAAGGGCAGGATTATTCCTGGTTTGGGATTGCCCCAATGGTGGGTGCTGTGGGCACAGAGTGCACACAGGTCAGGGCTCTGTGCCTGGCCCAGGAGGATGCTCCTGACTGCTCCTACACCCCCTGAGGACACATCTGGGCATTAACAGGGCCCTGTGGGCAAGTGTGGCCACGCTGTGGCCCTGCCTGGTACACCCCTGCCCAGTTCTCTGCCCTTCTTCTCCCTCAGCTGTGATTCTGCTCCCACCTCATCTCTTCCTGAGTGGGTCAGATTTAGACACTCACTGTTTGCTGTATGCTGGGAAACCTTAAAAATAAACTCCTTGGTGCTTGGCCAGCATCTCAGGCAGAGCCTTTCAGGCAGGACAGCTCTCTGTTCTGGGCCATGGCAGAGCTGAGCAGGGAGTGCCTGGCACGGACTGGTCCAAACTGGGAGGAGGGCAGAAACCTCCTTGCCGAGGAGCCCCAGGGCTCCTGGGGATGGTGACTGGTGTTAGACCAACACCCCCAGCAGGAACTGGGGTTCTGGGGAGTGTGTGGTCCCTCCAGGACTGGTAGAGCTGCCTCAAAGAGTTTTCTAACTCTGGGGGTGACCATGGAGAGCCTCTCACTGCAGCCCCCAGGCTGCCTGTGCCCACACGGGGCTCAGCATCATCATCCAGGGCTGGGTGTTTGGAGAGTGAGTGCCGTTCCCACAAGGGACCGGGGGGGCCTGTTTACTCAGGAGGGAGTGTGGAGGTGTGAGAAAGGCCCTGCGTGTCTGTCCGCCACTATCTGTCCCTGGGCTGTGCCAAAGGGCTCCATCGGGCCAGCCTGGGCTCTTATCAGCTCCAAACTTTTATTTGCCTAAGGGCTGCCCGCCCACCTTCTGGGGGGCTGCTGCCAACTCCAGTCCTGCTGCTGCCCCCTCCCCAGCCTGGCCCTACAGGTGAGCCCCTCACTGTTGTTGTTGGCAGCGGCGTGGGGTCACTGCAGCTGCCCCGAGCCACTTTGTCACAACACGGGAACAATAGTGGGACATGGAGCTGTGTTTGTGCAGCGCTCGGGCACCGTGTCCAGGCAAGGGGGGTCTCGGCCGTCTTGTTTTCCACCTTGCAGGGTTGCTCGGAAAAGCGTGATGCTCCCCCAGTGCCAACAAAAATAGGAGTCCAGGAGAGCGGAGGTGACCTGGGGACACTGTCGTGAGTAAACATGGCGCGGCTGCTCCGTTCCCCTTCACTCGGGTGTTTCCTTCTGGCCCAGCACACTGAGCTGCTCCTCCCAGAGCTCTGCTGATACCACATTGCACTAGGGTGTCCTGGGAGGTCCCAGCTGGGCAACAGTGGGAGCAGGGCAGGGTTTTTCCACAGAGGATCTACCCCAGCATCCTCCAGGAGGGCACAGGGAAGAGCTGGGAGCTGGTGGTGTGCACCCCAGACCCCCACCCCGGAGGGCTTTCACCCCCCTCATCCCCAACAGGGAGGAAGCCAAGGGTGGGCCCGGCTGCCAGCCCAAGGGCAGCACAGCCGGGTGCCTCCCTCCTCATTTCCTCCAGTGGCCGATGGCAGTGATACTGCTCCGTATCACCCATATTTCATTTTCTCCAGGGTATTTTTAGCCTGTCCCACCCTCACTGGAGAGGCCCTTGACAGAGAGCAGGCTCTGCTCTGGCCTGGCTTGTCTAGGGAACTAAACAACAGCCCCAGCCACATTGTGTGCCTTTATCTGCAACTCATTTCCACCTATTATGCAGCCACGAGCAGCTCCATGGCCTCTGCTGGGTTTATCTGCAGCGGAGGGAGAGGGGCTGAGCTCTGCTTTGGGCTACCATGAGCCTGGGATGTGACAGCTCTGTCAAAACCCTCAGCCTCTGAGTTGAGGCTGGGCTCAAGGGGACAGGAGGCCACAGCAGGGAGGGTTGTGCTTTCAGTGGGTGAGTGGCATCTCCAGCACAACTGGGTGTCCACTTTCCCCTTCGCCCCAGACCCATCACCCCCACAGGACAGCATTTCCCCCTCCCTCAGCCCCAAACCATCACCTGCCCTCCCGGAGGCAGCTGGAGGCTGCAGGAAGCACAGTCACACCACCTTTACCTTTTCTCATTCATCCAACTTTATTCAACAAGATGCAACACAGAGTCTGCCAGGGAAGGGAAACAGTGCTGAGGGCAGTGCCCACATCCCGTGCTCACGCCTGGGTCACATAGGACCTGCAGCCCCTTGGTCACAGCAGGACAATCCTCTCTCACATCATCAGTGGGCTGGGGAAGTCGGGGTGACAGCTCCTGTGACAACAGCTGGTTCTTCCATCCCCCCTGGCCCCTCAGCCCACAGCAGGAGATGACTAGTGCAAAGTAATAAAAACCCAATAAACCCCAAAATCACAGGTGTTGGGATGATTCCTCCCTAAACCCCACAGGCTCCAGGGCACACAGCCAGGCTGGACACAGCTCCTCAAAGTCCCTGCGAACTGCAACTTTAAGGCAGAAATCTCTGTGCTCAGGCCAGCAGGTTAAAAATAACTTAAAGGCACACATCCCATGGGAAAGAGCCCAGGGCCAGGAGGGGAGGAACTCACACTCCTGGGTCACTCACAGTGACCCTGCAGCCATTGGGATCTGCTGGTCACAACAGAGCTGGCTTAACCCCTCTGTGTCCCATGGGGAAGGGGCAACTCCTGCAGCAAACCCTGGGCAGGTGCCAGGGCCACTGGAATGGGATGGGGCTGGTGGCCAGGATCTGACAGTGCTGCCCCAGCCCAGCTTTTCCCGGCAGTCCCCAGCTCAGCCTGCTCCGTGTGGAGGCTGGAGATGAGCAGCTTCCCACGGCTGCACTCCTGGCTCTGGGGTCTGGCCGAGCTGCAGCTCCCAATGACCAGCAGTCCCCAGCCATGGTCTCGGGGACAGCCTGTTCCACGGCGTGGCTCCAGGGGTTTCTCCTTTTCCCACAGCAAGGCACACAGGACACGGCGTCCCGGGGAACTTTGTGCAGTTTCCTTCCTTACAGGGTCTGTGGGGAAAACCGGAGAGAGCAGAGGCTGTGCTCCCGAGCATCCCATCCCAGGGCAGGCAGGTCTCTGGAGCCTCCAGAGGGGAATGTGTACGGCACAGCACCAGGCAGGAGGCAGCTGCTTGCCCACAGCCAGCACCTTTGCAGGCACGAGGGACTGAGGAAGGTCCCCCTGCCAGCCGGGGCCAGCCCAGCACTACACATACTGCTTTTTGGAGGCTGAGCTCCCAGGCCGGCTTCCCAGCTTCTCCTCTGGGGCAGAGGCTTCAGCAGGCCGGGGGGTGTAGGGGTCTGACAGGGGCCTGCTGCCGTTGCCCAGGGCCAGGTTCTCCTCGTTGCAGTAGTTGGCCCAGTTCTGCTCACTGGAGAGCTTGTTGTAGGTCTGGTAGGAGGGCGCATGGCTCTCGGCCATGGGCAGGAAGGGGTAGTGCTTGGGCGCATAGGGACTCGAGACCATGTCATCCACAAAGGTGTCCTGGCTCCGTCCAGCTGGCCCCGATGCCTTCTTGATGTTGCTGAGCAGGTTCTTGCAGCAGAGGTGGAAGAGCTCCAGGAGGTTCAGGGTTAAGGAGATCAGGCCCATCACCAGCATGAAGATGATGAAGATGCTCTTCTCGGTGGGGCGGGAGATGAAGCAGTCCACCTGGTGGGGGCAGGGGTCCCTCTTGCACACGTAGCGGGGCACCATGGAGAAGCCATACAGGTACCACTGGCCCACGAGGAAACCAGCCTCAAAGATGCTCTTGCAGATCACACTGATGATGTACGTCCACATCAGCGCCCCTCGGATCTTTAGCCGCCCACTCTCTGTCATGTAGATCTTGGACATCTTCTTCTCCACAGCTGCCAGGGCCTGCTCGATCTTCGGGTCCTTGCTGTGGATAGCCCTTAGCTCACTCTCCTGCTTCTTCAGCTTCTCCTCCTTCCGGGAGAGATAGACAACATGGCCCAAGTAAATCAGGGTCGGGGTGCTGACAAAGAGGAACTGGAGCACCCAGTAGCGGATGTGGGAGATGGGGAAGGCTTTGTCATAGCAGACGTTGGTGCAGCCCGGCTGCTTGGTGTTACACACGAAATCTGACTGCTCGTCTCCCCACACAGACTCCCCAGCCAAGCCCAGGATGAGGATGCGGAAGATGAATAGCACAGTGAGCCAGATCTTCCCGATCACAGTCGAATGCTCCTGGACTTGGTCCAGCAGTTTCTGGAGAAAATCCCAGTCACTCATCTTCTAGGAACCCTTTGCCTCTGTCAGCAGAGAGAAGAGAGCAGCCACATCAATTCCCTGTTTCCATGCTGGGGAGCACAGGGCAGATGTGAGAACCTAAACCCTGTGCTTTCTCAGGATATAGCTGCTCTGAAGAGTGTCCCAGCAAACCCACTGAGGAACATCCCACTTCTGAGGGAGGGAGGGTTCCAGGCAGCGTTTAGGAGCTCCAGAAGGCTCCTCCTACACAGCCTTGTCCAGTGCAGGAACATGGGGCTGGGAGAGAAGAAGCATCACAGGGATTCTCCCCTCCCAGCAGCACCCACAGCTCGTGGCTGTCCTGGCTGCTCTGGGGACAGCCCGCAGCCAGAGGCTGTTTTGGGGTTGCCCAGGGAGCTCAGGGCCACAGCACCTGGAGAGGAGGCTGGTGGGGGCTCACAAATTTGCTGCTGTCCTGGCTTTCCCAGAAAGCAGAGAGTAGGATGGTCCAGAGGGGAAGCCCAACCCCTTGCGGGGCTGCCGCGCCGAAGTCTATTTGGGGCTCACCCCAAACTGAACGGACAGCCCCCCACCAGCTCCCTTTCTGCGGGACGATGGACCCCCAGCACCCTCCCCTCACCAGGAGACCCCCGGCACCGCTCACCACCCTGCTGCCACTCCGGGGATCTCGAGGAGCCAAGCCCGCGCCCCGCGGGCGCTCAGCCCAGCTGTGAGGGAGGGACAGGGCGGCCGCAGCCCCGGCTCCTCATTAACCGCTGCTATTTAAGCACAGAAGTGGCGGCTGTGCCGTTAAAGGAACTCCCGGCAGCGCTGGGGTGTCCCGTCCGCAGCAGTCGCGGTGCCCCGGCGGTCCCGGGTGCCCGCACTCACCTCCGCCGCGCCGGGCACGTCCCGCAGGGCTCGGGTCGCGCTGAGTGTGAGGGGTTGGACCGGGTGGCTCCGGTTGTGAGGGGCCTGGGGAAGCCGGGGGAGGAGTGCGGGCAGGAAACCGGGGGCCGGGGCTTAGTACCGGGCCGGGCCGAGCCGCAGGTGCGCGGGGCCGTCCCCTCCCCCGGCCCCCGGACGAGGGGGCGGCCCTTGCGGGCGGGGCCGTCGGGGCCGAAGCTGGTGGGGGACTGTGGGAAGCCCGGGTGCTCCCAAACTCTGGTCTCCAGCTGCGGCTCCACCGCCGGGCAAATCCGCTGAGCCAGAGACCTCCGTCCCCTGACCGGTGTCCTGGGGATCCTTCGTCCCCTGCCCGGTGGGGTGTCCCGGGGATGTTCCGTCCTTGTCCGCCCCGGCCGGACCGCGGCTGCGGCGCTCGTGGTTTGCCCCCGAGGGTCCGTGCGGCGCGGCGGGCGCTGGGTGGTGCTGGAGCCCCACCGGAGCCCGGCTGCGAACCCGCATCCCGCCGATTCCTGGGATGGGCCCCGCCGGTTCCCGGGATGAACCCCACCGGTACCTGGCCCCCATCCCGCATCCCGCAGGTTCCCGGGCTGCCCGATCGCGATCCCGCATCCCTCCGCTTCTCGGGATGAGCCCCACTGGAGCCCGGCCGGGAACCCCACCGCCCGTTCCAGACGGAGCTTTGCTGTCGGGGGTCTCAGCACACCCCACACACTCGTGGAGCTGCGAAACGTGGGCGGGCAGAGCTGAGGTGGGAACAGAGGACCCTGCACTAGCGCTGCTTAAGAAGAGATTAAATGGAAATCATTTCTATTTATTGTAATATTTATCAAGGTTTAGTAAATAATTGATGCTCATCCCTCGTTGATTTCCTTAGGGACCTGCGTGCGGTTCTGCTGAATTAAAGTTTAACGATGCATGACAAGCCTGGGAGAGGTGGAACGGGTGGACGTGAGCTCGGCCGTGGCTCAACTGATGCCCAGCTTGGGTGGATGAGAAGGACATGGCTGTGGGCTCCTGAGGAACCTCTGCAAATCTATGTCTTCTGCCCTCACTAGTCCCCCCCAGTTTCCAGTAAGCAGAACAGATTTTGGTGTCTCCAAACATGACATTTATTGTCCTTTTGGATCTGTAGCTTGTGCCTTGTGTGACATGCATCTGAGGTGAGGGGGGACACAGAAGCACCAAGGGAAGCAGCAGAGCCAGCCAGGGCATTTGGGCAGGACATGACTCGATGCTTGTGTGAGCCAAGGGGGAGGTGCTGCCCTGACCCAGGTTTGGCAAACTGGGCCAGCAGAACAGTTGCCAACAGACTGAAGCCCTGCTCCTCTGTCATTACTTTGGGTACATGAAGAGAGCTCTGGCCATGGAGCCCAGAATTCCTTTGGTTTCCTGATACAAAAGAAAGCAGTGCTCGGGACTGTGCATGTGTGAGGCACAGTGAGCTGGGAGAACTGGCATTGCACTGGGTGACACCAGCCCAGGCTGGGCACCAGCTGGTGCACTCACACCCAGCAGCAGAGCTGCAGGACCCAAGAGAAGCTGCTGGGCATGGAGGATCTGTGTGCTGCTGTGATGTCCACGCTTGTGGTACCGCTGCCTGCAGAGCTCCAGGGCTGCCCTTGCCTTACCTGTGTCTGCTCAGGCACCCATGGGTTTCTCTCCAGGAACATTACTTTGTTGAGTTTAGTCATTTTTCACACGGGTTGGCTCTTGAGAGTTTGGGGACTTGGCAGGCTGGAAAAGCCAAGTCGAGGGGAACGTGAACCGGGACGGGTGAGCTCACGGCTCTTCTCCTCTGTGGGAAGAACAGACACCCTCAGGCATGGCCACAGGCAGCCAGCACCCACCTGCCACCAAGTGTGCCCACACCACTGGGACACCATGGCCCCAAGCAGGAGACTTCCCATGGATATGTCCCCCTCCCCTTACAGCCATCGAGGTCCTGGCTGAACAGTCTGGTGGTGGCATCATTGGTGGTCACCTCTGGTGCCAACCATCCCTGGCATGTGCCAGGACACTTCTTCCCCCCACCACCCTTCCCAGCACCCCTCAGACAGCAGTCAGGGCTGCCACACACCTTGACTGGGACTTGTTGTCCTTCTCCTCCGACTTGACGTGGCAGTGGCAGGTGGAGGCCTTGCTGTAGCTGACGGAGCGCTTGGTGGATTTCTTCCACTTCCTTGCCCTCTGGACAACTCGCTTGAAGATGAGGTAGAAGATCTCACAGACGGTGAGGACAATGCAGATGGAGGAGGCTCCGACCATGAAATAGGTGAAGACCCTTTTCTCAGTTGGCCGAGCGATGTAGCAGTCCACGGTGTTGGGGCAGGGATCCACCTTGGTGCACTTGACCAGCCGTGGCAAATCAAAGCTGTCCCACATCTTGTGGAGGAGGTAGAGGAACAGGATCTCTATGATAAGCTTGAAGAAGAGGCTGAGCAGGTACGTCCACCACAGCCCACCATGCTTCTTGCCCGTGTTGCTGTAGAGCTTGGGGCAATTCTCCCCATTCTTCTCCCGGTTCTTCTTCTCACGGTCCTCCCTGTAGGCCACGTGCATGATGACCAGGAGGGAAGGACAAGTGACAAAGATGAGCTGCAGGGCCCAGAGGCGGATGTGGGAGACAGGAAAGAAGTGGTCATAGCACACATTGGTGCAGCCTGGCTGCCGCGTGTTGCAGTCAAAATCCTTCTGCTCGTCACCCCACACGCGCTCGGCCGCCACCACATAGACCAGCACACGGAAGACAAAGACCACGGAGAGCCAGATGCGGCCAAAGGCTGTGGAGTACTTGTTGACTCCGCTGAGCAGCGCCTGCAGCGTTTTCCAATCCATGGCAGCCGAGGGAGTCCAGAGTCACCCAACCTGGAGATGCAGGAGTGGTGGGTGAGGAGCAATGGGAGACACCACAGGGGCCACACTGCACTAACTCTCATTGACCTCTGAACCCTCTCCCCCACCTTGTTACACTCATCTGGGATGGAGGTTCTTCACCCTTGCAGAGAGTAAAGCCCATCCGCACACACTCCTGGGGACAGAGGTGACTCAGTCTCTCTGCACCTCCTTCTGACAGAGCCTTTGTTGTAAGGGATGAGCCACTCGGCCAAGTCCCTGCCACCAACACTCTGCCCTATTGTGCATGTTGGTGCACACATGATCTGCTGGAGCAGGCCAGGATCAACAGCCAGAGGGGAAATGGCTGCGCCTGCAGCGCTGGGTTGCTGAGACATGCCAGGGACTGGTTTTCTGTCTCACAGGTGATGCCTGAGGCGGCCCAAGCTGAGGTGGGAGCGGGACTGCAGAAAGTGAGAGTCAGTCCGTGTGTGTCACAGTCCATATGTGTCACCAGCAAGTCACCCCGGCCAGCGCTCCGCTCCCGCTCCCAGCAGCAACACCAGAGGTCCGGATGGTCAAACCGGCTCCGCAGCTCAGCCTGGGGCTGTGCCGTGTGAGGAGGGTGACACGCTAAGCCTGACCCAGAGCTCTCCTGCACCTGGATTTACAAACGCAGGTGGTTTTTACAACCCTCTGGGCTGTGAAGGTGTCTGCCCTGGCAAAGGGATTCACAGAATGCTGGGTTGCTCCCACTTTTAAGGAATTGCCACTGCCTGTTGCCCGCCCAGCACCTTCTGAGACGTACCTGGAGGAGGCTCAGGCTCCTTCCCTGCTCACCGGGGGCTGTGGGGTGGGAGGTGTCCAGCACGGGGCATCGCTGGGGTGCGATGGCAAACTGGTGATCAGGGTCCTCTCACCCGGTACACTGTGGTGTCCCAGGGCTGCGGGGACAGAACAAAATCTGGAGCACTGCCCAGAGCCCATGGAGCTGCCTGGGAGCCCATCTTTGGCCAGAGCCACCCCGCAGCAAGCCCCAAACCTGTGGCTGTGCTCCCACACTTCTGGCCCAGGGACACACCGAGAAGTGTGTCTGAGCCGAGCGGCCCCAGGCTGGGGTCCCTGGCAGTGTGTGCCAAGTGCCAGGGCCGTGCCTCTGCCCATGCCCACACCTTCCCTCACTGCCCCATCTGAAACCAGATCCTCCTCCCTGGCAAACCCTTGGCCAGGAGTCTGGGTGGGGAGCAATCACTGTGTTCCCACCCGACCCTGGGATTTAAAACTGGGAAAGGGGAGCTGCTGTTTTGCCCCTGAAACTGGCGCTGATGGAACCTGGAGCCTCTGCATGCCTCCAGAGCTTGTGCCCCCTCGCCAGCCTGCCAATTCACCCCTGCCCCCATCCCTGGTGCCAGTGAGACCACCCAGCCCCCACCTGCCCATAACCCACCTGCCCAGCACCTGTGTGCCCGGTTCAGCCCAGCGCTGACTCCAGTCATGGACCCGCAGAGGGGCAGGAAGGGGACATGATCTCCGTGCCAAGCTCTGTGCTGATCCCCGTGCCGAGGGGTGCGTGCAGCACTGTGTGAGCCCCACAGGCCCCCCAGGGCTGGTTGGCAGCCAGACAGAGCAGGGGCAACGCTCAGGTGTGCTCAGCTGTGCTGGCAGTGCCGGTTTGCCTCCCACAGAGCCCAGCACTCTTGCCAGCCCCTGGGATGCCAACCCCCTGCGTCATGGCCGGGTCCTGCCCCGTGTGGGTGCAGGGCGTTGGACCTGACAGCGCGCAGCTCCCACCTGGGGTGCAAACTCAGCAGAACCACTTTTCTCGGGGAGTCTCAGCCTCTTTTGGTCCCTGGGGAGGGCAGTGGGACAGAGGAGCCTGGGGTGGCCGTTGCTGCTCCTCGGGGTGCCATGCTGTGCCATCCCCCTGCATCACCCCATGGGACGGGGACCCATAGTGGCACTATGTTGGGACCAGTGTGATGTTTAACCCCACCTTTAACCCCACAGTCACAGCCGCCCCAGGTCCCACCCGCACCCCGTTACACCGTGGGGCTGTCCCCCCTCAACCAGCAGGACCCTGGCAGCCCCCCAGCACCCTGTGCCCCGAGAGGTACCTGTCCAGGTGGGAAAGGGTCAGAGGAAGGTGTCCGGATCCGGGCGCCTCTCGGAGCGGGGAAGCTCCTTCCCAGCCGCAGCCCTCCTGCACACCCAGGGTTTGTCTGAGGCGCTGAGTGTGCGAGGGGAGGGGAAGGTGGTTGGTTTGGTTCCCAGCAACTGGGTGAGTCTGGCAAACAGCTCCCGGAGAGGTTCTTGTCTGCGCACATGCACACACACGCTCGGCTTGAACAACAAAGGCAGGTCAAACCCCGCAGCGAGATCAGCCGAGACGGATTCCTCCACAGGAAACACCAGCAGCTCCTTTCAGGTGATGTCCCATCCCCTGCAGGGATGGTCTGGGCACTGCAGACTCAGCAGCAAGACCAGAGACCTCGCACCATCCCCCAGCTGTGGGCCCACCAGCAACCACTGCTGAGAGTCCCAGATTACGCAATTGTAACCCACTTTGCAAATTAATTTTCCTTAGTAATAGTTTTGCAACAGCTCATCGGTATCTCCAACCTACAGGAACTTGCAGCCACCGCCCTGGCGGGGCCGGTGTGGCCAGGTGGGACCTTTGCCATAGAGCAGGGGGGCAGCAGGGTCCCCACGCAGCAGGACTCTGCCCTTGTGGTGTCTCACCTTGGACCCTCGTGGGACCTGGGAGGTGTTCCTAAGGGGTGTCCCTCTCCCCAGAGCACCGCTGGCTCCCAGGAGGCTGAGCAGCCCCATCCCACCGGATGCCCCACGGATCAGCCCCGACAGATGCCTGTGCCGACGCAGCCGGGCAGGAATGTGCTTCCCTTCGCCTGCGGCTCACGCGGTCTTATGAGTGCCCTGAGGCTTCCCTGGAATCCTCCGGCACACCCTGGGGCCGATCAGCAGTGTTCGGAGCCTCACTCAGCACCTCGCCAGGGCCACCCCTCCCGTGGGGACACGTCTGAAGAGCGCAGGGTGCTTGGTGCCCGGAGGGATTTGCTCCCTGCTCTCCTGGCAGGAAAAGGAGCCACTTGCCCGGAGGCTTTTTGGCTCCAGGAGGTCAAATGAAGCCGGTGAGGGTTTGCCAGGCTGGGGGCACAGCGGAATGGGAGCCCAGGAGACCCAAATCAAACCCTGGAGGGAGCGTGGGGGTGCAGGACGCGGTGAGCCTGGAGGAGGGGGCAGACACGGGCACCCAAATCCCGGATGAGAGCCAAGCAGGGGCTCCGGAGCCTTCCCTCACCACAGAGCTGCCCCGATCAGGAATTCGAGCTATGTTGTTGCAGGGAGTTGGTGCGGCAGGAGCTCGGCAGGAATCTGGGGGCTGTGGCCTGTGAGATGAAAAACCCTGGAGAGAGGGAAGCTGTCGAGAAGCACTGGCAGCTCCGGTTGCTTGCAGAGGCAGCTGCTCCCTGCCCCACGGCCAAACCCTGTAAGGGCCAGGTGAGGAACGGGGCCGGAGCACCCCTGGGCAGCCTCCTGCCTGCAGTTTCGGCATTTCAGGAGAAATGTGGCCACAGTGAGAAAGTTCAGGTGCTTTTGGCATGGGCAGGAGATTTCCCTCAGGCAGTTGGGTGGGGAGCGGAAACACCCCGCACTTTGCAGTGTTTTGAAATGCTGAGCTGGGTGTTTAGGTAGCATAAATCCATCAAAGGGCGCATCCCTGCACCCCCTCTACCATCCCTCTGCCAGTGTGGGCACAGGGACAAGGTGCCAGCACGGTTCTGCAGACCTCGGCCCCTGGGAGCTTCAGGGATATGCCCCGGGCATGTCACCCTGCTGCCACCCTGCTCTGACACGGCAGGGTGACAGGTGAAAGGCCTCAGTGCCAGATGTGAACACTGAAACACCAAGTGACTTAGAGAGGCCCAACCTTGGCTCCTCCATAAAGGAAAAACCCAAACAGTGGAGCAGGCAGATGCCAAACCAGCAGGAAAACATCAAAGTCTCTTTAAAAGGGTCTTAAATGGGGCATGGCAGGATTCTGCCTGCCAACAGTTGTCCCCCTCCAGGGCCACATCCCCAGGGATGAGACTCCCCCGCAAGAGCAGGGGCACAGGAGTCGTGGGATCCTGGGAACCAGCAGCTGGGGCGGGACATAAATCAGAGAGTTTTGCCTCAATTCCCAGCAAACAGGCGGGTTTTGGCCAGGGAAGAAACAAGCCCAGGGTGGGAAGGCAAAGCTACTCCTGAGCTGTGCACTCAGTACCCTCCACATCCCTGCCTGGGCTGGAGTTAGTGCTGGGTTTCTTTAAAATCCCCTCGCCCCAAGATTTAGGAGGTCTTCTGGGACCCCACAAGCAAATACGGAGAATTTCCTGTGTGGTGACGTAAAATTTGGGAAATATTCAGCTTTTATTGTGACAGAATGCCTGGTTTGCTGACACTGGTCCTGCCTTTGTGTCCCAGGAGGTGTCCTAGTAACCAGCCCCTGTTTTTGCAGCACCAATGGGGGGAACACATCAAAAGAAGCAGCTGAATGCTCCCGTTTTTCTGGCTGACCGCTGCTTATCCCAAGCCTGGATGGTGCAAGACACCCAGAGCTCTGCAATATTTGCTTGGAGCATGACAAAATGGCACAACAACATCCAGCAACTGGATCTTCGGGTGTCTCGCAATGGGCAGCAGCTCCAGGTGTGCTTTGATGTGCGGAAGTGGGACAGGGTGGTTTTTCCTGGGGCTCATCTCTGTCTCAATTAGCGCCTGCAGAGGGGAACACCTTGGGGTTTCACTCAGCAGCCTGGAGGAGGAGCGGCCAACCTTGCTGGAAAACAAACAGCCCAGCCCATGCTCTTTAAATCGGAGCAATGGCTCGCACACAAAGAACAACTTGTGTCCTCTGACGTTACAGGCTTCATAAAGAAAACTTTCAGGTGGATAATCCAGCAACAGGAGTGGAAGAAAGGAAGGCAGTGCCAGCAAAGCTTCCCTTAAGAAGAAGCGGAAAGAAATCTGTCTGTATTTCACCTTCTGCTTCTTTGATCCCAAAGGTCCCCAAACTCGCTGGTGTCAGCACAAGGAGCTGCTGTGTGCTCAGACAGTTCTGTGCTGGTGGCTAAGACCTCCCCATGGCTTCTCCACCACCCTCACCCTTATCAGTGGCTGGTTCACTCCCTACCCTCCCATCCAGCAGTGCTGCAGCCCTGCCTGCTCTTGGCTTCCCTTCAGCCCTGCCTGTCCTCTTCATCCCCTGGGCCACAGCAGCCCCTCTGCCTCCCCCTCCAGCACATCCTTTCCCCAGGATGGGCTGTGGGAAGGAGCTCAGTTTTGCCCATGGAGGGTCTCAGCTGGATCACTGCAATGATCTGTCACTGAGAATGGCCTCAATCATAAAGGACACAGCGATGGTGTTCCCTCGCTCCCTGTGCCTCTTCCTTTGGGACAGAGCCAGGGAGCGCTGGCACTATTGCTGCTCATGGAAAAAATAATTATCACACCCTCTAAGTAAAGCAAAACCAGTAACAGATTGTGCTGCATGTTCAATGTTAATGTTACTTGTGAGTGCATTTGCCATGAAATTATTGTTAATTATTCATGCCAGCTAATGCTCAGCTCCCTCTGATGGCCTCAGAAATGGCAGCACCGCCTGTGTCACGGCCGAACGCGATGTGTTACAACAATAAGCGAGATCAGATTTTGCCATTTACTGTTATTGTTTAATCAATGGTTGGGTGTTTTTCCTCTCCTGTGTTTGGCTGTTTTACTCAGGTGTTTTCCCCTGGCCAGGCAGGATGATCCAGCAGCCCACAGCAGGCGCTGCCTGCCCGGCCAGATCCTCACACCTGCGCTTTGCCGCGGTGGCTGCAGCACCAGCGATCTGCTCTTGTCCCCACTCAACTAATGAGTGTTATTAATGATTATTGCATCAGTCTGAGGTGGCCCTGACACCCACTGAGTGGCTGGTGTAGGGTGAGACATAGGAAGAGGGGTTTCCTGGGGGATCAGGGTGTCTGTCCTGGCTGGTAGAGGCTCAGAGTCTGTGCACCACTGTCAGTTCACAGCTGCCATGGAGCTGCTGGTCCCTGTCACTCCCAGGCACAGCATGTATTGTACAGCGCCTGCTTTACCCCAAATTCAGCAGGATGATGTAAAGTGCCTTTCTTGAGACAGGAGACCAGAGACCCCTCGGGCACAGCCCAACTCCAGGGTGCTGCCACCCTCAGCACTCCTGCGTTGGGGCATGGAGGAGGAAGAGCAGGATGGAGTTGCAGGCCAGGTGAGCAGCTCCTGCCTTCTCCTGGGCAGCTCTAGGAACAAGCCTCATCCTCGGACAGTGTGCTAGGGCAGGAGGTCGTGAGTGGGATGGTGGCCATGGGGGGTTTGTAGTCTGCCCCATGGAACACCTGCCCACCCGTGCCCGCGGGGTCAGCGCAGGAGACAGGGCAGTCGTGGCTGTGCCGCCGGCTGCTCCCCCCGCCAGCCTCCAGGCACTCGCAGCACCGCTTCCCAATCAGGTAGGCAGCCTCAATGAGGCTCAGCACAACGCAGATGCAGGCAGTGACCACCATGAAGAGAGTGAAGATGTTCTTCTCGGTGGGTCGGGAGATGAAGCAGTCCACCACGTTGGGGCAGGGCGGCAGCTCGCACTTCACCATCCGGGGCAGGGTGTAATTCCTGTAGAGGCGGTAGAAGATGTAGAGGAAGACCACGTCCACGCCGGCCTTGAAGATGAGGCTGAACAGGTATGTCCACCACAGCCCACCCCGCTTCTTGCCGGGGTTGGGGTAGATGCAGCGATAGTTGTCCCCTCTGGTCTCACGGAGCCTCTGCTCCTTGGCCTCCCGGTATGCCACATGCATGAGGACCAGGAAGGACGGACATGTCACCAGGATGAGCTGCAGGGCCCAGAGGCGGATGTGGGAGACAGGGAAGAAGTGGTCGAAGCAGACGTTGGTGCAGCCTGGCTGCAGTGTGTTGCAATCAAAGTCCTTGTGGTCATCGCTCCAGACCCGCTCGGCTGCCACCAGGTAGACCAGCAGGCGGAAGATGAAGACAAGGGAGAGCCAGATGCGGCCAAAGGCTGTGGAGTACTTGTTGACACCGCTGAGGAGCCCCTCGAACACACCCCAGTTCATGGCTCCCTGCTCCTGTTAGCCAGCCTGGGAAGAGAGAAGACACGGTGACACTGAAAAAGCAACAAGAGGTCCCATCAGAGGCCCTGTGTGCCTCAAAGCACTGAGCCATGCTGCTGGGACCATCTCTGACCTGTGCTGGCATGCAGGGACACCACTGACATGTGCCCCAGCACAGACCTGATCCGAGTGACGTGTCTCTTCCCCGCACCGTCCTTCACTCCGGGAACACTTGAGGCTTCTGCCACAGCCACAGCATCCTCCAGCCACGACCAGCTCCAGCCCACGGCTCAGCCCCCATCCCACCTCAGCTCCCGCCCCAGATATTTGTTATTAATTTTCCTTACGTTGCCAACCTGGCCCAGGCGCACAACAAATAGGAGCAGCCGGGGCGTGACTCACCCGGCTGCGCTGCCGCGTCCTCTCCCATCCCTGGAATCTGCCATCGCCTCCGTGCTCCCGTGCCCACGCACCGGGGAGCCCATGGCAGGGCAGAGTCAGAGGCTGGGCTGGGGGGCTGCACGGCACCTGCAATGCCGAGGAGCTGCCATGGGGCCGGGCAGCCGAAACAATCAATTTTCACCAGCCCCAGCCCTCTGCGTGACCGAATTGATTCCGGCTTGCACCATGTCAGAAAAACACACCCCACGCGCCGTGGAGCTGCAGCCGAGCAGGACTCCCAGGGCTGCGTTTGGCGCCGGCTCTCCTTAAATATTTTACCTACCAGTGAAATAACAAGATTTCTCCTCGCCGAGGGGATCTCAGCGGTGAACACATCCCCTGCTCTGCACAGCCCAGCCAATGCACCCACCCACAGGACCGGAGTGACCACGGACGCTCCTGGTTCTCGCCCCTCTCGTGGCAGCCGGCGGCTCCCGTCTCACGGTGGATCCCCGGAGGAACACGCAAACCCCAGATTCCTCCTTCCCTGTGCACGCTTCCGGCTGACACCCATCTCCCCGGTGACAGACACACTTCCCCAGCGCCCTCCCCACCTCCCCGGGGCCGGGGGTCGCGGCAGAGGAGGGTCCCCAGGCCGCTCACCTGCGGGTGTCCCTCGGCAGCGCTGCTGCGGGTCGGCGCCTGCCCAGGGCAGGAGCGCATCGCCCGCTGCGAGAGACAGCATATGAGTCACCCCTGCGCTCCTGGGAGCGAGGAGGAGATTCCCGGGGGAAGGGATGAGGCTCCAAGCAGATCCCCACGTGTCCCAAGGAATGCCAGAGGCGAAGGGCGGCCCCGCAGCGCTGCCGTGCGGAGAAGGGCTGAGCCGGCTGCTCCGCCGTGGGAAAGGGTGGGAGCTCGGGGCTGTCTGCCCTCAGCTGCTGCAGGGATGTCCAGCACAACCTGGGGTCCCTCCATGCCTTCCCTGCACCCATCCCCCTCGCTCCAAAGTGGCCGAAGCCCCGGGAGCTCCCGCCCACGGCACCGGGAGCCTCTCAGCCGAACGCCGCCCTTCATAATCCTTTTTATTGAAACTTTGCGCCATGACAAACATTTAGCATTGCCTTTCTCTCTCGCCACCCTCTGATGAATGGGTGGCAGCAGATTATTTCACTGGCAATTAATTAACTGCTTACCTGCGCTCCCCTCACCTGCAAGCTGGCACAAGTCTCTTCCCCCATCACCCTTCCTTGATACCAGAATCTGGAGCCCTCCCAAGATGAGCTCCCAGCTCAGAGAACCTCCTCTTTGAGGTCTGACCCCCATCTCACAGCTCTGGGGTGCAGGGATGGGGGTCAGAGGGGAGGGGGTCCAGGAGGAAGGTGCGGGGTGCAGGAGTTCAGGTACGGCTGGAGTAATTTGAGGAGCAAACACACATTTCATTTGCAATTCTGCTGGGGTTTAAAAAAAATGTAGAGAAACAAATCTAAACAGCTGTAAAGTAAATTACCAGTGTTTGCGGATGGCTCCAGGGAAGAGTTCTGCAGTTTGAAATCAAACAAGCCCATTTTTATTTTTTTTTAACATGTCTGTGTAGTGGCTGTGCTGGGAAGGGGTTCCCAGGGGCTCTGTCCCACCACGGGCAGGCAGAGAGGGCCCAGAGCAGCACACAGCCACCAGCACCCAGTGGTGGATGGGGAGACCTTTTGCCCCAGGTACCCCAAATTTTGTGGGTGTCAGAAATGGCTCTTTGTGTCTTTCTGGGTTAAATCTCATCTTTTTAAAAAAATCGTCTCTTTTGGGGAGCTGCCAGATGTGATGGGCAGTTTCTGCTCTGGGTAGAGCCCCCTCTAGCCCTCCACAGGTGGGTCCCCAGCACAGGGGACACAAAGGTGTATTAATGGCAGCACTTTATCTTCCAGGAACAAGCCCCATTAGTACATTTTCACTACAACATGAAATATTAATAACACTTTGCATTTATATAGCGTCATTCATCCCGCAGTCACCAGCCAAGCCACTGACATGAATCAAACACCGCAGCCAGCTCCAGAGGAGACAGGTAAACGGGATTAAACCCATTTTCCTGCTGCACACACTGAGGCACAGGCTTCTCTCCAGGTCACTGATGCCACTGAGGATATTTTGGAGGACAAAACCCAAGCACACGAGGCATGGAGCTGCTCTGACCTGGGCTTCCTCCTCCTCCAGCTGCTGCAATTGGTATTTGCTGTTCCTGATGCTGTGCTGACGGTGCAGGGAGGTGAGTTAGGAAATCTGTCAGCCCACGGAGAGCCAGGCCCTGACACAACCCGAGGGCTCCAGCAGCATGAAAGAGCGAGCAGAAAACCAGTGGGGAAAGAAAGGGCTCTTATCATCTTATTAAAGAGCTTTGTATTTAAGCCCTTCTCCAGCTCCCTAGCACAGGGTGATTGCGAAGGCTTTTACACGGCGGCTCAGCAGGACTCGCTCCTGCTTGCCGGAGATGCTGCATGCAGATGCTGGTTAGCAGGGCGGAATCCCATGACTGATGATGGACAAGGACAGACAAACAACTCCTGGGCAAAGCTCCGGAGCGGTGCTGAGCGGCAGGGAAGGGGTGTGGGCACAGCCCGGCCGCCCACTGCTCGCTGTCCCCGGCACCATTGTTATTCCGTGAAGAAGGCACCTTGTTTGCAGATAATTAAAAAACCCCAAACAGATTAGTGAAAACTAAACACACAGAGCAGGCTGGATGTGAGCTCAGCCGCCGCGAGAGTCGTGTGAGCATCGCTGGCTGCTGCTTCCAAACCGTGCCTGGCTCAGCCCCGGGACCTCCTTTCCTCAGCCCCGTGGCTGCACCTTGTCCCACGGGATTGTTTAGAAGGTTTGCCACGGAAAACCCACGTTCAAGGACTGGACGAGAGCAGACAAAGCCTCCCAAGCCTAGCCCGGTCGTGGCCGTCTAACACGGCCAGCACCCATTAATCTTACATTTATACATGAGGCTGCAGGGAGTAACCTCATTTCTAGGGAGACCTTAATTAATCACCGACTCAAACTGCCTCGATGAGGTGGTTTGCTACCGAGGAGATAAATTCACACGGTCAGCAGTGGCCGAGGATGAGGATGAGGTTAGCAGGGACCTAAATCACGGCAGCTGATGGTGGTGAGCAGAGCAGGGGACAGGGCGAGCAGGGGACAGGGCACATCTGTGCCGTGAAACCTTCCTCTGCACCTGGAGGAGGATGAGTGAGACACAGGGGAGGTGCTGCTGTGGCTCTTGGCCCCTAAAAAGGCAGAAATGAGAGTGCTCTCCGCCTGTGCAGACCATGCCCCTGCAATGATGCCAAAGCAAAGACGTGGAGGACAAATTCCTAAGCGGGAGAGGACCGTGGGCAGTCACACAGCCCCAAAACGCAGGCGGGGAGGGACTGGGGGACTTGATGCCCTCACAGTAGGAGCAGAGTCCAACCCAGCGCTCAGCCCCGCTGGCTGTCAGGGTAGGACCCATTACTGCCTGTTTTGGGTTGTTTGGCCAAATAATCACCGTGCAAAGAACACCGTCGCCCTTGCCATTGACCTTGGCAGCCTCCAAATGGGCGACCCGCAGGTCAAAGTCTTTATATCCCATTACGAGTCTCCTGAGTCACGCCTGTCTCCTGGCAAGTTACATTCTTTTCAGATGGCAGCTAAACGGGAAAGAGGTCGCGCTCCCAATACGGCGACAATAGGACATGACAGCACTTTTCTGAGTGATTAAGCCTCAGGTGATGACGGGGCTACAAGACAAGTGGTGAAGGCTGAAAGACTTTAATCACCTCGGACACGGCATTGCATCCTCGCACTCCATCCTGCCGGGGTGGGTTTTTAGTGCGAAGCAGGAGCCATAATAAAAATAATCCAGCCCAGCCTGTGCACCCACCCGTTAGTTATCCGTGCTGCTGTTAATAACCAGCCCGGGCAGCCTGTTGGCCCTCAAAGAGCCTTCTGCAATAAATCAGCCCTGATGCCTTAAAATAACTGTCCGGGGCCGCCGGAGCTGACACTAGATGGCATTGGGAGAACGCGCCGAGCGGCACCGCCGCCTTCCCTCGTGCTTCCCCTGAAAACAGAGCAGAAAACTCAGGATGACGGAGCAGAAAATGTCTCAGCCGTGGGGAGGCCACCAGCTCACCTCCACCCTCACACCCATCAGCTCACTTTCATCCTCACATCCACCAGCTCACCTCCACCTTCACACCCACCAGCTTACCTCCATCCTCACATTCCCCACTTGACCTCCATCCTCACATTCCCCAGCCTCACATTCCCCAGTTCACCTCCATCCTCACATTCCCCAGGTCACCTCCATCCTCAACCCACCAGTTCACTTCCATCCTCCCACCTACCAGTTCAGCTCCATTCTCACCCCACCAGTTCACCTCCAGCATCTCACCTACCTTGAGAGCATGGTGCTGGGGCAGAGCTCAAGGTGTTTCACCTCTTCTCTGAGCTAATAAAATAGCTTGTTCCCAGATTATTATTTTTTTCCCAATGAGAAGCTGGGGCCTCCCCAGAGCCCGGTGGCACCAGCACAGCCCTTTGGGACTCGTGCCCTTACCTGGCTGGCATAGGTGCACCTGGGCACCCACAGAAGGAATAGTGATGAGGAGAGGGGCTTTAAAGTGAGTCCCAAACCCCAAATGATGCTGCTGCCCCATCCATCCCCTGCTGACCCCAGCATCCTGCCAGCTCCCTTCACATGGAAATGTTTTCCTGCTGCAGCTCGTGCTTCCCCTGCCCCGATCCATCTCTCCCTGCAGAGCAGTTTGTCTGTCTGTCCATCCACCCCTCTGTGTCTCGCTCACGCCTTGGTGCATCCCTGTGCCCAGGGCTGGTGCAGACAGGACCCTCCTGGGAGCAGCCCCAGGAACATCCTCAGTGGAGCAGCACAGCTCACTCACCCTCCCAGACCTGAAACCCGGCTCGGAGCCAGAAGCTGTTTGCAGGCGCTGGGATCAGTCTGGTTTTCCCCCCATTGCTCCAGTTTCACTCTACCTGTCAGAGCCAGTCTGTCCTTCCCCCAAATCACCTCCTGCACCCCACTGAGCCGAGCTGACTTTGTCTCCTAATGCTGCATTGTGCTGGCAGCCCGAGAGCCACAATGGAGCTCCTGATTGCAGCTCCCCCCTCTCTCCCAGCCAGCCCTGGCCTCGCGTGTGGGCCCTGCTGGCAGCACATGGCACAAGGCTCTGCCACAGCCCACCTCCCCTCCCCGCCCAGGGGGACCCCAAAACCCTCCATCCTCTGGAAAACGGCACATAGTTGGATTTTGTGTCACTGCTTGTGCAGGGGAGAGTTGTTGGGGTGATGCTACAGGTTTTGGGGTGTGCACCTACCCCAGCTTAGCCCCATGCTGTGGGGCTGGGGCTCTCCTCCCCTGTTCTGCTTTTTTGGGGATCTCTGCCCAGGCAGCCTGATGTTACAGGTTTCTTCCAAAGGCTAAAAACTTGCTCACACTGTAAGGACAATACCACATTAAAAACAACCCATCACCCCTCTCAGTTGCCTTGCACCACTCCTGGAAACTCTGGGCAGCAGAACTGAACTCTGAAAAGGGCCCAGACTTGGCTTGAAGCAAGAGATTTCACATCATCATGTCTTAAAATGTCAGCACTTTAATTAGCTCCATCTGAAGCTGGAGTGGGTTTGTCACCCCTCTCTGCTTTCTGTTCAGGTCGAGAAATTTGCTCAGGCTGACCTTTTCCCTCCCAGACCCAAAAAAAGTTCCCAATCCATATTGGCATTTCCTAAAAATAGGACAAAATGGCTCCCCAAAAATACCAGCCAGCTGTAGGGATGATGTTGTGCAGCATCACACCAATGCAGGAAAAAGGACTCCAGCTGTGAGATGCCTGCCCTGGGAGAGCTGAGGGGATGTTCCCAGGTTCTGGTGTCAGGTTTTTCCCTTTTATCTCCTTCAGACACTGCTGCCAGGCCCCCTTCTTCCAAAGGGAACTCCCCAGTTGTCTCAGATCGAGGTGTCCCCTGCTCAGTGTGTTCTACAGCATCAGTTAATCTCCATTTCACCCACCCTTTTAGTTTTCTTTTTTGTACCTGTAGGGCTGCTGGAGCCATAACTTACATTCCAGGATAATTTCTTGCTCTAAAGGATACAGTGAACTTCTTCACAATTTGCTGGCCAGCCGGGAACGCTTCTCCAAGTGGGATACTCTGGGTAATTATTCGATTTCAGCTGCTGGAGATGGAGGTTCGAGCCCACTTATGCTCTGTGTGCGTGTGATAAATTAATGAAAGCAAAGCCAGAGGAAGCACCTGAAAAACAGAGGGAAGTGGGAGGCCACGATGCCCCTCTGCAGCTGTTGGGCTCGGAAATCGAGGTGCTGAGGTGTCACAACACCTCAAAGGGCTCTGCTCTCCACGCCAGGCTGTCTCCAGCACGACCTCTAAGAGAAGAAGCCACCAAAAGCCAGTGACCACTGTCAGGAAGGGTCACAGGCATGTCCACCACTGCGATGGCTGGAAGGGCTCAGGGATGTTGGGTTTGGGTCTGGCCTTGGCCAGGGGCCCATGGAGCACCTCCAGGGGGATGGGCTGGTGCTGTCCCTCTCGCAATGGCAGAGCAGCAGTTGGTCTCCTTTGCAGAGCGAGGCAAAGCTCCAAGCTAAGAGAAATGCCTTCCTCAGAGCCTGATAATTCTTCAGCACGTCAGAGGAAGAAGAGCGGCATCAAAAGCATCCTCGCCGCCTCCCCGCTCATTGACGGCGAGCCTGGAGCCGTGGCCTGGCGGCGCTCGGCCTTTGGTGGAGCGTGACACTCATCTGCGCCGTGCCACGCAATTATGGCTCACGAAAGGCAGGGGCAGATCGCCCCGGGTGGGGGAAGAATGAGAGCCAGCCGCCTTTCATCCGCACCCCACCGGCCGCCGCCTGCCGCTCGCTATTCTTATCCCTCCTGATCAAGGCGAAGCGTTTCCTCCTCCTGCCATTGAAGCCCCGACACGGCTCGGGCAGCGCGGGGAACCGGCAGCTGTGCCGAGCCAGAATGGGCCTCTCTGGCTCCATGCTGCAGGGCATGACCCTGCTGGGGTGGCTTTCATCCCCTCGTGGGGATGGGCATTGATGTGGAGATGCAGGTACAGCTCCGCCCGCCGAGGAAGGTCAGCCTTGGTTCTTCCTTGATGCGGGAAATGCTGGAGATCGAGCGAAGGCGGCGGCGGAGGGACAGAGGTTGTTCCTTAGGGAAGAGGAGGAGAGGAGCTCTAGGAGGGAAATCTGGTCTTTGGGATTTAAAAATTCCCTTGCACTTTCATAAGAGACACTCAGGCTCTTGTTTTCCTCTTGGGTGACTTTGCCCCCAGCTCTAATCCTTGTGAGGAAAAGAAGATCCCATGAGTTACGATGACAAGTGACCACTCGAGGTTATGTCCTGCTGCTCTGGAAGAAGATGGAAGTTGCTGCTAGCACCAGCCATGGTGACTTGGTGGCAAGGAGAAACACCTCCCCAAGGGCCTGTGTCCATCTCATCCCCCCAGCAGGGGCTGGTGGCCAGGCCAGATGGTGTAACACAAGGGCAGCCAGTGCCTGAAGAATGTAACTGGATCCATCTCTGCTACAGTGAGCCCAAATCAGCAGAGCCATCCCAGGGACTGGGAGCCTCTGAGCAGGAGACTCCACACTGCCCTGGTGATGCTCACAGCTCACATCTCCTACAGGAACACTTCTCTTGTGTGTTGCTGGTGCTTCCAGGCTGCCTTTGCCACTCTCTGGTTCTTAAAAACTGCTTCAGGAATTAACCAAACCCAAGGTTTCTGGAGATGCTGGAAGAGCACACCAGGGAGTGCTGGGCAGGTCTCCAAAAGGCAGCTTTCCCTGCCCTCAGAGTCAAGCCAGGACTGCAGCACCCAAAAAAACTCAGGCTGGGCTGGAGAGACCCCATCAAACTCAACTTTCTCCACCATCATGTCAGGCTCCTACCTCTCCCCCAGCCTGTCTGGAAAGAGAAGCTTCTGAGGACCTTCTCTGTGCTGATGGAGCTGCAGAAAACCAGCTTCATTACCTTGAAGGATCAGGAGCTCTTCCCAGATGTCAGGGATCCTGCAAAGAAATAATCCAATAAAAATTCACCCTTTACTTTGTTCCCACCTCACCACCAACCCCAAGCTCGATGAGGATCCTGCTGATGGATGAGGCCTCATGTTCCTGGAGCCAGGGCTGCTCTTTCCCAGGCTCCAGGGTCACATGTGCTTGGTCCTCTTGGGGTTTTTTTGGCTTGTGGCACTGGGGGTGCCCCAGCATCCTGGGGAGATGCTGAGGTGGAATGGCTCTGCGGAGATGAAAGCAGCTCGTTCCTGGTCCTCCATGCACTGGGCTCCTCACTGCAGGTCCATGCCTGACTGCAATCAATGTAACCTTTTAAAATTAATCTACTTTCTCTCCTCTTTTGCACACAAATACAGTTGCTGAAATTCTTCCATTTCCATGACATTTGGGAAAAAATTGTGCCATAGCGGAATGCTTTCTTTACACTACAGACGTCATTAATTTAAGGGGAAATTAAAGTAAAGGTGGTGGGGTTTTTTTTTGTCCGTGATATTGGAAAATAAAAGTTCTTTCTCCCGCTGCACTGCTGAAGTTCAAGCGACTACCAAGCGGAACGAGCCAGGACAGCTGGGGTCTGCTCCCAGTCATCCTTCTCTGAAACCAGGAGAAAATCCCTGCTAAAAGTTTATAGCCAAAGGTTGGTCACCAGAGAGCTGGGGCAGCAACCCCAGCACGAGCACAGGGAGCTTCTGCCTTCTGCTCTTGCTCCTGATTTCTCAATGTAAGAGGGAAATCAGGAGCAGCAGCCACTGGGCTCTCAGTCACCCACCGTGGGACAGGGGGAGGGAGCTGCTCCCGGCTCATGGGGTGGGAAGGAAAGGCTGACAGCCCCAATTTACATATCACTCTGCTTTTGGACTTAAAATACAAAATGCAGGCCTTCTTCCCTGTTTTCCAAAAGCAAAGTCCATGTCCCACCTCGCCCCCTCCAGCCCTGGAGGGTGAGGAGGGGGCAAGAAGCTGTGCCCTGTGTGCCACAGGAACGGAGCTGGATTGGGATGAAAAAAACCTTGTCAGCCAGCTCGTTCCCACAAGCACATCTGTAAAAGAAACAGCTGAGTGGAGGAGGGAGGAGGGTCTTCACCCGTGGAAAGGGTGGGAGATGCTTCCTCTATCAGAGATAAACATGAACACCCAGTCAAGGTGGACCTGTTGTGCTCCGGGCCAACAGCCTGGAACAGCCCCACTGCCATGGAGCTGCCTCTGCCGCACCGACCAGGGATGCTGCCATCCCTGGAAACATCTTTCTGTGCACAATCCCCCTGTTTCTGGGCATCTAAGGATGCAGAGGACATGGGCAGGGCAGCAGGACCCCCATGGACCACACAGGGACCCCCATGGACCACACAGGGACCGCCATGGACCACACAAGGTTCCCCACGGACCTCAGAGGAGGATGGAAAGGAAAGGCCAGGGCAGGGCAGGGCAGGACAGGACCAGCCAGGCACGGTGGTGAGTTTCCAGTGTCACGCAATGCCCTCAGTGCCCTGGCATGTACAGGATGGTGCCACTGCCTCCACAGCCCTCCAGCCACCCCTCGGTGGAAGACAGGCCTGGATTGCCTGGAACAAACCCAGCATCCTGCTCCTTCTCTTTCCCAGGCTATTTTTATCCTCCTCCCAATGACAGATTGAGGGCTTCAAAGCCCAGCCCCGTGAACTCTCTCCTGCTTCCCCGCCATGGAAATTACTGCGCCGTGGTTCAAAATGGGAGCGCAATTTGCAAAACAAATAAGTCTCCGATTAGCTAACGAGCGTCGGGCTGACCTTACAGGGACCCCTTCATTAGGAGACACTGAGCACCGATTAACTGCTCTGGGATGGAGGGAGCCACTTCAGACTGATTTAATGAATTAAATATATGCTCCTATTTGGCTCTTAATGTTAAAAAAATGTGAAGTACAGTAATTGTCACGTTCCCGAAGTCAGTCATCTCCCTACCTCGCAGTTCACCGAGACTTTCCCCTTCCCAGCGCCAAAGTTTAATTTGTTAATGTGCTTCTGGTGTCACGGTGTTTCCCTCCATTAACACCAGCCCATCAAAGTGTTCTGCTCAGAGAGCTCGGGAGTGCTTTCCTCCAGGTCTCCTCCAGCTCTACAGGAATATCCCAGCACGTGGATTGCTCCAGGTCCTGTCCTGGCCATCAGCTCCTCCTGGGGCTCTATCTTCTCCTCTCCTGTTTCTCCTTGCTGCGCAGGACAAGAGGAAACAGCCTTGAGCTGTGCCAGGGTAGGGTCAGGTTGGACACCAGGAGGAATTTCTGCATGGAGAGGACTGTCAGGCATTGGAGCTGCCCAGGGAGGTTTGGAGTGCCCATCCCTGCAGGTGCCCAAGGAATACCTGGATGTGGCACTCAGTGACAAGGTGAGGATCGGGCACAGCTCGGACTCGATGGTCTTGGAGGGCTTTTCCAACCGGAATGACTCTGTTGGGACAAAAGACAGAAAGGGAAACACCAGTGACAGTGGGACCAAGGGAACAGTGGAGGAATCACTGGATGGATTGTCCTGAAGCCCTGCCCACAGGCCTGTAAACTCACACCTTTTGTTGATGTGCCTCTGACTGATGTGTAATTTAATTACCGCACGCTTAGAAGATTAAATCCACGATTAAAAGAATTTATATGGATTAGCCCAGGATGATTTTAAATCACTGCCAGCTCACGGCAAAGCAAATGTGCAACCTGCAGCAAGAGCAGCAGTGCTGGGAAGGGCTGGGAGGCCACCCTGGTCCTGTTCCATGTGCCAGGAGAGCTGGTATGGGGCCAGCAGGGAGCCCCCAGCCACTGCCGAGCAGAGCTCCGTGCTGGGGCACTGCCATGGAGACAGGAGGGATTCACCTCCACAGCAGCTCCTCTCCTGACCCATCACTCCATCACATCCATCTCTGCTTAAAAACATTCATCTCTTAGTCCCCAGGTGTGGATTTTAATCCCTTTTTAAGCCAATCTGTTACTTTTCTTAAGTCACTTATTAGATGTGGCTTTATGGGAGAAGGAAAGAAGCCGGATGGGAGGAAAAGTAAAACATGCAAACTGGGAAGATTTACGAAATCAACTGGTTTAAATCGAATTCCCAGGCCTCCAGCTAAAGCTGTGCCCCAGAAAGCTTTATTGTTTCCCTCTCTGGGACGAGAGGGAGAATGTGAAATTCATTTTTCTGTGCTGGGTGGGGAAGGGAGGATCACGGGCAGCTCTTTCATCAAATCACTTCTTCCAAGACAGCCATTTGCAAATCTTCATCCCTTTATCCGAGCAGCTGCCTCACCTGGCTGGTGTGATCACCCCAAACTGGGCAGGGGTGGGGACCGAGAGGGTCCAGGGTTAAACCAGGATCTCTGGGAAAATCCTGGAGCATTGCCCAGTGCGGCCACCACCCTCTTTCTGCTCCCTGGAGCGCAGGCACACGACTCCAGCACGTCCCTGACAGTGGGACATGGTTGGAGATGCTGGCCAAGAACACTCATGCAGCCATCTGCTACCAGCACGGCCAGGCAGGGACAGAGAAGCCCTTCCCAGCCTCCATCCTGCAGGGAATGGGATGAATCTGCCATTTCCCCGTGCAGGATGGCAGCGCAATGCTGGGCCCTGTGCAATCTGTTTGATTTGAAATATTAGTGAAGAGATTAGAAACAGTGCTCATGATTTTGTGATGCATATGGTAATTAAAGTGTTACATTGCAATTATGATGTAATTAAACTGTGGGATGCTCTTCAAGATGCAATTGCCACTCATTTGCATAACTGACGGATTTGCTTATTAGCACCCTTTTAATATATGTATTAAAAAGAGCATCAAGAGCGTTGGCTACGGAAGCAGCATTCCATCCTCCTCCAGCGAGCTGCAGGGCTGGGCTGCTGCTTCCCAGCTCCCACTGCTGCTGATGCTGTCCCTAGCTGGGGCTCTCCCCCAACCAGGGCTCGGGAGTGGCTCTGCTGACCTTAATTCCAGCCCCAGCTGGAGCAGACACATTTTGCTGCATGTCCACCCTCTCACTGGGGCCCCTCAAGCAGTGCCTGAGCAGCCTCTTGGTCACTTCCCTCCTCACAAAATTCTCCCATGCCCCATATCTGCTGGCCTCTTATTCCAGAGGAAGAGGTTTTCCCATTTTCCAGACCCCCTTATCCAGTTCTCAGTTATTCACACTTTCAAGGATGCTCTTTGGGGGTCCCTGCCTGGAAAGCCACCAAGCCTGGCCTTTCCAAGCAATTCATGCAGATCCCTACAGCTCCTACACCCACCAGCTGTGCTCACCCAGCACAGCACTGCCATGGAAAGGCACCTGCTCTGTGCCACTCATAAGGACATTTCTGGATCTGTAGTTTCTTGTAGGTATTGAGAAAAACCTCACCTTAAAAATCCTTTTTAAACTCATCAGAACTTCCTCTGAGGAGCAGAAATAAAGCTGCTCTCAGCACTGGGCTGCCCATGACCTTGTCCTGATCCCCCAGCTGGGAGTGGGTGCAACATGAGGCAGAGATGTGGGAACGAGGTGAGGCAGCCAGGGAGAGAAAACCTTCACTGAAAGCCAAACCCTGTGTGTGGACTTTGCTTTTATCCTGAGCAGGCCATGCCTTAAAACACCCCCGACTGCTGGTAATGCCTCAATCTGCCTCACTGTGCAAGAAAAGGGAAAAGGACTTTTCAAATGGTTCCTTTTACCTGCCGCTTTTAACCTGCATTGGGGAACACGAGATTCCTGAAAGATGTCTGGTATTCTGCAGGAATGGATTGATCAGGAAAATAGCGGTGCTGCTCAGAGAGGATGATGGGTTGGGCTCTGTGGAGTGTTCTGTCCCCTGCCCGGTGAGATCCCAGAGAACATTCCCACGTTTAACGCTCCGCAGGCAGGACAGGGAGCACTCCCACCATCCAACCTGAGGGGTCTTGAGTGAAGAGGCTGCTTCTTCCCCCCACCAAACCATGCCATGACATGGTGGCCTTGGGAGGTGACAGGTGATGGAAGTCTCCATCAGCGAGGTCAAACACCAGCTCATAAATCGCCAGCCCTCTGTGAGCTGCCATCTCCGAGCGAGAAACATTTACAGTCATTTAGAGGAAAAGCTTTTTCCCTTCTCTCCCAGCTACAACAGATCTATGATAGGGCTTTTCAAACTTCAGCATCCCCCTGGCAGCCTGTGTTAGGCCTGGAGGTGGAAATGAATGATTCCTCACCAGATTAAAAGATCTATGTGACAGCTGAGCAGTGCAGCGCTCACAGCCCAGGGAGAGCTGAGCACAAGCCGGGCTGGTGCCTGCAGGGCACCCTTGGGGCTCACTCCCCCTGGCAGAGCCACCTGGGACCCCCATGCTGGGAAACTGGGCTCCCAAAATGAGCCTCGAGCAGCCTCCAGCACCCTCCCTCTGCCACTTATTTTGGTTTAGTTGGGAAGCTGTAGACGACTGCTAATTAAAATTGATGTCGTGTTCACCAGAGCCCAATTCCGCATCGAACTCCTGTTGCTTCCTTCTCCGCGAGAGCAGGTCTGCCATATTTAGCCAACTTTTAAACTCATTAGCAGAAGCAGATGCTTGGATCCGCAGTCCCTAATGACTGTAAATGAGAGTATTAGTTTATTGACTGATGGCCTAATTGTTGCCACCACGACCACAAGCGACAGCTCCAAGCCCGAGCGCTGTCTCTGTGCTGAAGGACACCCAGCCTGGGGGGAGAGGGACAGAGGGACACTGCTGCCAGGTCTGGAGACAGGACAGAGGGACCAGCAGCCCCCACAATGTGACCCACATGAAGATTACCAGATGACTCCAGCAGGTGAACAGCCAAGCAAAAGTTAATTAAATTACGCTTCCCCCACCAGAGGTCAGAGCCCCGGGGGCGTGTGTTGATGTGTGACCTTTCGCAGGGTGACTTGACTTCCCTGTGCTCTCTGCATGGTAATGAAGAGCCTGTTGGGGCCCACAGCAGCAGCGTGTGCCATCCCTGCTTCCCTCCTCCTTCGGCTGTCCATGGAAGTGTAGATGAATGGGAGGAGGGGAAAGTCGCAGCTTGGTCCCTGTGCAGTCCAGTGCTGCTGGGAGATGCGCCAGCCCTGCTCCTGCCCTGGCCCCTGATGAGCAGTCCAGAGTGATTAACTGTGGCTGTGCTTTAATTAAAGCATCTCCAACCTGCCTTGATGGAGACAGGCACAAACACCCCCAAAATGAAGAAGTTTTGAGCAGGTGCCTGAATGGCCCATGGAGCAGGGATGGACCTGAGCCATGGGAGGACACTGCTGCCTGGGGATGCTGTTGGGACGGCAAGATGCATTGCAGACTTTTTTGGCCACTATCTTATTGGAAATGAGACCAAGAGCTGCCACACAGAGTCTGTGGGAGCTGCTGTATCACAAACCTGGACCCCCAAAAGCTGACATGGCATTGTGCCTCCCCAGCTCTACTTTGGGGAAGAGAAACAGCCATGGAGGAAGCTGTGTCTGCATTAAGGGATTGGTGGATGTTTCCCCAACACCTAGAAATCAACAGAAAAAAACAGATTTACAAGAGGGTTTAAGAGGCATCAAGTTGCCTGGATACCAGATCCTGTAACTACCCAAAAAGTGATTATAAAGGCAAGAAATCTGTCTCGGCTAAGCAGGTGGATGGGAAATTGGAAATCCATTTGTGAGAGACTCTGCTTTCTAACAAGGCAGGTTACAGCTCAGCCCTGTGCTCTCCTGCTCCTGATGCTCCTGCCTGCCCTGGAGGAGAACGGAGTGGTGGCTCCTGGCATTCCCAGCACTGTGGTGTTTGCTCCTGAGCTCCACACTGCTGCCCTCCCCTCCAGGTGACTGCCACACTCCTGTCCCCCACGCCCCCAGCAGCCACTCAGCTCCTGCTCTTAGGCCAGGGATGAGGTTTGAGCTTCCCAGAAATCCTCCCTTGCACAGTGCCGAGGAGCTGGAGCCCTCAATGGATCCTGACCAGACTGTGGGGTCCAGCTGATGGAGCCAGCTGGGCATTGACACCCCTAAAACAGCCCCATGCTGATGAGAAACCTACCTTGAAACCACTTCTGGTTTTTCTTCCTCTTGGGAAAAGGCTGAGAAAAATTAATAAAATTTAATCCCTAAATCCAAATATCTTTGCACCAACTATTGCTCAGCCCACTGGTACACTGCAAGGACATGTAATTATGGGTGTAGAAGCTTTTTGCTGCTGGAACTGTTTCTGTGTGGCCCTGGGAGGAGATGGGTTGTGCTGGAAGTGAGAGAGATTTTGCTGGAGCATGAAAAGCAAAGCCATTTAGTTTAGGTAACATCTCTGGAGCTCTAGGGGTCAACAACGAGAACTCCAGGAAAATAGTTTTCAGGGCAGGATGGTCTGGAGACAAGACAGGAAAAAAGAACCGAGAAAACACATTTATTAGATGTCCAGTTTAACCTCTCCCAGGCTCTCTGCTCCTTTTCAGCCACAAGATAGGAACAGTGAGGAAGAAGGAGCAGTGGCACTGCTGCTGGAGTCACCGAGCAGGCAGGGAGCAGAGCACTGCCGACGGAATGTGATGGCAACTGTGGGTTTGAACTGCAAGAAGCTGCAAGAGGAACGGGTGGGAGCTGAAATCAGCAGGAAAATCCTGGTGGCAGCAAGGCCCTGGCTTGGCAAATTTATCCCAGCACAGCAGGCGCGGCCCTGAGGCTGCTGGAGCTCCGGGAGCGTTGGGACAACAGTGCTCTCAGGCATGCACAGGGTGGGATGGTTGGGGTGTCTGTGCAGGGCCACGAGCTGGACTGGATGACCCTTGTGGGTCTCTTCCAGGGGGATATTCCATGATTCTGTGGTCTGTTCTGCTCGAGCCACACACACAGAACCATGGACTCCCTCTCCCTCAGTCACTCAAGAAATTTCCATTCAGGATCCCTCCCTTGCAGGCAACATTTCTCTCTACGATGAGCCTCATACCTCTGCATTTCTGTGTTTTTGACAAGATAAAGGGCAGGTTGGAGCTCTCCCTGTGTAAATCAGCTCGTTAATGCTGTGTACTGAGGGCTTCGGTGCTGTGCAGCAGGCAGGGAACACAGGCAGGGAACAAAGACAGATGTACCTGAAATATCTCTCGCCGTGGAATCACGGCAGCGCCGTCCCCAGCGGTGGGGCTGGCCGGGATATCAAGGAGGATGACAGGGATGTGGCAGGTGTAGGAGCAATCCTACAGCAAGAGGTGACCTTGACCCAGAAGATTTCTTCTTCTTCTTTGTTTTTTCGTTCCACCTCTCAGCAGCATGGGGCAGCCATTGTGTTTTTCAAAGGCAAGTTCTGGGCTCCAAAGAGAGGAATTGCTAAACGTTTATCACAACTTGCCTGGGGGGGATGTGAAATACAAGAGGAAATCTCCCCCTCTCTGCCTCCCACTGCACCCTACCCTGAATTCGGGAGGAAAAGTCATTTGACTGATCTTAGCAGGATCAGAACAAGCATTTACTGCTCTTTAAAGGCCCATAAACCACTTCAGTAGTTTGCTGGTTTATATCTGACTATCTTCTACATTAGCCATTTATATTAAAACATTTATAATTAATTGAACAAATCATTTCCTCTCCCCCTCAGCTCCCAACTCTTTTGGGGATTGCAGCACGTAAGACTTCAGTAAATTTTGGTCTCCTAAGCACCATTTCCTTGAGAGGGTTGGTTTTCCTGTGGGGTGGGAAGCAAGGGCAGGCAGAGAGTGGTTTTAACTGGAAAATCAATTGGTAGGAAAGACAAATTAACGCACAATTTTTCAAAAGGGGAAATGAAAAAGGCACTGGGAGCCTGCCCAAGAGCTGCCAAGGAATTCCATAACGGAGAGCACCAGGAGCAGGGCTCTGGCAGGGCAGGTCAATGCCCTTGCACTGGCTGGGAGTTGAGAGCAGTGTCCAGGCAGGCAGGGGGTGAGCAGAGGGAGCAGAACCCAAAACACACCACACAAGGACTTCTCTGAGTGGGTGACACATGAGGTGACCCCGATGGGGCTCAGGAGCCAGCCCTGAGCATCCCAGGAATGGCCACTCTGGGCTGGGTGGCTGCAGAGGCGAGGGAGCTCTGGGAGATCCGCGGTCTTCGCAGAAAATACAGTTTATTTTGATGCCCTGGAAATGCCTTTGTCAGCAGATCTATTCTTTCATTGTGAAAAAGCCTATTAGCTTCTGCTTTCTACTTCTGTGGGAATTTATTCCTCCATCAGATCTCCAATATAAAAGTGCTTCCCTCTCAGAGATTGATACCGTGTGTATGAAAAGCTCCGCGCGCTCCGGGCCAGGCAGTTCCTTCCCTCAGGAGGGATGAAGGATGGCTTTGAGACCAAAGCACTGAACAGCTCCACGAGATAAAATCTCAATTCCAAGGGCTGCTATGACATGCTGGTGACCTTGGGCTGTCCCCGAGGTTCCTGTGCAGTGCAGGACATGCCAGGCTTTCGGCAGGAGAGTAGGGGGTGAGTGATGCTGAAATCTCACCCCACACTTGTCCTGCACAGACCCCATGCAGGGAACATCCTGGTGCTGGGGAAGATTTACAGCCCCATCTGTGGCCTCTCAGAAGAAGAAGAGTAGGGACAAATCTGGAGGTCATGCTCAGCTATCTGGGGTCAGAGGGGAAAGGGATGGAGGACAGGAGGCTGTGCCCAGCTGAGCTCCGAGCAGAGAGCACAGAGCTGAGGTGATGCTGCGACTTCAGCCCCAGCCAAGCGAAATCAGCCCCTTCTCTGAGCTCACCCAGCTGATTGGGGGTAACATCACTCTGTCTGACAGGCTCTGCCCCCTTGTTTGCAGCACCAACATGTGCAACACCTCCTGAAGCACCCACACATCCCCTGGAGGTGCTGAGTGCCTGGGACTGCTCCACTGTCACAGCAGGAACAACAGGAGGAGGAACTGCTCAGCCTGCTGAGAAATGTGTTCAACCAGCTGTGGGAGCCTCCCTCTGCACAGAGTCCCAGCCTGAGGCTGTGGAGGGGGCCACAACTTCCTCCAAAGGGCTTTGGTGTCCCCCCACGCCAGCCTGGGGTCACCTGCAGGCAGTGGTACCCCCAAAGATGTGGGTGCCATGCTGGTCCTGCCCCTGCCCTCCCAGCCCTCTCTATCCAGAAGATGGTGCTGGTGTGGACATCAACACCTTCCTTCCCTCCCCAGTGGAACTTCCCACTCCTTCTGCACCCTCTCACTTCACTGCTGCCCATCTCCCCTCGCTGCCCAGCTCCTGTCCCCACACTCCGGAGCAGAGGCATTGCAGAGCTCCAGTTCCCACAGAGGAAATCAGGGCCAGATTAAAATAATAAATAACAATAATAATAATCATCATCATCATCTGCCAGGGCCACTCCAGACCCTCATTGCCATGGCAACTGCCTGCTGGCCACAATGCTGCCTCGCTGATGGGAAGTATTTCCTTGGGACGGATGTGAATTCCTCCAACACAACCCCAGTGTGGAGTGTCACTGCTCGGGAAGGGCCAGCAGGCAGGGAGAGGGTGACAGGGAGAGGGTGACACAGAGAGGGTGACATGGTCCAGCCCTGCCTGCTCATCCATCTGTACTGTGGAGGGCCACAACCACCAACAGCCACACTGGAGCACTCCAGTGACAGCCCTGACACCCACGAGTGACACTTGCTGGCACGGAGGCTTCTTTGAGGCCAAGTGACAGAATAAATTCTCACCAGCACAGAGCCATCACGTTGCTTTTAATTATCAGGAAAAGTCCCAAAGCATTGCAGGCTGTTTAACTTGGCCTGATGGATCTTGTTTGTCAGAACTCCTTGGGTTTTTTTTCTGTCTTGGATGTTTTTTTCTGCAGACAACCCTGCTGGAGACGCAAGCTCTGCAGGGACAGAGGAGGGGGCAGGATGAGCCAGTCCTGCACATCCCACCTGTGCTGAGCCAGGACTCAGGATGGCTCTGGAGTGGGGGACATGACAAAAACATCAAATGGGAACTTCTCCTGGCTCTGCCTGCACGAAACACGGGGTTCACATGAAACACAAATAATAAATAATTATTTAAATTCAAAGATGTCCATCCTGAGCGTCTTCCTCCAAACTGCGGTGCCCTGGAGAAAAGGGTCAGGCCACTGCTGTCTCCTGCTTTATCCACCCAGAATCAAGTTTAATTTGCTACAGCTTTATACCAGGCACTCTCAATTTATCACCAAAACACCTTGCAGAGGGTTAACTGTCACTTTCCTCCCTTCATCACTGCTGGTATAATGAGGTGACAGCCAGCCTCGAAGGAGGGACACGTATTTGTCAGGAGGGCTTTTGCTGCTGCCGTGGCTTGCTCTCCATTTGGCAGAGGTTTGGAGCTCGACTGAGACAAAGGAGATTTGGGTGTGGAGGGGACAGGGGCAGGTTTCCAACCCTCCTGCTGCCCACAGCTCTGGCCAAGCCAGGAGGATGAGTCCAGCCTCAGCCCCTTGAGCTGTACCAGTCATGCTCCATGGCAGGGCACTCTGTACCGGTAAGAAAGACAGGCACATTTCCTCAGAGTCGAGGCAAGAAAGGTAATGTAGAGATTCAAAGAAATCCCAAAAAAACCATCTATCCTGGGAAAACTTGGCTGTTGGAGCATCTGCTGCCTGTTGGGATCATGCTTCTTCGAGGGGTGAGGACCATGGTAACATCCATGGCAGGTGGATCCTTGCCAGGGGGTTTGGGGCTCAGGACTCAATCCTCACATAGTGTCACTCCTTTTGTTCCAGCAGGACGAGGAAGGCTCCTGCCCCAGCTCACCTCTGTCCTGATAACCCCCAAGCCATGGACATCACCCCAAATCCCAGCCCCAGGATGGTTTTTGCTCCCCACAGAGCCAGCAAGGGCTGTGAGCTCCAGCCCACAGTTACCCCTTCCCCGTGCCCGACACCCAGACGACAGCCCTGCCTATAAATCATATTTTTCCCAGATTTAGAGGAGAAAGGAGCTATTATGAGAAATAGATCAGAAGTGACACAGCTCATTATTGCGAGGTGAGTCCAAGCTGCAGACAAGGGCAAAGTTAATAGAAAACGTATCCAATCCACAATGGTAACTTTAATTGTTAGCACTAATGAAGCCTATTTAGGATGGATTATGTATCTGGCACTTCAGATGCAGCCCTCAATTCATCTTCCCCATCACATGTCTCATTGCATCAGGTCCAGAGACAGAAGGAGAGCTTTTCCCCTTCCGCTGAACAACTGGAGTTGAAAAACAAATTCTGTGTCATCCATCAGCCCTGAGGCCCAACTGGCCAGGGCAGGGACTTGTGGGGATGCTCACAGAGGTGACTCCCCTCCCCAGCATGGCCAGGAGCTGCAGCATCGGTGTCATTCTCGAGGGCAGCCACCTCCCCAGCTGCCCCTTGTCACCTCCCCTATTTTCCCCTATTTTCCCCTATTTTCCCCTATTTTCCCCTATTTCCAGCTCCAGCAGCCCCCGAGGTGGCAGCTCAGGGTCCCAGAGGTGGCAGGAGTCTGTGACTCTGCCCTGGACCAGCCCCCTCCTCCCCAGCCTCTTCCCAGCCAGTTTTCCAGGCACACTTCTGTAATTAAGGACAAATTGTAATTACTTTTCTCGGTAACAAAACCTTTGGAGGAAAGGGCTGGTGATAGATTTCAGGCTTTATCGGAGCTGACAAAGAGCATTACTCACACTGCACGAGAACTGGCACCTCGTCAGGCAGGGAGGTCTGTGGTGACCATCCCCGGGGCACCAACAGACACCAGGATTTCTTTTTCCTTAATATGGGAATTAAGCACATTGCCTTGTTGAGCTCCCTGGGCCGTGCTGAGCGGTGAGCCCAGCCCTGGCACATCATCCCTCTCGCCAAACTCTCGTTTGAAAGGTCATTGCACCCCAGATATTGGAGAGAGGTGAACTGCAAAAGTATTTTGGTGTTGAACTTCCCAAATTGGGCACGGGGCTCTGCTCGGGTACAGCCAACCCAACCCCAGCCAAAGCAGCTGCTGCTCCTGGGTCAGAGATCTCCCCAGTGACTCCCAGAATCAGCAGCAAGCTTCTCCAGGGTGTGTTCAATGTCAGTAAAAGCTGTTCCAAAGGGTGAGGGCAGCCTCTCAGTGCCCAGCTGCTGTTTCCTCCTGGGTCTGCACCAGCCCCTCGAGTCCCAGCAGCTCCTCTTTAGTCTGGGTTTAGCTCGAAGCAGTCGATCCTGATCACGAGAGTGTGTCAGGAATTAATGCCTGCTGCAACCTGCCCCGAGCAGGGAGATGTCAGTCACCCCTCAGATGGGATCATCCTTGCTTTTGTCCCCCTTTTCCCTCCTCAGTAGTGCTGCACAAATGGGCAGCAAGTGCCTTCCCAGGGCACTGGGGATTTTCTGCAAGGCAAACCAGAGTGATTAATGGTGGTGATGATGACTCCAGTGTCCAGGTGGGTTCCTCAGGACACATCCTGGCTGGAGTGGTGGCAGCTGGTACCACGTAATGGGGGCTGGCAGCCCCCAGGGACCTCCACATCATCCCCCTTCCAGTGTGAGCATGGAGAAGGTTCAATGAACCTACCATGCTGTGTCCTCCAGCTTTCCTCACCCTGAAAACTTAAATCAAGTGACTAATGGGAGCCAGGAAAAGTCTGAGATGGATGGATCTATCTCATCTTCCACCCGTGGTATCCATCATACCACTGGATTTTGTGTCTATATCCCTTTAAACAAGGCTCCTTGCTTTGCACTGGGGAGGGAAAAGAAGAAAAAAAATCGATTAAAAAGAAAAGGAGGTGAGGGGGAAAAAGGATAATTATGTCCCACAAAAATTAAGGGAAAGAAAAATGATGTAAAAAAAAATCCCTTCTCGTATAAAAAGGGTATTTTATAATAGACCTTTAAAGCTTTCCATCAAGTGAAACCAACACATTTACTTGAAGTGTTAAAGAGGAACCTTCAATCAATCAGAGAACTTCATTTTTACTCTGTAATGAATTCAATTGACCTTCGTGTTGCAAAGATACAGCGGCTGAGGCGGGGGGGGAGGCTCTGAGACACTCCCTTGTACCAGTGGGTGTGTGGCTGCCAGTGCCAGCCTGGTCCCCTCAGGGGTGGAGGAGAAGCCCTGGGAGCTGCAGCCCTGCTCTGGGGCTCCGGAATTTAGGACACTGTGGATGTGGCACTTGGGGAAGGGAACATCCCTGGAAACTCGCTGGGAGGGTGACACTTCCCCGTGAAATCCTGAGATGAAACCCCTGCTCTCAAAGCAATTATCAGCAGCTAGGAAATTATCAGGAGCTGGGAAATCGCCTCTCCCTTCCCAGGGATTGAAATCCCACCTTGGCTCTGCAAGCTGCACATGGAAGAGCAGCCACCTGCTCACCCCTGGAAATCAGAGATGGGGTTTGTGGCTGGAGATTCCCCACCCATGAGTGTTTTGGATGCACTGCAAGGTCACACAGATGTGGAGCCGGAGGGGTTTTTGGGCACGGCTCAGGGGTGGAAGGACCCCAGGCCTGTGAGGGTTTTGGGGGCACAGGTCCATCTCTCCTGCTCTGACAGAGGGTGGGAATGGCCCCTGCCAGGCCCCAGGGCAGGGGAGGAGGTTCCAGTTCTGGTGCTGTTCTCCAGCAGAGAACAAGGTTCACAAGGTGCTGTTCTCCACAGCAGGTCCCTAAATCACTCAGTGACACCAAACAGTCCCAACCACACCATCAGGCACTGTCCCAGTCCCAGGGTGGCTCTGGGAGGTGCAGCAGCCCCAACAACCCAAACTTTGCAGCCCCCAGCCTTTGCTCTCATCTCCTGGATAAGTACTAATAAAAGAGTGGCTAAAAATACAGAAAAAGCATTTATTTCTGAGGGAAGAATCCCTTGAATTGCACCCCGGCTAATTAACATTTATCCAAAGTGCACTCATCACAAACATACATTAACCTTTGAGGCATCTATAAGAGCAATTGGAAAATATATAATGAGAGCAGAGAGAACCCAGAGCACGAGACCTCCCCTCTGAAAATGCCACCTCGGCCTCCTCTTGGATGAATTTTCAAGCAGTTTCCCCTCAATTCCCAGTCTTTCAGTGCTCCCAAAGTAGGTCCTTGACACCCTTGAGCTGCCCCCTCCCTGCTCAGAGCTGGGGGAGTCACCCACCCACTCTGCCCCCCTCTCCTGCTCCTCCACTGGGAACAGGGATCAGTTCCTGTGGTAAGGCCAGAGAAAAATGAAGGATTTCGTCCAAGATTTAAATTAAACCAGCAATCAATATCGCTCCTGAAAGTGGAGAAGAGCAGCCATGGCGCTGAGACGTCCTTAATGATTCCAGTCAAAGTCATTAGCAAAGTTTCTTCCCTGGCATTTTTTTTTTTTCCTTTCCTAATTGGGAATGGTGAAAGAGCCTCAGCATCCCCAAGGAAAGACAGAGAAACATTAACGACATGTGGGAAGTACTGGAGCTGGAGGGATAAGACGTGGAGTTGGTCTCCATGTGCCAACTGGGCTGGGAGGGGGGAAAGGAAAACTTCAGAAAGAAAAATTCTGTAGTTCTTGACCCCATTCACCCTAGGTGGGGAGGAAATGGGTGAGTGATCACTGCCTTCCCTCATTGAGCACGGAATTAATGAGGATAAACCCTCGCTTCTCAGCCTCCTCTTAGATTTATTTCATATATTTTATAGATATTTCTACATGTAAGTATATGTAAATAATATATAAAACATTGTATCTTGATATATTATATATTTCTACATAATACAAAATAATATGTAAACTGGAAATATAAACATAGACGGATATAAATAAAATATAATAAAATAAAACATAATAAAATAAAAAGTAAAATATATGTATATATTTTCATATTCTATTTAAATAATACAGTTATTTAATGGTTTAGTTATCTAAGAACAGTTATATAGAGTATATTTAGTTAAGAACATATTTATAAATAATATATTTAATAGCTATATTTCTATATAGATATTATAGTATTTAGATTTTATATCTCATAGTATTTAATCTTTACATATAGCAAATACATATATTTATACACACACCCATTACACCCTTGAGGGGTTCAGGGCTCTTCTGAGGGGTCATTGCTGGAGGTCAGGACAGGACAAGGCTCTGCCCAGGACACCCCAAACATCTCACCCTGCTCCTGAGCCCAACGTGGGAGCAGGGAAGGAGGAGCAGGGAAGGAGGAGCAGGGAAGGATTCACCCTGGATCCAGCACCCAGTTCAGGGCCTCAGTTTGCTCAGCACTTGGATTCCAGTGGGAGGCAAGTCCTCAAAATCCTCCCTGAGCCACCAAAACCCATTTCAGTGGGAGTGGGAAGGAGCTGGGGCACGGCTGAGGATGAGGAAAGGTTTTCCCACAGGAAAACCCAGGAGGAACTCCCCGGGAGCTGGGGTGGGATCCTGCACATCTGCAGGCTGGTGCCAGCGATCTCTGCTAATTCCAGCAGGCCTGGCTGACACAGAGGGAAGATTTAGATGTTCTAATTACTCCTGTGAATACCAGGGGTGCTGCTGATGAGGGAGGCAGGCACATGCACATCCACACACACACTCGGAGCCAATTAGGAAAGAAAAACAGCAGCAAGGAGCCTGCAGGCTCGCAAAGATCTGTAATAAAGAAAAAAGAGGTCTAAGCTGTCGGTCTCACTGTAAAGCAGGAGAGTTCTGATGGTCAGTGCCCAGCAGTAAGGCCCAGCACAGGGCAGGGGAGGATTCAAGCTGTCAGCCAAGGGATAAAGGTTAATTTTCAGCTGATAGCAACGTGGTACCCAACAGCATCGTGCTCTGGGTGCTCCACCCAGCCAGGACCAGGAGCCATGACCTGGTGGTGCTGAGCAGCAAAATCCTGCCTCTCCAGCCCTGGGGTTCTCTGCTCTCTCAGTGCCTGCTCTGTCTCTGACACCAAAACCCCTCCAAAGACATCTCAACCTGTTCTCACCAGCCTGTACCCCCTGGTACAGGCCCCCCTGACCCCCAGGGCCTGGGAGTGGCACCATTTCCAGAATGGGATCCCTGTGGCAAATCCAGGGCTTCAGCTCCTCTCACCTGCTCAAACACACACTAGATTCTCTGGCAATTTGTCTCCCCCTCTTCACAGCCCCAAGAGCTCAGCAGGCAGCACTGAGAGGGGGATGAACCACACAAAAATGGATCTCCATCCCAACTTAGGACCTCGACAGCTCCATTGCAATCTCCTTTTGGTGGGATTTTGTGTGGTTCTCCATCCCTCTTTTCCCAAAAGCATCCCCACACCTTCCCAGGACATTCCACAGCGAATGCCCTCCTGCCCACCAAGCCTGTGAGCACAGGAGAGATATTACCCCCTGCAGCAGCCTCATTTCATACCCCTGGTTAGAGCTCTGAGCTGGAAATCAGCTGCAAAGGTTTCATCTCAACTCTCTGTCCTGACCAGTCTGAAACTGGCTGATGGGCTCCACAGGATACATGTGCCTCTTTCTGCCCTCTCCTTCAGCCTCTGTTGGCAGCCACCCCCTGCACGGACATGGAACAACGAACTTGGGGCTGCAAAAGCAAAGAGGACTTCAATCCTGGCTGGAAGTGTGGGAATTACCCAGGAAATCCAGCAGCAGAGGTGCCACAGTCCTGTGAGCAGGGAGGGGCTGCATGGAGTGAGCTCTGCAAAGAGAGCAGTGATGGGAAAGGGGGCTCTGGCTGGCCAAAAAGTGCAAGCAGCAGAATTTTTAAACACCTCTGGAGAGGCAGCACTATTATCAATGTTATTACCAATGTTATTTATCACAGAAAGTGGCATTAATATTACCACACTTATTAATACATAAAGCTGTAGCGTTTTTACTAAACCAGCTACAAAACTCTGTGTTGCTATTAATGCTGACATGAATATATTAATAATACATTAGCACTGGTTTGTTTTGTGGCTTCTGCTTCCCTGAAATAATTTTTTCCTCTAACTCTCGATCCTGCTTGTCCAGTATTTTGGCAAAGAGTGGGTCTAATCAGTAATCACAGAATCACAAAATCACTGAGGTTGGAAAAGACCTCCAAGAGCATCCCTCTGGGCGGGGTGAGGACAAGGTGGAGATGACGATGCCAAGGTTGGACTCAGTAATCTTGGAGGTCTTTTCCAACCCCAATGATTCTATGGCAGAACAGCCAGGTGACATCACCTACCCTCCGGCCACTGCTGTGCTCCTCTGAGATGGTCACCAAACCCTCCCTGCAGCAGCTGCAGTCTGCAAGGCCACCAAGAAACTCCCTGTGCAGTTTAGTCTTCAGCCAAGGGGGCAGAAATCAGCTGCACTGGCTCAGTGGCACTGGATTTAACACTGAAAAGCAGAAGTGCCACAGTCCCACATGTAGAAAGAGTCGGTGATGGCTGAGGATTCTCCTTTGACTCCATTCCCTGAAACCAGGTGATGGTGCAGGAATCTCAGCTTTGGTTTTCCGGTGATGTTTCCCTGCGTGGATGAATGCTGGGAAGAACAGCCTGGAAGATTTCATAAGCAGAAGACAAACACAAAGGTCAAGATTTCCTTTGTCAGTGATATCCTCAGTTACTGATTTATTTAGGAGGGCTTGTAGTGGGTAAGGGCTGCTTGTCCTGGAAGTTACAGTGAGGGAAAAGGACTTTGTAGTGCAGGAAATGGCCTGTTTGAAATGCTGATTTTGCTCGTGCCTCAGAGTAATACAGGGAACCTCCTGCTCCCCTCTTCTATTTAGAAAACTGCTTTTTGAAACAGATAAATACATAATGGAGAAACTTTTCATTTCCTCTGTGGTCAAGGGCAAATATTTGCATTCGTGGAGATAAGAATTTGATGTTCTGGAGAAATGCAGACTCCTGCTGTCCAGAAAGGAGACATTAATGCAAATTCCTGTCAACTTCCACGTGTAACAAAAGTATCACGGCTTTCATCTTGTCCCAGAGAGTTCTCCCATCAAACCTCAACGCAGAGAGATTTGATGACCTTCCACCTCCTGCACTGGTGGGAGGAAGGGAGGGATGGAGGGACAGATGGAGGGATGGGTGGATGGGATTGGGAGTGGCAGCACTACACTGCCCACCCTCAGCCCTGCTGCTCTTGCTGCCACGGTCCCAAATCCAGGCTGGACTAATCCCAACCCCAATCCCAACATTTCTCTCATGCTTTATGAGGGGAAACTCACAATTTAACCACTCCTGAACTCAGGAGTTGGACTTTGATGATCCTCGTGGGTCCCATGTGCAGATATTCTTGCAATATTAGGTGGGGATGGAAAATGTGGGGCTGGATCTGCTGAGAGGGACAGAGAGACTCCACTGCCCAGGGCAGGCCGGACATGGGGCTGCCCCTCCACCTCCAGCATCAGCTCCTTAGAGCAATGTGCTGCTCCCTTTTCCTCTGCCAAGAAAATAGCACCTATTTAGGAAGGCCTTTAAAGTTACCTGGCAGCAAACTCAAACCAAGAAGAAAGCGAAATCCTCAGATCTTAAATATAAATGATCAAAAACCCTCTTAAAAAAAAACCAAAAAACCTAAAAAATTAAAGAAAAAAATCGAAAAGTACACAGCTGACTTTTAACCTCGATGCTCTAAAGTCCACGAAGAAACCTCTGTTGCTATTGATTTCCACGGAAAATGCTCTGATATGCTCCGGATGGGCGGTGGGATGAAACATGAGGATCCAGGCGGGGATCGCGACCCTGTGGCCTCCCACGTTCCACCAGAGCCCCGCCAACGCCAGCCAGTGGGAGCTGCTTTGAAATTCATTCTGGTCTCAAACAAGGCCGGACACAGGATGCTCCTTCCCGTGGTTTCTTTGAATCCAAGTTTTTTGCAGCTGGAGCTGGGGACGGGCAGAGGAGGAGCTGTGGCTGCTGCAGCCGGTGGAGCCCCCTGGGCTCTGGCTGCTGGAGCTGGCCGAGTGTAGATAGTGCAAGTTCCCAAAAAACTCCTCCCTTATCTGGCTGGGGAGGGAGTGCTGCCTTAAATGTTGTGTGTTCAAACAGCAAACACTGGCCTGAGCCTCTGAGGGGCTTTGCACACAACACAGCCTCGTTTTTAATTTGGGGATTTTCCCCCCTCGCAATAAAAAGCATCCTCTATCAATATTCTTTTAGGATTTTCTTTCCTCATTGCAGGCAACACATTTACCTCTTTCTTTCTCTCCTCTGGCTGTGCCATTGCCAAGGCTTGGAGCTTTGGGCTGTGTTTTCACAAAAAGTTAAGAGGAGGAAAAATTCCACTGCTGTAAAACCATCAGGGTTAAAAACCCAATTTCCTTCCCAGCTCTATCACTGAATTAAGAGGAGAATCCAGTCATCAGTGACTTGCTAAAGTTTATGGTGAGAATGGCTAGAGCTGAGAGAGGATTGAAGCCTGGATCTCCAGTGGAACCCACTTTCACTCCCTTCCTTTGGCTCCAGACCCTGGGAATGGGTTATACTCCTGCATCGAGTGAGCAGAGAATAAGGACTGACCCTCCTTTACTTGACTAAATTAAAGATAATACCTGAAAATGTCAAAACTTGCATCAAAATGAATGAGACTTAGATGCCAAAATAGCTTTGTGTGCGTGGCCCTTTAGGTCTTTATCTTGATTCAATATTCTTGGGAAGTCAGTGTGGAGTGAAGGATGGGTTTTCATCTCAGATTTTGCTGACTAAAAGTCATGGGCTGTAGGTAAATCTCACCTGGTAATATCTTACCCGTCAGAGCCCTTTCAAAACTCTGTGTAGCACAAGCATCCATCAGGGCTGACACATTAATTCAAACAGTCTTATTTTCACATCATTTAAGGCCTCTCTTCCCACTTTTGTTTTGCAATTGGAAATATTTTCGAAGCGTAACACAACTGCCATCCTCACACTGCTGCCTGCAACCGCAGGGCCCCAGGGACTGTTTGCATTCCAGTCAGAATTCACCATCTGAAGAGGGTTAGATTTAATCCAAATACGCATTTTGCTTAGGATAAAAGGAAAAATGAAATTCCCTTGCTGAGACAAATCGAGCCCAGGTGATGCTGAGGGTGGTGGGAGCTTCTCTGCACCTCACCCCACCTGCAGGGGACAAAGATGAGTCACAGGAGCTGTGGGCTCTGGGTGCAGCCTCAGCTGCCACAGCAGGATTGATGGATCCATTGAACAGAGATCACAGTGTGTGTTCAGACACCAGATCATCCCCACGGAGAGGGGATGGGGGAGAGGCAGGAGCTGCTCGGCACTGGGAGGAGATTTGCTCTGCAGGCTTGGAAGGCCTACAGGACAATCAGTGGCCGACATGACAAGCCCCAAACATTCTGGGTGGTCGTGCTGAGTCCCAGCAGGGTTTGTGTAGGTGACAGGAGACTTTCCTGTCCCTCCAGCGGGAGCAGAGAGGATGCCAAGGCTCGGAGCAGGGGATGAGCAGAGTGGGAGAGGCTGGTGCTGTTCATAGGATCCCAATTTGGGTTGGAAGGGACCTTAAAGCCCATCTCATTCCAGCCCCTTGCCATGGGCAAGTTCAGCTGCTGCTTACAGGCCCAGACAATTCCTGGCTGTCGCTCCAAGGCTGTGCCCATGGGAATGCCCCTCCCAAGAGCCAGGACACAGCACTGCTCCCCCGAAATCACAGACCAGAGGCACCACAAACCTCAGCTGGTGGTGGTGTGGGGGACAAGGAGTGGCTCCGGAGTCACTCACTCTCTTCTCTGCCAGGTTTAATTCAGTTTTCCTCGTTTTCAGCCAGATTTGAAATACCTAAAAACCAAATTGCCTTTGAGGATCTCCTTCCCTTTCCCAGCTTCAGGTAGAGAGACACAAAATATGTCCCAGATGGAAAATCAGGGACTAGCCATGCAAAAATCTGCTTTGCTCATGGGGAGAAGACCTGGGGCCCTACCAGTTGTGGACTGGGGTTTTTACCTCATTCTCGTCCTGCTGCAGCTTGGGAATGTCCTGCTCTGGAGCTGCTGCACTGCCCCCAGGCAGTGGCAGAGAATGACACCAGCATGAGCTCCCCAGCCAGGGAGTCTGATCCAGCTGCTTCCTGACAGGCAGGAAAGTCAAATTGCTGAAAATGAAAACTGGAAGTTAAAAAACCGGGGACGTACCCAATGAAAAATGAAGCATTTATTTTCCTAACATTGATTTTTTCATCAGTTTAAAAAATGTTCATTTTGAACACTTTCTTTTTCCCATCAGTAAAAAGAAATAAAATCGCAGTGTATAATAAACATTTCCCTGCTAAAAAAGTTGATTTTGATGCAGCTCCATAGTTCATTTGTTCGGCAGTAACTGCTCCACTGGATATTTGGATGAACATTTAGGGATGAAATTTAAGGAAAAATAGTTTGCTGAGATTTTTCTTCTCCTGGGTCATATCCAGTCTGTATTTAGGGAAGGAGCAGGACCAATTTGCCTTAATGGAAAGTCAGCAATCCTCTTCCAACCAACCCAACCAGCTGGATGTGGGCACTGCTGCATCCTCTCATCCTCCGGGATCAGACACAACCCAGAGCTGCCCTGGTCACACCAGCTACAAACGACCTCCCAGCCAAAACGCCTCTGCTCTGCACTCATTATAAAATTAACTTAAACAAGCATAAAATGAAGTCTATGGAGCTGAACTGTTGGACAAATGGGAGATGGAATTAAGTCCCAGGCAATGTGCTGGGGCTTGCAGCCTGGAAGATTGGGGTTATTCAGCCTGGAGAAGGCCTGGGGGATTTAATTGTGGCTTTCCAGGACCTAAAGGAGCTACAAGAAAGATGGAGTGAGACTATTTACAAGGGATGGAGTGACAGGACACAGGGAGTGGCTTCAAACTGGAAAAGGGGAGATTTGAGAGGGATATTGGGAAGGAATTGTTCCCTGGGAGGGTGGGGAGGCTTCAGGGTGCCCAGAGAAGCTGTGGCTGCCCCTGGATCCCTGAAGTGTCCAAGGCCAGGTTGGATGAGGTCTGGAACACCCTGGGATAGGGGAAGGTGTCCCTGTCCCTGGCAGGGGGTGGCACTGGATGGGCTTTAAGGTCCTTTCCAACACAAGCCACTCTGGGATTCTCTTGTGCCCACACACATCTGGTGTGGGGAAGTTCCCTGGATGTGACTCAGTTTCTCCTTGGCCAGGAACCAACCTGAGCTGCTTCCCAAGGGTGGAAGGCAGTGGAAAAGCCAGAGCAGAGAGGTCCCTAGAGGCTGAGGAAGCGGCTCCTGTCCTGCCCCACTCCCATTCCTGCTCCTGGAAGGGCCCAGGCATTGCTCCTGACAAACACAGCCCTGCAAACAGACACTTGATGAGGGTTCTTTGCTCCTACATTGTAATTGAATACAAAGGTTTTTTATTTTTTCTTTTTGTCCTAAGAAGCAGAAAGGAGCTCTCGGATCCACTCCCCTTCTCATCCCTTTGTATGATCAATCATGGCAGCATTATTCCGGCCTCAAACGCTTCCAATGAGAGGGGATATCAAAGTGGGGTTTCCTGGGTGAGCTTTTAAATGTCTTGTGGTTTTTCAGCCCATTTTCTTCCCTTTGTGTGGTGCTTCTCCCTCCCTCCTCTTCTTTTCTTCACTCCAGGAAAGCTGAGATTTCTTTTTAAGCAAAGAAAAAGTGTATTTTTTCTTTTCTCTTCTTCGTTTAGCTGCTACTTCCTCAGTGATTCTTCCTTCCTCTCCCAGGCCCCTGTTCACCTTGCCCTGAAGCACCATGAAGGGTGAAATTCTGAAGAGTTTCAGGGCTCATAGGGTCCTTCCCAGGGGCTGTGGATGGCAATGGGTGTAAGTTAGGGCTGGCACAGACTGAGATAAGCACCTCCTTCCAGCACAGGGGCATCCATGGGCAGAAATTGGGGAAATCAGCTGGGAGGCAATGGCAGGAGCTCCCTGGCTCTGCACTGGTGGCAGAAGGGCTGGAGCTCCCAGGTGAGCCCATACAAACACATTTCTCCTCATCCTGGATGTCTCAAGAGAGGAGAGATCTCCACATCCTTCCTGGGCAGCCTTTCCAGTGCTCTGACACCCTCATGGGAAGGAGCTCTCCCTCAGTTCCTCCTGCTCCTCCATCAGCTCTGCCACACAGCACAGCAGGGCTGTGACCTCCAGCAGCTCCTCTAAAGCAATTAAGCACTGATTTCTGAGCCCAGTGTCATGAGTATGTCACCCTTGGTAACCCCAGCAGCAAATCCAGGTTCAGGGCAGTGTCTCCAGTCAGGACGATTTATTCTGGCATTGATCAAATGATCTTAACGATTTTCCAGACAGCCACCATAGATCCAAACGTGTTTACGATGGGGTCCAGGAAGAAAAAGCGATTTGTTTAGTTTGTTTATATCAGGTTGGGCCCAGACACCCTGGAGTCTTCTAAGAGAAGAAAAGTCAGCTGCAAAAAGCCAGAGCTGCTTGATTACAACAGGCACCACGAGTGGGCTTCCTCCAGCACAGCAAAAGACTTTCAAAGGGCATAAATCAAAAACTGCAGCAGCGTGAAATTTGACCAAAGCAAGTCAAATGAGGTGTCCAAAGCCCCGGGCACGAGGGGCTTTCTTTAATAGCTTTGGTGACCTTTAGAGGTGGGCAACCTGTCATGAAATGAGAATTTCTCTGTTTGCATGGCTTCTCTGTATGTGTAAGCTGGGAGAAAGGGAATGAGAAAATGCTAGGAGTGGGAATCCAGCTTTGACAGAGAACAGCCAGGAGAGCTGGGGTGCCATGGACACACATCAGCCAGAAGAGCTGATGGCCTTAAACCACCCTGCAGGTTCCTGTGCAGCCGTGGGAAGTCAGAGTGAGGGCAGAGGTGCTGCTTAAGGAGGGAGAGGATGGCAGCAGAGTTGAAGTTTTTGGAACGCCCCATTCCAAAGGTGCCGAGATCCAGCTCTGCTCCTGCTCACAGCGCCCTGGGAATTGATTCAACACCATCACCAAAGCCTCGGGGCTCTGCTTTTCCCAGCCTGGCACTGTCACACAGACACATCAGACACCACACTAGCCAGTGTGCAAAAGCAGCTTTGGTGTCCCATCCCCAGGAACAAAGCCCTGTCGAACAAACCTGCACATCCTGCAGAAGCTCAGCTTTGCCGGAGCGCTCCCAGCCAGCTCCGGGAGTGCAAAAGCACTTTGCAAATCCACACCTCATCTTCTATTCCATTTAAATGATCTACCATCTTTAGCAGGGCTGAGCCTCTCCAGAGCCTGTATCCAAGGCAACGAGAGCTACCAGGGAAAAAATGGATCCAAGAAGTTATTAAAATCACAATCTCCTTTCGGAGCAAGGTAGAGATAATGAGCGTGTTCCGCCGGCTCCGGCACTATGGGCTGGCTCCCAGCTCCTGCTGGTGCAGCTCCTGGCTGCTGACCAAACTCCAGCTTAGGGGAGGCATTTAAGGTCCTAAAGTCACCTAGCAGCACATTCACACCTCCAAACCTCAGCTCAAACCCAGACAGCCCCAGAAGTTATTCCCTGCTCGAGGAATCGCTCTCCAGCATGGGACAGTAGCATTTCTAAGTGTTAAGAAGGGGCCTGGATTTCAAATTTACAGATATTTGGGGAATCTTAAGATGCTGAGGAAAGAGAAGGTTGCAAAGAGGAAAATGAAATACCCCAGATTTGTGTGCCATAGATGAGGCTGGGACCCCAGGATTGCTCCCAGGTCCATTCCTTGGCATGTCCTTCCCTTTTCCACACTGCAAGAGCGAGCATGGAATGTGGTGAGCCCAGACCTGGAGGCACTGACGGTCCTGATCCCAGAAATGCCCCAGACTGGGGAGCCTTTGCTGGGAGAGGTGAGGGGCCCTCTGTGTGCTGCATAGTGGCTCCAGGGCCATGCTGCAGGAATGAATCACCTCTGTGGGTGCTGCCAAGTGCTTTTATAAATCCCGGGATTAGGGGAACGCGTTTGAACGCTTGCGCTCCGCGTGCTCCTGGAGCAGGGCAGCACCTCCCGGGGCCAGGCTGTGTAATTTGTTTTGATGTCTCAGGACCCTGGAGCCTCCGCTTCCATCCCAAAAACTCCCGTGGGAGTTGAAGACAAGCTCCCACTGATTTTACAATGAAGGGCAGCTTCGCCTTGCAAGCTCAAAGTCAAAATCTGGGATTATCTTTCCTCCCCGCCTCTCCAGAGCGACGCGCGACGTTAAAGATTTGATTTGCAAAGAGATTGTGCAAACATTTCCCTTTATCCATCCCTCTGTTTGAGCTCAGAGATTTTAAAGCAAAATGCTGATCTCTCCTGGGATTTGTACTGAAACCAACAGAGTCGCTGAGCATCAGTTCCATAAACTGCATCCATATTTGCTAAAAAAAGGACTGGATTCTCCTCAAAATAAACCCAGGAGCAGCCAGAGACCAGAGGTGACCATTGGAAGGGCTGCCAGTGCCTCCAGCAAACCCACAGCAAGTCTTAGGGCTGAATTCCCAAGAATAAAGAGATTTTTGTGCTGAATTTTGCCACAAATATTTACAGAGTCTCAGTGAGCAGGTTCCAAACAGACCCAGGTAATTAATAGCAATAATGCCTGGTATTAACGTGCAGGCTGGCACCTGAACCACCTCCCTGGGCAAAACTGTGGCAGCTCCACCACAGCCACCCCCCACATCTGCATTTCCTGGCTTCCACCGTGGGCACCAGAGCAATTTGTACCAGCATCACTGCATCTGCACACAGTCTGTCTTGTGTAATTACAGCAGCAAAACAACTGGAACACTTTATGATATTCCTCAGCTTGCAAAATTCTACCAGGATAGCTTTTAAAATGATGATCAACCAGAATTCGCAGCCTCAATCACTGAATCGTTAATTCGGTGGTTTTTAGTGTATTTTTCAAATGAAATGTTCAGCAAAGAGTATTTATTCATCCTTCATTGCTTTCTAGCTGTAAAAATAATCAAATTAAATTCCACTCTCAAATTCAAACAAGACTTTAGAGGTAGAGATAGTCAAAACAAACGTACAAGAACGGCACAAATGTTCACGGCACTTGCCCACCCATTTCGGATCACAACTCCAGGCTTTGATCACTGGGTTAGTTTGGCAAATCCTACTGGAATAATAGGAGCAAAACTGCCTCATTAGAAAAGTTTGGACCTTTTTCCTTGGTTTTTCCTTCACTCCAAAATCAAAATTTTGGTGGCAGTGCTTGTCAGACAATGCGTCAGCAGCTTCTCCATCACGCTGCAGCACCAAGCACCAGCACAACCTCTGTTTCTCTGAAGAGATGATCACAGCAATGCCCCAAAGGCCCAAACCTATATTTGTTTGTCTTCCTTTCATCCTCCCTGAGCTAAAATATTTATGAGGTTTCTCTAAACTGCAGGCCTGGAGCATTTATATCTGCTGGGTTAAACACCCACACATCCGCTCTGAGCTGGGCTTTGGGCTTGGCTGCCCCTCCAGCCTTGCTGTCTGCTCTGGAATGCCCCTGTGCTTTCCCCTTCTGATTCCTGCCATCCCTTCCCGGTGCCCAGCACCCTGGGATAGGCTCTGCAGTGCTCTGGTGCAAGGAGCATCACCCCAGCACCACCCTGGGGTGCCCTGGCTGTGTCCTGGGCAGGTCAGTGCAGTGATGGGGGTAAAGCTGGCAAAGGCAAATGTAAAGATGCTGCCATCGAGGGAATCTTCCAAGAAGACTCTGGGCCTCTTGTTGCAAGCCTGACTCAATGCTGAGTTTACTGGAAAGAGGAACAAAGTGAGAGGATACATCCTTCCACTGCCCCCAGTTTGTCACTGCCCGGGGGAGCAGCGTCTGCAGCCCAAGTTTTGAGCGGGAGATGGGCAGTTTTGGGGTGCTCAGCCCTGTGTTGGTGATTGAAGTAATTTCCTCTGCCCTCAGACAGTGACAGGGCTTGCAAGGAACCAGGAGGGATCTCCTCTGCAAGGGGCAGGAGGGAGAATTTCGAGTTCCTTTTCCTAAAGGGATGCAAATAAGGGAAGCAGCAGCAATCAGGCTGTCGGCCCCAGGACAGCTTCTCTGGAGCTTATTCTCCTCACCATGGGGGTTTGATGAAGGCAAACTTTCCCAGCTCTCTGCAGCACATGCGGAAAGAGCCCGTTTCCAAGGAAACAGGGATCTTTTGCATGTCCAGCATGTGGTCAGAGAAGAAGAAAGGTTGTGAAGACAGAGCCTGACTTCCTACACGGCTGCTGCTGCCTTCCTTCCCTCCCTCCTTCCCGGGCAGGCACGGAGCATTCCCAGCTTCCCTGCAGTACTGGGGTGCTTGTTTTAATTTGGAGAACTAGCAGTTCATCTCTGCATCACCTGTAAGTTTTAGGGACCACAGCATCCCCCAAAAAAGCAAAACCTACAGCCATAAGGAGGCCGAAAGTCCAGGCAGGACTGGGTTACTCATTCCATGTCCCGCCTGGCCAGAGTAAATTGCTCCAAACCAGGAGCCAACCCCCAGATTTTGCCACCTGTCCAGCCAGGACTGGTGAACAGGAGGATATTTTACTGCCCAGGCACTGAGGTGAGGAAGGTGTCACGCTCAGCCCTCTGCCAGGTGGAGGCTGCAGCAGCCAGGGATGTGTGACACCAGTGTCACCTACCCCAGCCCACCCTGGACTGGGGAGATGCCAATCGCCTGCTCTGAGGACACCCTGAGACCCTGTGCAGTGAGGTGTTTACAGGGGCACAGGCTGGTTTTGGTCACCTTTTGGGGCCACCCTGGGCAGACATTGGCCAGAACTGAGTGGCTTTGCCCACGGAGGGGCTGCAGCAGATGTGATCCAAGCTCTCTCCTGCTGGGAAGCTCCTGGCTCCGAGCTGTGTGTGGCTCCAAACCCGGCTGCATCTGCAGCTCTGCGTTTGCAGACACTGTCTGTGTCTGTAATTAATTAATGTTTGTACAGTGCTTTTAAGATAAAGTGGCATATAAGTACCAACTATCATTATTATTAGGCCCATCGTGATTCAAAGCCATCAAAAGGCAGGAAATTGGGGGTTTAAGAGCCTGGCAGCCTGGTCACACAGCGCTGCTGCAACTCATGGCTTTGTGCTCAGGGTTTTACTCGGCAGAGTGAGTTAAGTCACAAATGTCACCTGGAGATTTGCAGACTGAGCCCAGAATTTACTGAATTTTGTGTCTTGAGGGGAGAAATCTCTGATTAAAGTGACTTTTGTCAGGGAGTCAGGAAATAAAAATCTCCTTAATGCATCAATCCAAGGGATCTTCAAGGCCTCTTCCCAGGCATGTGCACCCAGGCTGGGCGGCAGCAGTGCCTGGGAACGGGAGTGGCAGCTGGGACCTGTCACCTCCTCCACGGGCTGCCACCAAGGCTGGGGTTTGTCCCCTCCATGTTCCCATTATCAGCACTGAAAATTGACTACAAAAGTACTAATTTCACCTGAGTTCATCTTAAATGTCAGCCTCTAAGAATTAGGGAGGGGGAACGGGAACTGGGATGCTGGGAACTTTAATTTCACTCAGCACAGCCAACCCTGAAGGGAATCCAGAGCTCATTATTAGTGACACTCCTTTAATTTGACCCCAAATTTGAGTCTCTAACACTGACAAAAGCCAGGCCTGGGTGTCCTGAGGCAGGAGGCTAACTGGGGGCTGCCGTGGGTGAGTCTGGGGATGAACAAACCACCCTGACCACTGGATTCACTGGGATGCAAGAGGAGCTGGAGGCTGAGCCCCCACCAGAGCAGGGAACAACAAAGGGGTGTCAGAAATTTCATTTAACTGCTCTTGCACTCAATCTATCCGAGTTCTGTGCCAAGAAAGGAGAGAAGGAGAGGAAGAGAGAGAAGGGAGGGCTGAGAGGGCAGAGGCTGCTGCATCCTTCCCCCAAGCCAAGGCTGGCACACAGGTGCTATGAGCTTTGCCAGGTCCCCACCTTGTGCCTCACCTGCTGCTCTCCACCTGGTCACCAGCAAAAAGAGAATAATTTATTCCTTTTGCTTCCAGAACTGCTTTTATCCTGTTTCAAACCTTTTCATTTCCTGCAGGACGCTGCATCGGCACAGGTTTGGGAACACCTCCCCTCCATGCCTGCAAATTGCAGATCTGGAGCTCAGATGGACACAGCCAAGTCCTGCCAACAACCCCTGCAGTCCCTTCCTCCATCTGTCCCACAACTCAGAGTGTTTCCAGCCTCTGGTCCTGTTCTGTCTCTCCAGTACCAGCATCCACGTGGGGTTGCAAATGCACCAAAGGTTTGGACAAGGTGAGGACCTTCCCCTTCACCCCCATCCTGTAGGATCCTGGACATCTCAGCTGAGCTACTGGTGGTTCTCATTACCCAGCTGATGTGGCCCTCCTGATTCTGGGCAGACACCAGTGGGACTGAGAAGGGAAAGGCAAGCACTGGTGGGTCCTGGGGCTTCCTCCGTGTCTCAGGTTTTCATTTCACCAAACACCTTCTAGAAAGTGATCCAAAAAGTTCTTGGATTTCTTGGATTTCTGGATGTTGTGAGACTCTGCGACACTGAGCTCCTTAGGGATCCAGAACCCTTTTGGAGTCCTGTGATCTCAAAAGCAGCCAGAGCCCCTCACCCCACCTGTGCATCCAAAGAGCTTTGCTGGATTATTCCCAAAGCCTGTATTCTTCTTCAAAACATTCCCAGGGATGGAGGGATCAATTTCTGAAGTCTCCACTAGTTAATTGCCTTCCCCGTTTAAAAAGTCACCACTATGACTGGCCTGGATCATTTGAATTTCTTTTTTCATTATTTTAACCTTTCTGTGACACATTCTCACACCCCACTGGGTTCTCCTGGTGCAGGTTCCTGCTGGGCCCTGGAAAGGCTCCACAGAGCCCACCCAGAGCTGGGGGTCTGCAGTGGGGTCCCCCCCTCGCCCCCAGGGTGAGGCTGAAGGCTGGATCCTGACGACACATCCACCCATCCCACCTTTCATCTGCCAGGGCCAGGCCATGGTTTCAGAAGCTGCCTGTGAAAACTGTTCTCAAATATCAATGCTATAATTTTGTCTCCCCGCAGAACTGACAAGCATATTTCAACAGTGCTATATTATCAATTATAAGCCTAACAGAGCATGTTCTCCCATCTGATTGTTGGAAAAATCACTTGTCAAGGGCTGGTAAAGACCACAGCTGTCTCCTTGGTACAGACAGCCCCGTGTGAAGCTCCTGTGGTACAATGCTTTCCCTTTTGCTTCCTTTCTTCCTTTTTTCCCCTCTCTGCTCTGATAGGGGAGAACTGAATAAGGTGGTTTCTATTGTGTCTTTACCCCGACAGTGCTTCTCACAGCAAAGCCTGAGATGCTGGCAGTGCAGTGACAACGTTAATCAAACACTGCCGTGGGCGCGGGGATGGCTTCCGAGGGGAAGAGCCGAGACAGCCCCGTGGGCAGGACCCTCCCCTTCCTCCCAAAACAGGGCCTTTGCTGTTTTCACAGCAGTCTCCTACACAAGAGGCCATACCCAGGGCCCTCCAGCTCCTCCTGGGAGCAGAGCTGGAGCCCCATCCCTGTCTCACCTCCATTGGCCACCTCAGGCATCTCCTACAACACCCAGGGGTTCATCCCTGGGACATCACCGCTCTCTCCCAGCCCTGGGATGATCCTCCCCTAGCACAGGCTGTGGGTCTCCCTCAGAGATAAGGAGTGACAACACTTCCCACCACGTTCTGTGCTCTGGTGCGTCACCATCCACGAGGACACGATGCCAATTAGAGCTCCTTACAGGCAGGGCGATGCCAATTATAACCACTTACAAACAGGATGGGGGGATTTCTAATTATTAAAAAGCTTTAGCGCCTTAAAAAGCTACAACAAGAGAGCGAGAAAGAAAAGACTTAATCAGTTTTGCTTTGGAGTTGCCTCAAATTTGTAATTCAATCAAACCTCCCATAGCAGGAAGGATGTCTTTCTGATATTCACAGGAGCTTTCCAGGGGCTATAATCTCTGAGAGATTTATTCATACTTTCTGCATTAGCTTAAGACTGTTTTGGAAGAAACATCTCTCCCTCCCTCCCATCAGCAGAGCTCGAGAGAAGACATTAATATTAAAACAATTCAATTACTGTGACTTGGGGAGAACACGGGGCCTGGGGAAGGGCTGCTCGTGCCAGGCCAGCCCTCTCCTCCGTCCCAATTCTCCTGCTCCTTGTTCTCAAACAGTTTCCTGAAAAATGGAACAGAAGACTGAAGACTGAGAGGAGAGAGCCCAGCTCCCTCTCCTGACACACAGCTCAGGGTGTGGCACTGCTGTTTGTGAGCCCTGAGGTCCTGGGGAGGTGATGCCAGGGCTGCCCAGCACTGGTTTGGGCTCCACAGCATCCTCCCAGCCCATGCTCTTCCCCCTGCTCCATCAACCCCAAGATAAGTCACATAATCCTAAAATCCAAGACTGGTTTGGGTTGGGAGAGACCTTAAAGCTCATCCATTCCACCCCTGCCATGGCCCCGGACACCTCTCACTGTTCCAGGTTACTCCAAGCCCCATCCAGCCTGGCCTGGTACAAGCAGCAGCCCAGGATTCCAGGACTGCCTGCGCAGGGCTTTGAGGTGCTTAAAAGAGCCAGTCCTGACATTTTGTTTCCAAGCTCCCTCGTGCAGCCCTGCAGGAGGACAGGTCCAGCCCCTCGGCCATCAGCAGCACCTGGCAGGAAGCAGCTGGACTGAGGCTGGGATGAGGAGGAGGATAGGGAGTACTTTACACTTCAAAAGACACATCATCTCCTTGCTTCACAAGATCACAAGGAAGAAGGAATAGCAAGGCTGGAGGATAGATTAACCTTCCTTCTCCCTGCTGCTTCCTTGTTCTATCCAATCCATCCTTCATGCAGCAGCTAATTAAACATGAAACAAGGAGAGGGGATGCTGAGCCTCATCAGCTCAGCTCGACGTGCAGCAGCCCTGCTCCTTCAGCCTTGCAGCATGGAATGCTCTGGTGTGGATGGTGCTGCAGGAGAGCCACAGCCTGGCCCAGAGAGGGACACACATCCCTGGGACACCTGCCTGGGACACCTCCCTGGCACACCTCTCTGGGACACATCCCTGGGACACCTCCCTGGCACACCTCCCTGGCACACCTCCCTGGGACACATCCCTGGAACACCTCCCTGGGACACACCTGCACGTGCACCCTCACAGGCAGCCCTGCCCATCCCTAACCTCTCTGCTGTGCCTTCCTGTCACAGATTCACAGAATCCCAGGATGGTTTGGGTTGAGAAGGACCTCAAAGATTATCCAGTGCCACCCCCTGCCATGGGCAGGGACACTTTCCGCTATCTCAGGTTGCTCCAAGCCCCATCCAGCCTGGCCATGGACACTGCCAGGGATCCAGGGGCAGCCACAGCTGCTCTGGGCACTCTGTGCCAGGGCCTCCCTTCCCTCACAGGGAAGAATTCCTTCCCAATATCCCATCTAATCCTGCCCTCCTTCACTTAAGGCCATCCCCCTTTGTCCTGTCACTCCAGGCCCTGTCATGACACCGTGCTGAGAATTCCTCCTGTTTTTGCTGTAATTTCTGACTGTAAGAACACAACCTCAGCAATCGAATTAAACCCCACTGCTCCTGATTTACAGCAGTACAAGAGATGGATGCTGAGCTGCCTCTGGAGAAGAGGATTCTCACGACCTGAGCTGGCTCCCAGCGGGGTCTCTGTGCTGCACGACACGGTTTGTTCTCAGCGAGATAAACCTGACACTCGACCCAGCATGGCCAAGGGGAAAAGCCTTTGCAGAGGGAGGGCAGCTCAGACACGACACCTCTGCAATCAGGGGGTGTCCACCAGTGCTGATTTTGCTAATGAGTTCACTGCTGAGGGCTGAGACCCGACGAGCTCATTGGAAATGGAGCCTCGAGTTCCACAGGGCTCCCAGCTCTGCCGACGAAGGAGTCAGGAGGGGCATGAAATCCAGCTGATGGCAGAGAAGAGGGATCAGATTTTGCAATGGAAAGGAGTCAGACGCCCAGCTGTCACACTCATCTGCACATCTCTATCCATAAATCCAGAGCGGTGACATCTACAGCCCTCGCTATCAACATCCACATAAGAAAATGCGAGAGGACTTTGAGAGGGAAATAACATCACTGTGATGAGATTGTTTTATCTCCCTCCCCGGCTCTCAGGGGCAGCAGCCTGAGAGCTGGAGATGTGCAAAGCAACTGCCAGCAGAGGGGAGGAAGGTACCAACGTGGGAGCCTCTCTTTTCCCTGGGGACGCTGTTATTTTTCCAGCTTGCCAGTTCCAGGAGTGCCTGCTGCATGTGTGTGCATATGCCAGCGCTCTGCCCGGCAGGAAATGTGCCTTTGGAATCATCCAGCAGAGGCACAAACCTGTCCTACCTGCACAGCCAGGCCGAGGCTGCCCCAAACACAGCTTGGGGTGGGCACAGGCAAGAAGAGGAGCTGGGCAGCTGCTCCCTGCCGTGGGCATCGGTGCCTTCCTCCCATCAGGACACACTCTTACCCTCCCAGGTGAGACCTGGCATTCTGCTGTGCCAGAGGGATGGGAAAAGGGGAGACTCCTTCACCTGTGCAGGCAGCAACAGCAGCTCCAGGCGTGGGGAAGGGCCAGGACCCAATTCACTGCCAGGTACCACATGCTTTGTGACTGTGAGTTTCTATTTTTAACCTAATGATGATCATATCCTGTTCCCTTCACTGGTGTGACCTCACCAGTGGAGTTATTACAGCAAATTCTGACCCAACACCCACCACTGGGATGAGGTGGCCAGGGATGCTCTTGGGATTCTCTGCAGCCCACCTGACCTCCCCCCTCACTCTGTTACTCAGAAAAAGGGGAATAAAGAGACTTTGCAAAGTGGGGTGACACCTTCAGGAGAACGACAGATTTCTTTTGAACACGTGTGAAGCACAGTATATTCATACTTATCAGAGAGACTGGAACACAATGATGCCAGAATGATTTTTCTTTGCTTTTTCTTTTATACCCCTCTCACACACCCTTTTATACAGTTTTATGCATTCTCAGTGCTTTTAGCTCACACACTGTGACTTCCCAAGGCTGATAACTCAGCTCAGCCCCACGGCACCGTTAAACCAGGAGAGCAAACATCCTGGGAGCCCCAGACACCAAGGGCCTCTCCAGAACACATTTTGGAACCTCAGCCAGGCCCAGCCAGGGGGAAGGTTCCTCACAACAAGGGCTTCACTCCAGCCTCTCATTGGGGAATCTTTGATAAATATGTTAATTTTGCAAGGCCTATAATTGTGTGTATTTCGGTGTGTGGGGTGGGTGTGTGCATTTCGGGGCATTCCACCTGGGCCAAGTGCTGCACCCAAAGATCCTGAAATAAATCCCGAGGTAAAAACCCCTTTTCCACATCAACCGTGTTTTGGTTTTAATTTTAAGACCAGGGAAAGGCAACAACAACTTGCTGCTCCCCACATCGACACCTCAACATGTTTGTCGTCAGAGAGGCAGCTCTGCAGAATGGAGCCGCCTCTGCCACTCCAGATTTGGTTGCTCGTAAGAAAAGCAGGAAGTTTTTTCTATTACTGCCACCCAGCCCCTTTTCTCCAAGCCTTGCTCTCCCTCCCTCAAACATCAGTGCTTCACCTCAAAAACATCCTTGCTAAGGGTTTCCCGCTTTTGTCTGCTTCACCAGAACGATCAGATTTTCACCTTTTTTTGTGTGCTGAAAACATATTTACTCTGTTATAATCCTGAGTGGGGCGTTCTGAGGACTATCTAGATCTGAGGATTACATAAATCAAGTCAGACCACACGTCTGAGGCCGAGCCTGGTTGTGCCCAGAGCAGCAGGACTGGCAGCTGATCAAGGGATGGAAATGCCCTTTCAGGTCTGCTCTCACCTGGCTGTGCCAGCCTGGCTCAGCAGCTCCTCAGAGAGGGCTCTTTATTCCCAGACTTTGCAAACACAGAGGTGTGGGTACTGCAAGGCAGCACAATGACCTCGGAAAAGACAACAGGAATGATTTGACTGGAATGGAATCAAGGGACTGAGCTGCATTAACAACAGGAAATTGCTCAGAGAAAGAGCTTGCAAAAACAGGCAGTTCTCCTGTCCCATGGCAACTGGGGATTAAGTGTGCATGTAGATAGGGGATAAACATGCAGATCTGATCTGAAAAGCAGAAATTTACCTAAAAACAGTTTCACTCTCTTCAATCCTCCCTTATCTGCACTGTTTTTTGCAGCCACCTGCTCTTATCTCCAAGGGGCTTGCTGGTTCCACATGGGAGGGATTCACTAAGGATAAAGGGAGCTCCAGCTTATCCAGGGTTTTCTGTCTGCCCCAGAGGTGCAGCACATCTGGAAAGGAGCTCTGGCACCTCTGGGAGCTGCTCAGGCTCCCAAAAGAGCGTCCTGACACTAAGGAGCAAAGCATTTTGTACTTTCACCTGCCTGACCTTGTCTCCCAAACGATTGGGGCTTTCCAGAGAATACCCCAAACCATGGAAAACAAACTCCATGATTGTATCCAATGACCTCCTGAAAAAGAGGAGCCCTGGATGAACCACAGGCCCAGCTGTGCTCCTGAAAAATGTCCTGCTTGGCACAAAATGGCTGCTGTCAGCCTTGAACATCTGCGAGGCCTCCTGAGTTCACAAAGTCCTCTCCCCGTTCAAGTTAAAACTTTGTCTTGAAAAGCCTGATACTGTTCTGAGGCTGATCTTGACCTTCATGGGCCTTGAAGGTAAATTCTCCCTGCTTGGTTCTGGCTTTACAATGCAATTATCAGCCCATTCTAAAGAAATTCACCCCAAGCAGAGAGGCAGCGTGAGGCTCCTCGTCCTCAGCCAGGTTCTGTGCAGGGGCCGTGAATGAAATTCAGCCTTTTGTTCACTTCACGGGTCAATTCCAGCTCTTTCAGGCCTGGATGTGAAATCCTTTTTTAAACAATTGCCTGCCTAGTTAGACAACTCTGGGATCATCTCATGCTCTCAGGGCAGCAAAGTTTCCTTGCAGCAGCTAACGGAGAGTTCACTTTGCTTTTTCCACACCTCTGGTGGCTAAAGCCTTCCTGGACAAGGAGCAACCCAAAATTATGGGCAGAGGGCTCTTCTTTCTGAAAGTCCTGGCTCTTGACAGCTCTCCACTCTTTACTGTCACATTGCTTCAGTCTTTGGTGAGATTTCCTCTCCTTTTCCAAGTTACCAAAGCTGTGATCAGCTAATAGCTTGAAAAGGTTTCCCCCCCGTTTTAAACTTGTGGTGGGGATTTTAAAAAAAAGCCACCTCTGGTCTCCATTTGGAGATGTAACTTTCCCCTTGCTGTCCTGTGATGTCCTGAAATGCCCAAGCGTTGGTTCTGGGCTAGAAGGAAAGAATTAACAAGATAATTGACATGTTTGGGGGTGCTCCCAGCAGAACACAGGGTCCAGGAAGAGTGACCACCCTTCCCTGCCCTTGCACCCGTGGCTGGTCACAGTGAGGGACTCATGGAAGCAGAGAGGCTGGAAAGGATCAGGGATCAGCAGTGAGACAGAACCGGCTGGGCTGAGCAAGAACAGCTCCCAAGTGCTGCAGCCTCGTGCTGAGGAATGATGTCTGAGTGAGTCCCGTGGCAACCACGTCTCCATTTCACTCAGTGCCTCTCCATCCAGCCCATTTCGCTTGGACAGCATGGGGAGATAAGCAATTAGAGCCCTAATCAATAACATCCACAGCCCTCCCTGCTTCGAGCTCCTTAATTGGCATCCTGGCGTCAGGGAAGGTCAGGCAGGGGCTGTGAGAGCAAACAGGGGAAAGTGCAAACAAATCCCAGAGCAGGAGGTTCTGCTTCAAACTAGGTTTTGTTAAATACCAGCAGAGAGTGGAGTGAGGGGAGGAGATGTGGCTTTGGTGTTTTGGGTGAGGGTAAACCCAACCCACAGCTGGCCAGGTGTGCTCTGTGCAAATCCCCTGCCCTCCATGGATCCCCACAAACCCCATTGTGTAGCTGGGGATGTTTCCAGGGCCTAAACAGCACCTCCTGCCAAGGGGCTGCAGCCTTGGCCCCTGTGCCAGCCCAGGGTGTCTATCTGAGGAAGCAGCTGGAGCCACAACCAGCCACGTCTGACCCCACCAGAGCCTCCCCCGGGGCTGGGCACCTCCTGACACCTCTGGGCCATCACTGCAGAGGGATCACATCACATCCCCTCCACGTTCACCTGCACAAGCAGCATTCAGGCTCCTTCCCTCAGCTGCTGGCTTTGGGAAAGGTTCCAGGCAGGATTGGACCTGTGCCGTTCCCAGAGCTGTCACCAGAAAAGACAACTGGGGAGTTCCCAGCCAAGCCACCCCTCCCACATCCAAATCAGCTCCTCCCAGCCCCAGACAACCCTGATAAATTTTTTGAAATAGTCCATATGAAATGGGAAACAAGTCTGGAAGGTTTTGTCTCTGAGGTAATTTACTAAATAGTCCATAAATGTCTAATTTAACAGGAGCCATCCTGCCTTGAAATCACTACCTGGAGAGCTCAGGAGCATATTTCCTTTTCTTGATGGAAGGGATAAAAAAAGAAATTCAGCAACCCCCTAAAACTGATGGCTTTGTTTAAATTCCTTCCAGAATTGTGGTTTCATATCAAGAGACCCAGGCCTGCTACCAGGACATCTTTTTCCAGGAAGATGACAATTTAATTGAGCCAGCATTCTCCACGGAGAAAAAAGGGCATGGGGAGATGTGAACTGACACAAGGAGTATTTCTGTAAAACACTCACATGCTTAATCCTGAGTGTGTGCTTAGCCCTGCTCCTGCTCCACGTGCCAGGAATGCCAGCCTGGAAACCCAAGTGCAGCTTAACAGATGAGCTTGAAGACCTCGAATGACCAACAGGCCAGACCCCATCCCTCACAAACTGCCTGGTTTCCTCTGAAAGGGAGGCCAGCTGAGGATCCATCCTATGATTTCCTACTGAAGCATTAAATTGGAGCAGTGTCCTCAGCCAGCCCTCAGTCCCTGCTCCTTCCAGCAGCAGTGGTGAGGTGGAGGTGCCACATCCACCAGAGATCTCCCTCTTTGCCCTTCCCCTCCACTTCAAATGTCCCTCCCCAAGTGCCAAGGGTGACATTAAGCAAAGCTCTGTCATCCCAGCCCTTCTCCCTGGCTATGCTGGAATCTCGAGTGAGGCCATGTAAAGGATGTGTCACTCTTGGCACTGCAGGCTCCACCTGGGGCAGAAATTAGTGGCAGATAGGGAAAAATATCTTAGTGTTATAAGTACATATTATGTTATTGGCTTTTTGTAAATATTAAAATGAATTTCGTATGTGTAATGTTAGAAAGCTTTGCTGCATGGATATAGTTTCTTAGAAATAGTAGTGGGATATGGATCTTTCTTAGGATTATAGCATGATATGTAGAATGCTTCTTTTGTAATAACAAAAATAATCAAGGAAATCCCCCATGTTCTTGGATTGTCTGGATGAAGGTTGCAGTGACAGACTCTGGAACCCCAAAGGAAGAATTATTGATCAGGGAGTGGAGCACAGGATATCCAAAGGCTTAGTCTATAGAACAGGACCACAAGAATTTTGAAACTTCTAAACAGACCTGCAAAAAGGAAATAAAGGCAGGTTGGTGGGGGCTTGAAACCGAGAAAGCACCAAAAAATGAATGTTTGAATCATGCAGGAGAGTCTGTGAATATACAACATGCTGGTGCATTTAAAGAAATGTTTTTCTGAGCTAAGGTGTGCTCCTGGCAGCATGCCAAGCACCCTGCCGTTCAACCCTTTGCTTTATTTCTGTCTCCTATTGTCTTTTTATTAAACCTTTTAAATTTTACCAGAAGAGTGAACCTCGTTTTTCACATTAGCATATCCAGTTGCAAGTTCCTGCCTGGGCTTGGTCTCTGGTTTTCCCAAATCCATAAAGCACAATCCCAGCTAAAGGGACACCACAAACCCTGCCTGTCCCCAGCTCTTCCCCTCCTGCAACACTTCCCATTTCAAGAGAAGAGATTATTGATCGCTGAGCTTGTTGTACAGGCTGGCATGATTTATTTAAGCATTTGCCAATAAACACCAGGATGGGAGGCTGTTTTTCCAGCATTCCCACAGTGGAGCACTAGAGGAAACAATAACCAGCCCCGTGATTGTTACTGTGGGACTTCTCCTGCCAATTACACTGAGTTACAAGTTTCAGTTATGGGATATAAAATAATTAACTTCATAAGGTCCAAGAAGAATTGCTTGCTCTCTATGAAGGATCTTCTTCCTCTGCTTTTTTTTATGGCAACACAATGTATAATGACTGGAGTTTTAAAAAAAAAAATACTCTGCAGATTCCACAGAACTCAGTATTTCATCACTTCTGCTGCTCATCGTGATTTCAATAACAAAAACAGGTTGTCAGGGTCATAAACCCCAGGTGAACATTGCTTTCCTGCCCACATTCCCGTGGCAGGAACAGGACTTTCAGCCAGAAGAGCACTGCATGAAAACAAAATGCATTTAGCAAGAGCTCTGGGAGATTTGTCATATAAGTTTGAGCTTAATGAAAATAAAAATCAAATTAAAGATCTTGCAAAGTCTTCCTTGGGATTTTTCAAGTGATGAGATTTAATTAAAAGTAAGCAGGGAAAAAGGAAAGCACTGCATGGACTAAGAGGAACAACCCAGAAGCTGAATTGCATTCAGGACAGTGTGAGCAGAGACTGGGAGGAAAAATGAGGAGCAGTGAGGCCTGGTGGGGAAGGATTTTTCTCAGGGGTGGTGGATTTTTCTCTGACCTGAGAGCCTGGTCAGAGCAGTCTGAGGGATGGCTGAGGCTGGAGGAGTCCTGCTGCGTCTCTGGTTTGACTGGGATGGAAAGGGGTGAGGGCTGGGACGCAGAACAAAAGGGGTCTCAGCACTCTGGTGCTGAAGATTATTGAGTACGATAAAATCATGGAGTGGTTTGGGTTGGAAGAGACCTTAAAGCTCACACGATTCATGGCAGGGACACCTCCCACTGTCCCAGGCTGCTCCAAGGCCCAATGTCCAACCTGGCCTTGGACACTTCCAGGGATCCAGGGCCTGCTGCCCTCCCTCCCAGGGAAGAATTTCTCCCTAATCTCCAACCTAAACTTCCTGTCTCTCAGTTTGACTCATATATCCACATACATTTATGGAGTACTTTCAGCCCTAATAAATATCCGAGATGTGTAGCTGAAGGTTCAGATTACATTTTGGATCCAAACTAGGTCACATTTGCTTCCAAAGCCAAAAATAAGCTCTTATGCCAAACCCACAGGATAAACAGAAGCCTTTCCATCATCATGGAGCATTCTTCAGCCTGATGTTCCTTTCAGAGCACAGACCCTCTCATGCATAAATGCCATGGTAGGACAAGGATTCAGGAGTGGCGGGTTAATGTAATAATGTTTTGCAAAATGAGAAAAATAATCAAATAAGCCCTCAAATGGAAATGTTGGCATTCACTCCCAACAGTGCAGTGTCAAAAAAGGAGATTATAATTACCTCTAAGGCTCACAACAGCAAATGCAGTTTCCCACAGGAGTTTTACCTCCGCAAATTAAAAAATATCCTAATTTACAGGTATTGGCTCCATTAAGCCCTATGAAAATCCTGCCACAATCTCACAAACTGTAAAGCCCATAATCCCCCCCTCAGACCTCGCAGCACCTGGGGAGTCTCCCCAGCTGAGGAGCAGGGAAAGCTCTGCATCCAGGAGCAATTCCCTCACTTCCAGCCCAGGATGTGCTAAGCAGGAATGACAGAAGCCTGTGGATGCTCAGCCGCAGAGTCTAAAAGCACATTTCAGCTATTGCAGAACACAGGGTGATGATCCTCCCTGCAACACCCACAGTCCTGGCTAAACACAAGAGGAGAGACCCCAATTTCCAGGGATGGGGCCTGGCCTCAGCTCAGGTGCTGGTTTTGCTCCTTAGTGAGACTCCACAAAACAGTACCAATATCAATCAATGCCTTTTTTTTGGTTACTTCATTCCTGTTGTGCAACCCAAGGTGAAGGATCTCACCCTTCTTTCCCAGGGTATTTTCTAGCAGCTGGAAATAACCAGGGGTGGGGATGGACTCAGAAATCTCTTGGCATTGCTGGTGGTCTGCTTCGAGAAAAACCTGATGGGTTCAGAATCTTTTCGGACAAGTCCCTCATACACCTGGATCCAGAGACCACTTTTGGTGTTGAGGCTTCCCAGTAACCCTTCATGCTCTCCAGCTGCCCCCAAATTGGCAATTTCCTTTTAAAACCCCCCAGTTTTATCATTTGCCTTTAAGATCAGGGCCGTGGAATTAAACAGAACCCACAGCAAAACAGAAGCATCTCCCTGTTCCTTGCTCTCCCTGTTGACCTATGGACTCCAGGAGGAATTTGCAGGTAATTGGGAGGCTTCTTCTCCTTTTCCTCTGCTCCAACCACAGCCACAGCACTAATAAATATATTTACAAGTGCTTCTTTCTCACTCCATTGAATCACCGTGCCCAGTGAGTTTCCAGGTCCTGACTTCCCCCTGGGATTTCGGGAAGGGGCTGGCTGCTGGCTGCAGTCTCTTATTTAACCACCCAACCTTACCCTGCTCTTTCAATTGCAAACCCTCAAGGGTGTGTGAAGAGTTTGAGTCATCTCTGAGTCAGCTCCTCTCAGCACACGACACCCGAGGCCAGCAGCTGGAGAAAGGGAATTATTCTGGATGATGGAGAATAAACCATCCTGGCACGAAGGTCTGAGGCTCCAGGCACGATCAGTCCTTGCAGAGGTTACTTCATTTAAAGGGAGAGTGAATCCTCCCTCAGCACTGGTAACATGAGGAGAGGGGAAATGATTGATCTTTGCCCACCACAGACCCTGAGGAGCAGCCAACATTCCTCAGTCTCCCCCTCTGGAAGCCCCAGTGATGGTGTCAGGCAGCTGATGGAGCAGCAGGACCTGGTGGGCTCCCTCCTTGTGCTGCTGAGCCAGAAAACATCACAGATACCTCAGAAACGGAGAATGGTTTGGGCTGGGAGGGACCTTAAAGGTGGTCTCGTTCCAAACACCACCATGGGGGGTTGATTTGATCTTAATGTGATCAGAGAGGTTGTGAGAGCAGTGAGCTCGAGGGGAAAGGCAAAATGGTGGAGCAGGAAAGATCCACAAGTTTCTGGGCTAAAAGCCCCTCGGGAGTGGCTACGGGAAGATGCTGCAGGTGGAAGGAATGATGGAGCAGAAGAGTCTCTGCAACTGGGAGCGAGAGGGAACCAGTGCTGGAGAGCCACTGGAGCCAAGAGCACAGCACAGGCTTCGTTCCTGGCATTGATTTTCCATGGAAAGCATTTAGCCCTGATTGCAGCAGGTGTCAGAACAAACCCCTTCAATTAGATCGAGAGAGAGAGACTCGATGGGGAGGATGAGAAAATCAAGAGAAGCCATTTCATGCCAGACCCGCTTGGACCTGGCTCTGCTGGGCCTCCTGCTCTGACAGGTCCCAGCTCATCCCACTGGGCTGTTTCATTCCAGGTCAATGTCCTTGATCCTCCCGCTCTTCTCCTCTGCTGTGGATTTCTGACACTTAGGAAATAACCAGCTGAAGCAAAACTTCCATTTCCTCAGCTTTCCTCATTACTGCTTCTTGTGATTTTAAGTCTTCAGGCATCTGATAAACAAAAATCTTGCCTTTCCCACACAGCTCTGTGTCCTACACCCACCAACAAGCAAAAATAATCATTTTCTTATATGAAAACAAAAGTATAATCAAATAGTGTTTTTCTAGATGCCTGCTCACACTCCACAGTAGGAAATTAATTCCAGAGAGAATCTTGCTGAACTCCAAGGCCTGACAAACTTTTCATCCTGTAATAATTTTTCAGAGGAAGGGATAACAAAATACATAAAACAGACAAATGGAAATATCACTAATCCCATCATGGCCACAGAGGAAAGGGTAATAAAGAGAAAAATGACAGAGTGGAATTGTTCCACAGTGAATTTTCGGCTCAAGTTCTTTATCTCCTGAGCTTTCCAGACCACTGCCTCACCTGGGGGAAGGAGCTCTGCTGATGGCAGCCAAAGGTCTGCTTCCACTTCCAGGAGCTTTTACCATCCCTGAGAGTTTGTGCTGAAGGAGCAGAACAGCACAAAGTGGGGAGAAACACCCAGAGCCGCCACCACCATTTGGGACACAGGAAGATTTTGGGGTTCAGACTGAAAGAGGGGAATTTTGGTTGGATATATAGAAGAAGTTCTTCCCTGTGAGGGTGGGCAGGCCCTGGCACAGGGTGCCCAGAGCAGCTGTGGCTGCCCCTGGATCCCTGGCAGTGTCCAAGGCCAGGCTGGACAGAGCTTGGAGCAGCCTGGCACAGTGGGAGGTATCCCCACCCATGGCAGGGGTGGGATGGGATCAGCTTTAAGGTCCCTCCCAAACCCAAACCAGTCAGTGATTCTATGATTTGTGGATCTTTGTTGAATTGTTGCTTTTGTTAATACAGAATGCCAGAATCATTAAGGTTGGAGAAGACCTCCAGGATCAAGTCCAACCCTTGGCTGAATCCCACCACGCCCACTAAACCTCATTGTGATATAAGGAACACGATTGTCAGCTTCCATAGAGGAAGGAAATCCTCAGCTTTGGTGGCAATGGAAAATTTTAGAAGTGCTCAAAGCCACCACAGCGAGTATTAGACACTCACCCCAATCACACAGTGCACAGTAGAACTGGACTTAAACCCTGGCTTAAATGGAAGTAAAATGCTGAAATTCTTTGATGAACTGAGGTTCTTCAGAAGGAACAGAAACTCTCTGTTCATCCCACAGCCTCAATAAAACGTCATTGATTCAGCTCCAACCACGAGCCACCATTCAGGCAGTGCTGCAATCGAGCTGTGGCCATCTCTTCTTCCTCTCTGAAGTGCTGGCAGAGGAGCTGAGCTGCAAAGAAATGACCTCCTCCTCCAAAAAAAAAAACACCCCAAAACCCCCAAATCAACTCCCCAGAACTAATTTTGCCGCAGTCAGCAACCAACCCTGTCAGCAAACTTCTCACATCCACCAATTACAGCTCAGCCCCTCCTCACTCTGTCACTCAAGTGTCACCTACGAGATCAACCAGGCCTTTATCCAAGTGTTTGGCGTCTTCCTTGCAGAGGCATTCAAGAGGTCTCACAGAGGAAAGCTGTTTTCAGTTTTATTTTTCTGTTTTAAGTCTGGCTTGTTTAAGAATATTTGTCTCAGTGGTTAAACCCCCAATGTTTTACCTGTTGCAAGGGAGAAAAAGCAGCAACGCTTGCTCAGGAAAGTAGCTAAAAAAACTCCCAGGAGTCCAAAAGATTTATTCTCTCTTTGGTCCTTCCGACTCCTCTTCTATTAAAAAATGGGTGAAGTTTAGCCCTCTGAAAATTAATTGCTGACAACTTCCTGCTATGATGTATCTCTCCAGAGGTTTTGCTGGCAACTGAGAGTTGCTGCTCTGCACATCTGTACTAAACACTGTCTGCTGGCCATAAATCCCACCCGCTCCCCCGAGCCATGTGTGCCTCTCGTCCCATATATATTCCAAACGGGAGTCAGAGCCAGCTGGAGAGGCAGGGGGAGAGGGGAATTAGCCAGGCAGGCACTTCCCAGGCAGCCGCAGAGCCCCAGCACTGGGCTGTGCCTCCAGCTAACGAGGAGGGCAAAGCAGAGACAGCCAGAGCTTTATTGATGATTTGGGACGACCATCAGGAAGCCCAGACAATAAAATCACTGGAATTGCTGCTTCATGCATGCAGGTTAAACCTCCTCCAGCTTTCCCCATCATTTCATTTCCCCCCCCTCTACCCTTAAGGTAAAAGGAAAAATCTGTTTTTGAGCGGAACTAAAAAACCAGCAATGCCACCACCAAGCAAAACCTGTCAAATTCCAGGCTCAGAGAGCTCAGAACTCCTTTTGTTCTTTTGAATGGGGCAGGAAAAGAAGTAATGCATGAAAAATGGAACAAGGTGTCAGTATTTATATCCACAAAGCCAAGGCAAAGGAACAGCTCCTTGATAATGGCTTTCCTGCCACCAGCCTGGGAGCCCTCAAAGGGAGGGATAAAAGCAGGGCATGATCCAAGCAGCTCAGCTCGTGCAGAGGAAGAAGCTCATCTGAGACACGTTATTTGCCAAGCATGACCTTTGTTGGCTTGATGAGAATCTCATGAGCCGAAGGTCTAAAGGTCTTTGGCACCTGGGAGGGGGAACAGCATCCATCACACAAGTGGATTTTCAGCCACACCACAACCATTGTTTCAATTTTCCCTCTCGTTAAGAGCCGATCCTTTTGCAGGTGAGGAGAAATGAGCAGAAAAATGTGGATATACCTCGGATTGACATTTTTGACTTGGTTACTCTGAGTTATTTCGATTTGTTTGTCCCACCTCTGGCAGAGCTGGCAGTGGCACTGCAGTTCCAGGAGAGAATCGCTGCTCCCACTCAACTGCCGAGAACTCAGCGCTCTCTTCCTCATCTGCCGTGTTAAAATCCATTCTCAACGGCTCAGGATCCACAGCTCGGTGCAGGAGGAAGTGGGGGGCTCAGGGAAGCATCACCCACCTCCTGCAGAGGCAAAGCAGGGCTCCAAAGTCTCCATGGCTGAGTTTATTTTAAGGATAAGATCTTGCTCTCCCTTGCAGAAAGCAGACGCAATGAGGACATCAACCAGCAGGGAGGAAGGGTTGTTTAGTGTGTAAACAGGAATAATATTAAAATGAGCGATGGAGAATTCAAGCAGAATATTAGGGGAAATATCCACCAGGGAGAGTCCCTGAGCTCTGCCAGTCTCTGATGGGGAAAACAGTCCTTGGCATGGCGAAAGCATCAGCCCTGCCCTGCTCCAAAGGTTGCCCCAGTGACAGAATTTTTGGTCAAACTGAGAGCCATGAACCCTCCCAACCTGTGCCATCCCTGTTCCCAGGACTGAGGAGATGAGGGGAGTCTGAATCTCCTCCTTCTGCTCCCTCCCCACAGAGAATTGCTGTTTTCTTTAAGGTGAACAGCTCCTGCCTTTCCTACCTGCAAACTCTGCAATGTTTTCCAGCAAGAGCTGCCCCAGGAATACAAACCAGGCAGATTTGTGCAGAAAGAATGACAGGATTAAGTTTTGTTTTATGTTTCCTTCCTCTCAGGTGCTCTTGATGCCAAGAAGAGATGCAGATCCAGAAGGAGCAGAATATGACTCCACAATAAAACAACAATGGGTTGGATTGAACCATTTTAGGAGTGAGAGTAAATTTACAAAGAAAAAAAGAACCAACTTAAAATATAAATAGTTATAGCGGGAGCACATCCCAAGGAAGCAGATGGTACAATCTCTTTTACTAATTAGTTTTCAGACCCAGTTGTAGAAATTAGAAGTGATAAACAGATCTCTTCCAGGATCCAAAAATGTTTGAAACACTATAACAGAGTTGAGTAATTGCAGGGGAATATTCACAGAGGGACCTGAAGTCACTATTTCAGTACAGTGTGATTTTTGTCTTTTCAAGTGAGTAGTGATAGGCCACATTCCTTCATATGAGAAGGAAATAGAATCATGAAATCATGGAATGGTTTGGGTTGGAAGGCAATGTAAAGATCATCCATTTCCATCCCCCTGCCATGGGCAGGGACACCTTCCACCAGACCAGGTTGTTCCAAGCCCTGTCCAAGCTGGCCTGGGACACTTCCAGGGATGGGGCAGCCACAGCTTCTCTGGGAATTCCATCCCAACCCCTCTCCACCCTCAGAGGGAAGAATTTCTTCCCAATATCCCATCTAACCCAGCCCTCTGGCAGTGGGACGGGAGCCCACTAGCCCTTGTCCTGCCACTCAAGTTCCTCATGTGGAGTCAGAATTAATCTCATTCTGATTTTCAATTAGCAATTTTTTATTATCTACTCATTTATTCCATTCCTTTTTCCCCACACACTGCCCATGCTCTCTGATGGATGCTCTCACACTGGACAAGCCGAAGCTTGGGAGATACAGAGACATCCCATCCCTCCCAGACAGACCCCCAATTCCTGATCCCCTCTCTCTGGAACACATTCCCGCAGCTCTCTGACCAGCTCACGAGAATTAATCAATCTCCAGCTCCCGTTTTGTAGAGCAGACAAAACAAAACGTTGTTATTCCCATTTCTCTCTGTGCTCACAGATGGTCTGTGACTTCACAGGAGCATTAACAACCCCACCAGGCCCCCCAACCATCCATTATTCAGGGAGGGGAAGCGAGAGGCAGGGTTTAAGCTCTCCCCAAATTCATGGCTGTGCCTGCAATAATGACTTTGCAAAGGCAAGAGGAAGCAGGATTGTTCAGAACGATCCTCTCCCAGCCCAAATGCACAGAGATGGAATCACAGAATCATTAAGGTTGGAAAAAACCTCCAAGATCATCAAGTCCAACCTCGGAAAATATTCAAAATCTGCACGGTTTTAGTGCCTACCAAGAGAACTTTCTGCAGCCTTTCAAAAATTATCACAACAGCACTTTTGGGGCAAAAAATCTGCAGTTTGGCATAGAAAGAATTTGTTTCCTTTTGTGCTGGAACAGGCAGTACAGAAAGAATGGGCTGACATTAACAAAGAAAGGCATTTAGGGTAAGTCAGAAACAAAGAATGGGTTTCCTTCCTGGTGGACTGTGAAGCACTGCAGGGAAAAGAGCACTGCCACGAGGAGAAATGCTAAATGCAAAGATTCTATGGGAAAATGGCACCTCCAGCTCCAGCACTGAAGCATCCCCAGCCCCTCCTGGCTGCAAAGCTCCCGGCACAGCTCCACTCGTCACAGCAGCCTCCGTGCTCAGGGCACCAGGGAGGAATGGCCTTGGATCCCTGGGAAACCAGGTGCTTCAGGCAATTTCTTCTAGTTCAAGGAGAAGAAATTCTATGAGGAAAAAAAAAAAAACTAACCCAGAAATCAATGATTCTCACTTGAAAAATGGTCACAAGTCATAAATCCCATTTTGCACCAGCACGGCTGGGCTCGGTCTCTGCTCCCTCCCACTCTCCCTGGTTACAGGGGTGTTGAGCTCCTTGATTTCAAACATATTTTAAGGAAGAGCAGACCAGGCTGCTGCCAGCACACTGCACCCTGCTTTGGCTGGGCTGAAGGGAAAAGCAGAGGGCTCAGGAATTCCACCTCCTCCCTCCGGGGCCCCGGGCAGGGGACCCTCAGCAGGGCCTGTGGCAGCAGCACAGCCCAAGGGTGCTCTGGCTTGATCTGAGACTACACCAGAGACAGAAACACAGGGTTGTGTAGGCTGGAAATGCCCTCCAGGATCATCAAGTCCAACCTTTGACTGCCCTGTGCCCTCCAAACCACGCTGTGAGGATTTTGGACACAGGTTGTCCCTCACAACCACAGCTCTCAGCCCAAGCCACTCTGCATCCCCCTGCTCAGAGACTCTCATTCCCCACAGCAGCATCCCCTGGCCCAGGAGCAACATCTGCCAAAATATTTCCACAGCCCTTCCAGCAGGCATTCACGAGGCCTTTCTGGCACAAACGCACACCTGGAGCCATTTCTGTGAAACCATTTCTTCTTAAACCCAGCAGGAGAGAACAGCTGTATTTTATAGGGTTTAGGCTTTATGGGGAGCAGTGATTTTATTTAATTGCAGTGTGGCAAGAGCACAGTTCTGCTTCTCCACTCCAAAGAAAGGCTGGAAAAGTGTTGCAGGGCAAATTCCCCAGTGCATGGGCAGAGCTGGTGACTTTACATACGTCCCCTCCTTTATTAAAAGCCTACAGTAAACAGGAATTTAAATCCATCTGCTCTCAGTCGCCTCCCTAGAGTGCTCCTGTGCAGGTTAAGGTGACAGGCACAGCTTGGTTGTGGCACCCAGCCAGGGTGCTGGGCTTGCTCCAACACCGAGGGACCCGAAAGGACCCGAATGTCACCTCTTGAGTTAAAAACTTCAACACTGCAGCCCTGGAGCAATAAAAGAGCAGATGGAAGAGGAGATCAAAGGGGTTGTGCTGCAGAGAGATGCTTCCAGGAGAAGTTACTCAGCACCTTTCGACTTGCAAAGCATCTCATTGTGGCAGGAGAGTTTGAACAGAATCCTGGAATCCCAGCATGGATTATAGGACCACAGAGGGTCACCTGCTCCAGCAGGGCCACCCCAGACCACAGGGCACAGCAGTGTGTCCAGAGGGCTCTGGAATATCCCCAGGGAGGAGATTCCATGACCTCTCTGGGCTCTGTTCCAGTGCCCACAGTAAAGTTCTGCCTCGTGTCCAGGTGGAACTCCCTGGGCTCAGTCCCTGCTCGTTCCTCTGGAGCCATTGCTGGGCCCTGCTCTGGCCTTCCCTGCACACAGGGACCCCCAGGGACCCCCAGGGACAGCCAGGGACCCCCAGGGACCCCCAGGGACACCCAGGGACACCCAGGGGCAGCCAGGGACACCCAGGGACCCCCAGGGCTCAGGGCCCCTCTCAGCTCGGGCTCCTCTCGAGGCTGAGCAGCCCCAGCTCCCTCAGCCTGTCCTGGGCAGGGAGATGCTCCAGACCCTTCCTCATCTCCACAGCCTCCAGGAGCTCCTTGTCCCTGCTGTCCCGAGGATCCCAGAATGGACACAGCACCCTGAGGACAGCACTGGCCAGGAGATGGGACACTGCAGCTGGGATTTGAGGTGGTGTGGGATCATCCCCATGGATTTCAGTCCCGGTTCCTCCTGGTGTTCCCATTGCCTTTGGCCTTGCAGCAAACTCAGCTCCAGGTCAAGGCCCCACTGACCCCTCCAACCCCCAGCAGGAGACACCCAAACCAAACCCCTGCCCCATCCCTGGAGAGGCCAGCAGGGCTATTTATGGAATACCTGATTGTTTCTCCCCGTGTCCCCCTTTCCCATTACCTCATGTCTAGGGCTTGATTTCAATCACAGCCTTATTTTCACATACAGCCCTGGCTATTTTTTGGGCTAAGTAAGTAAATGGCTCAAAAATACCTTCTTGATTCCTACCAGTTCATGTTGCTCTTACATGTCCTACTTCTCTCCTCTGAAACTTTTGTCCCTCCCTGGTGACGACATGTCACAGGGAGCTGTGCCCTTAAATGTTTTCTAACGAGGGAAGTCAGGGAGGGAGAGGAACCAGGCTCCTGTAATTGCCTCAGCAAAGAGCCCAACATGCACTTAGACACGAGGATTAGGGGGCCTGGGTGACAACTTAATTTCACACAGCTCCTGATTAGACCTGGTAGGAAAATTGATTTCTCTCCCTGCGCTGCCCACATTCCAGTTCGGAACAAGCCACCCAAACTTTTCACAAAGGATAAATTGATAGAGGGAAATTAATTTCAATTGACACAGCTTGGGTTTCCTTCAGCTAATCAAAGGCAGCCTCCTAATTAAAGGAGTGTGTAAACAGCAGGGGGAAAATACAACTGCTGTCCTCTCCTGATGCTTCCCACCTGGATGGATTTCCCACACTGCTCAGGCTGTGGGAGGAGGATGTTCTGCTCCCTGAAAGGGTGTGGAATGATCTGCTGCAGGGCTCTGAATGGAGAGCAGCACCACCAGGGGTGGAGGAAGGAAGGAAGGAGCTGTGTGGTTCCTTGGGGGCAGCCCCCAAAAATGTGAATCAAAGTCACAAACCCAGCCTGGGTACCAGAAGCTGGGGCGAGGGTTGGCTGGGAGTTGGAATATTTGACACTGCACAGGTTTCCATCTGGGAAACAGGGACAAGCCCCATTCCCTGCCAGTGCTGCAGGGAAATCTGCCCTGGCAGATGTGTGGCACTTGGGGACAGCTCTGCCCCTCCAGGCAGGACCATTTTAGCCTCTGGATGCTGAGCATCTCCCACAACATCCATCCCAACCAGCCAGCTGCAGCAGCAAGTTTCTAACCCCAAATCCAGAGTTCTGTGATCCCATTGCTTATTTTAGGTCAACCTCCTTTAAAGAAGCCCAGGTGACCTCCAAAACAGGGTGAGAACAGCCTCCCCTAACCGTGAGAACTTTGAGGGACTTAAAAAACTTCAAACACTGAAAAATACACCAAGCAGCAGCCAGGCCAGGGGAAGAAACCTGTTAATAATGATGACAGCAATAAAGCTGCAGCACGATTTGCTGCTTGGCGCCACGCGTTTGTTTGGAGTTAATCTTATTTGCTTTCAGAGGTTTCTCAGGTTTTCAATAAGCAGAACATGAAAGCAGTGACAGGTTCAGCTGCTGCCTCATTCCAGCAGGGAAATCCTGCTTTTTTTTTTTTTTGTGGATTGGCAGCAAGGTGCTCAATCCACAAGAATATTCTGTGCAAACTCCCCAGCGCAGGCTGTTCCCACCTCTCCCTGTGCTTCCATCCCATCCCCAGGGGAGGGTCCCTGGGGTCGCCCCAGCTGTGTTTTGAGGTGGGCTGAGCAATCCCCACTGCAATTCTCTGCTAGGCCAGGACCCCTCAGCTGCTCCAGGGCTCCCCCAAATCACAGTGACACCTTTTCCCAAGCTGTGTCACTGTGCAAAAGGGAGAAAAAAAAAATAAAACAACAACTCAGGGCCATGGAGTCTCCAGAAACATTTTTGGGACTGCAGGAAGTACAGGCAGCTGCTGTTACATCTCATCTGAGCTCCCTGTCCCAGAAAAGGGTTATCAACAACTTTTCAGGTGACAACTTTATTTGTATATTTATTCTTAAATATAGAGAGCTCTCCTAGGGAGGTGCCAGGCGACATTTGATGTGGCATCCTTCTTAAGCTGAGAAGGACTGCTCTATAGTTTGCAGCTTACTGTAGATGTTTGCTTGTCAGGGAAGGCTACAAACCTATTTTAATTAAAGTGGAGCTGGGGACTGACAGCTGAACTGAGCTGCTTTGAAAAGAAGTGCTGAGAAGAGTCTGGAATGAGTTTTAAGTTTCTAAAATAGCCCCATGTTTTATATCAAAGGGAAAAAGGAACATCCTTCAATGGCATTTTACACAGTCATTGCAGGACAATGGGCTGAAGCCAAAGGTTCAGAATAATTCCACTTGGAATTAACCCTCCTGTGGGATGTTTGTTTCATCAGCCAGATGCCCAAGGCTCCTTACACTCACATCATGTTTCCAAGAATCCCCAGCCATCAGAACCACGGGGCAGAGAGAGGGAGAAGAAAATTGGTTTGATTTGATACACTTAAACTGAATTTGGCATTTTAAGGAACAGCTGCACTTTTCCATGGACAACGAGTCGAAAGTGAAGCTCTGGGCTTCCCTGCAGAGCATCCTAAGGGGAAAGGGAGGAATGTCATCTATTGCTGTCCTTTGCTGACCCCAAAACCAGGGCTGTGGACCACCAGTGACTCTGTGCCTGTCACGGCTTGGCCACAGCTGCTCCTACAAAAACATCTTGCACCAGCTCTCCAAGCACCACCTAATTGAAACATAAAAACACACTCCAGAGTTTTTATAGCATGTACAAATACTGCTTCTCCTCCTGGAACGTTTGAACGTTCAGGAGGAGAGCGTGGATCAATAATTCTTCTATTAGATAATTGAAACCTGCCTCTTGATTTACACTAATGCACTTGTTAAGCAATAAGTGATGGGGCTGTGGGCAGGTCTGCAGTGCTGGAGTTGGGCTTTGATTCATGGGCTGGGAGCAAGTGAGGGGCTAGCCCAGCTCAGCTCAGCCAAGCCCAGCTTTGCTTTTTAGAGGTCTTTACCCACCCAACATCTGCCTGGGCAGCTGGAGCCATCAGGGCTCCTCAGGACAATAAGCTCTGACCCTTGGATTTAAGGGGTCATTCTCTCTACTTAAATAAAAAGCATTTTTAAACCTCTGCCAGTGACCAAAGAGCCCAAGGGAGGCTCCTTCAGGCAGCCCTGGTGCTGATTCCCCTTTCAGAGCCCCTGCTGACCTTTCACAGCCCCAGGACAGGGCAGGTCCAAGAACTCCTTCCCGAGCTCCTCACCCCAAATCCAGAGCAGGAGGGCAGCCCTGTGCCCAGCAGGAAGGACAGCCTTGGGAAGTCCTTCCACTGTCACATTGCAGGCCATGCCAAGGCCCAGCACCCTGCCAAGCAATTTGGTTCATCAAAGATAAACACTTTGGCAGTGCAGGGAGGGAGATGGGAATGCCGGGATCACTACGGGACACTGCAGCAGCTCAGCCCTGGCTCGGCGCTCGCTCAAGGCTCTTGGTGCAGTTCTCATTGACTGCATCACTCCTGGCTCAAACTCCGTGAAAAGTTCAGCTCAATTGTACTTTCCAGAAAGTTGAGCCATAATCAATGCATGAGCAGGCAGCCTGGTTCTGCTCCAGCACAAGCACGATTAATTCCCATCGGATGGGAAGCAGCAGGATCTGTCTTGCACTCATTAGCGCGTTTCTCAGCTCCTCAAGGAGCAAACACTTCATGTGCCATTTTTGGTCAGAACTGCCTGATCAGTCATCCCCAGCGCCTCAGGGGAAGTCATGAATGTAGGGCTTTGCTCACTAGAAGGGGTGGTTGGAAACCTGATGCTCCAAGGTCTGCCCACAACAGGAAACAAAACCTGTCAGAAAGGTTCACCTCGAGCTGGCTCATGAATCACCTGCAGCAGGAAAGGACCTTCAAAGGCTGTGCCCAGAGGCGCTGGCACGCACAGCTGCACAAACAAGGTTGTGAAGAGCAGCTCCAAAGAGCCACCTGAGCTATGAGGCTTCACCCCAGCCTTGCCTTTGCCTTGTTTACCCAGCAGCTTCTCCGTACTCAGAGTGGATAATGGAGTAAATCCCTTCAATTACACTTGCTGGAGCAGAGGAATGGTGACCTGTGGAGCACAGCTCACCCCCTGCCTGCCAGCACAGCCTCCAGCTCCTCCAGAGGCTCTCATCACCCTGGATTCACAGGGGGACAACGGGAGGACAATGCCATTGCTTTACTGCCCTCTGATAACAACGTGCAAACGTGTTCAAGCATTAAGGTGAAGCTGCCGGGCAGCCATGGGAGGTGTAATTAATCCCTTGCTTATTAAAGCCTCTGGCATCTTAAAAGAAATGCTGACAGCATTCCGTGAGCAGTCATTCCATAAGTGTGAGTCCTTCCCCAGCCCCTCCTCATGGCTTACACTGAGCAGGAGGCATCTGAGGGCCTGATTTGTGACATGTGGGCTTTTAATAAAAGCAAGGTGGGTTTGGGACACGTGGCAAAAATATTGCCAGCCAAGGGTCCACCCATTCCACCTGAGGGGAAGGATTCAAATATGCACCCTCGGATTATTTGACCCAGGCTGGTTTAAAGGCTTTTCAGTATTTCATATTTTTTCCCTTCCTTTTCATTCTGAAAGAGGAAAGGATGAGGAGTCACCTCTTTCCCCTTTGTAGGACCCCAGTGCTCCCCTCCCACTCCTGCCCAGCCAGGAGACAACCCAGGGATGTTTTCAGATCTCCTCCCACTCCCCTTCCAGCAGCAGCTGAAGAAGCACCCACGTGTTCCCAGCTCAGGACAAGGAGGTGCAAAGAAATACCCCAAGGAAAGATGGATAAATAGAGAGTGGAGAGTCCGTGCTGGGCTCCCTTCAAAGCACCCAAACCCTCCCAGCACAGCAGGCACCAGCAATTGCACCAGCCTGGAGAGTTTCCAGCTGATGCCAAAGCCCAGCTGGACACAGTTATCTCAGTCTAAGCCTAATTGTGCACAAAAAAATAAATCTGAAAAGCAAAAATCTGCTTGTGCTTCAGTGACCAACTACTGTGAGCAGACAGGGCCAGGGGATCTCTTCACATTCTTTGCTTCAGCAATTGCAAGTCAATGCATCAACATCTCCTCAAGAGCAGAGCAGAAGTCAGGACAAGTCCCTGCAGCTGCAGAAATACGTGGGAAGGTCCCAGCAGACTGTGCAGGCTTTGTGTCTCAGCAAGGAATGAGGGAGGGGATTGTGACAATTAAAAATTGAGAGAGCTGGCAGAGCTGCACTTCCGTTCAGCAGGGCACAGACCCTGGAGTCAAACACAGGTGTTTTAATGAGAAACCTGCTTTAAGTGAGGTCTGGGCAGCACACAAACAACTGCTGATAAGAACTGAGAACACTGAGGATCCCAGGGTGGTTTGGGTTGAGCAGGGAACTTAAAGATCATCGTGTTCCACCCCCTGCCATGGGCAAGGACACCTTCCACTATCCCAGGCTGCTCCAAGCCCTGTCCAACCTGGCTCTGGACACTTCCAGGGATGAGGGTTTAGTCACTGGCATGGTCAGCCCTAGCCTTCCTGAGCCAGGGCCCTGCCAGTGGCTGCAGGAGAGGGAAGAAGACATCAAAGTCCTTCCCCCTTAATGAGGATTCAACATTAATTGTTGCTGATCTCAGTCAGGGCCAGCAGTGGATCAGCTGAGCTGAAAGTGTTGCTCCGAAATGATCTGGCACTGCTGGGTCTGACAGGGTGGTACCGAACCCAAGGTGACACCGTGGTGGCAAACGGGCAGGGGTGCCCTCCCTGCACAGGTCACCTGGGGTGGCAGCACAGCTCTGGGCTTTAACAGGGCACAGGGACACCAGAGAAGCTGCAGAGGTGGCTTTGTGCCAGGCACGGGGCTCCAGTGCCTGCTCTGCTCTCCCTGAGCTCCCACCCACACCGAGGAGTTCACAAAAACACCCCCAGGCCTTGCAGACACAATCTGGTCTCCCTTTTTTTTTTGGACATCCCAGGAGTATCCCTTCCCTGTCACTTTGCTGGATCGGCTTCTGAAGTGATACTTACAGGAGTTATTCATGAAGTGAACAAGGGGTTTCAGAGTTGAACATGAAATTGCTTTTATCCACTGCACAAAATGACAAATCAGGCAGCAGTGCTGATGACTCCCTGGGAAAATCCACCTCCAGGAAGGCTCCACGAAGTTTCCTAATGCAGTCAGGGAAAGCTGCTGGGAAGGAGGGAGGCAAGATAGGGGTCAGGAAGAGCTGCCTGATCTCAAACACGCTCCAGAGCAAGTGTTCTCAGCTTGTTTGCTAATCTCTTGTGACCGATTGCTGAACCAAATCCTCCTTCCTGGACAGAGAAGAAAAAGCCCAAAAAGGGCACCACTTCAACAATAAACAGGATGTCAATTAAACATGAGAGCATTCCCCTGCACAGCCAGCTCGAGGAGGAGCCATTGATTCTCCCACCTGAGCCAGGGCTCAGCACACCCCTGGTTGCTGTGATGAAGTGTCTGACACCCCCAGCAAGCAGAGAACAGCTTTCACAATGAGGTCACAGTGCATCTCCTCTTAGCTAATTGTTTCTTTTTATTTAGATAAGTAAATAACAACTGTCGCTGTGGCTTGCAAACGGATTTGATGAGAAAAATCTACGGGATGAGTTAATTCACAGAGCAGATCCCAAGGCTCTGTCCCTGCCTCACCTTGTCTGGCTGAGCGAAGGCAGCTCAGACCACCTGGACATTTTACAACTCCCCAGGGCCCCCAGCACCTCTGGGAGGAGTGTAACTCCTCAGATTTTTGTTGAAAGCTAGAACTCAGGACTTTCTTAAAAGGAGGTCCCTTGCACGAATGGAGGCTCTGTCCCTTCAGCCTTGGGCAGGCACCACATCCAGCCTTGGCCAGTTTGCATTGCCCAGAGGTGGGGCTGGCATTCCCTGCCCCAGAGCTCCTTCTCCTACCTCCAGCTGAGCAAAAACTCATCCATCTTGGAGCGTGGGCTTTCAGAGCTTCCCTGGGAGAGACTGACACAGCTCCACTGAAAGGAAGTGCCTGGCTGCAGACAGAGCCTTGCTGGAGCCTTCAGTAGATTGATGCCAGGCTCTGCTCTGACCAGCTGGGCACCTTCATTCCAGGCCATAAAGCACTTTAGGGCAGCACTGTCCCTTTGTGTGTGCCTGCAGCAACACCCCCAGACCCTATCATCTGCCTGGGAAGGGTGAACTGAGCAGACAGATGCACACATGGATTTAAATTGTAGCTCCTGGGCGAGTTCCAAAACACAGGTGGTGATTTCTGGACAGTGGATATGTTATCCGCTGAAAAGCAAAAATTACAGTGATCAGCCAGAAAGGAGCATTATCTTCCTTCCATCATTCCCCCTCTGGAAACCCTCAACAGGTCAGCTGCTTCCGAGCTCGCCCTGATCAATCACTGCAAACACTAAAAGCAGGGAGATGTCCTCCTTCCAGCCATTTGTCAAGTGGAACCTGGCAGGTTTTAGTCCTTTTATTAGTTCTGCTTGTGAGAGAAATTCACTCGAAGCCAATGCTTAATGCAGTGAGGACGCAGTACATATTTCTGTGGGAGAGAGAGCTGTTATCCAGCTGAGTGCAGGGGTGGGAAGGGGATTCACAAAGCCCTGTGCTGGAAGAGAGAGGAAGAGAGAAGAAGAGAAAGGTGTCCCTTGCCTCGACCTGCTGTCCTGGACACACACTGCTTTATGCTGCACTTCAGCCTCTGCCTGAAATGTATTACAAGGTGGCGTTGAAAAGCAAGTGTGTGGTGGTGGAAGGAAACAGAGCAAGCCCAGCACAGGCTGTGTGAGCTGCACCTGCTGATTCATCCAGGAGAAACCCTGGATGGAGAGAGAGGACACAGTGGTGCAGCAGGGATGGGGTCACAGGCATCCCACTGGCTTTTCATCTGTCCAAGTCCACACAGACTGCCTGGCATGGATCATTAAGGCTGGAAAAGACTTCCAGGATCATCAAGCCCAACCTCTCACCTAATACCCCCATGGCCACTAAACCACATCAGGAAGTGCCACATCCCTGTGTCCCTCCAATGTGGCTTTTCCCAGTGCTACACACAGCCCCAGAGCAGGATCAGCTGTACCTAAACGCCCTCTAATATTCTTTAAGCCTGGAGAACTCAGGCACAAAGGGATTAAGAGAACTGCCCAGAGACCACACAGAGGAGTGCATGTCAAATTTGGGAATGGAACTTTTATCTCCTAAAAACCTCTCTGGATCAGTGCTCAGCAGTTTACGTCAAACCTTTTTCGTTTGCACAGCAGCTGCTGGAGGGGTTTGGGCTTTCCCCTCCCAGGCATTTACACCATGCCTGGCACTGCTGCTGCAAACCCAGCACTTTTCTAACCCCCAAAATGAGCGGTGCTGGATGAACAGTGGGAGAGGAGGAACGCAAACGGGACACAGCCTGCCTGGCACTGCTCTCTGCTCCCTCTCTGCTTGCAGCTCTCATTATTTTCCAGCAAGGGCAGCCGTGTTTTCCTCTCTCTTGCTTGTCAGCACGAGCTGACATTTGAGCTGTGCTGATGAGACCTACCAGGGTGAGACACATGTTTGTGGTCGCTTTGGGCGACCAGCTGCCAAGGCCTTTAACTGCTCCTTTTTGATTTTCCTGCCCGGCCGAGCTCTGCACTTCCCTGGCAGTTGGAGCCGTGCTGCCTCCCGGGGATTTGTGCAGGAGCAGGGGCTGCACTCACCTCCAGCTCTGCTCCAGGAAGGGAAGGGGCTGATGCTTCATCTATGGGTGCAGAAATGCTGGCTCAGGGGTGGCTGTGTCCTGCTGCACACTCAGTTTTTGGGGAGCACAGCTGTGCTCAGCTGGCTCTGTCCCAGCGGCTCCATCTCCTGCAGTCCTGATTAACGCCAGGCGGGGATCTGGCCCCGAAAATCCCTTTCTGACCTAAGGAACGTGAGAACATTGTCAGGATAAGCTCTACCAGAAGCTGTGATTGTGATGCCACTCTTTAGCATAGTGTCACTCTCCCACTTGTCCCAGTGAGGAACTGGGAGGTCCCATGGGACTGACTGGGCAGGGAGAGGACTCTGCACAGGGACAAGGCTGCAAACCCATCCCCTGGCTCTGGTGCAGCACTGGAACAGTGTTTGGTGTCAAACTCTGTCTGAGCTGCCGTCAATCACCAAATTCACAGTGCCTGAGCGAGGCACGTGTCACATTCTGGATCCTGTCACATCCCTGATCCTGTCACATCCCTGATCCCATCACATCCCAGATCCTGTCACATCCCAGATCCTGTCACATTCTGGACCTTGTCACATCCCAGATCCTGTCACATCCCTGATCCCGTCACATCCCAGATCCTGTCACATTCTGGATCCTCTCATAACCTGGATCCTGTCACATTCTGGACCTTGTCACATCCCAGATCCTGTCACACCCTAGATCAGTGGGTGGGGGAGCCGTGGTGGTGCTGCTCTAACAGGGGTTTGCAGCCTGGCTTGATTCTGCTTTGCACATTCCCTCACAATTTTTATCAGTGCATAAATCAGAAATAAAGCAGAAATTCTCATTTCACTTTCATGGACGAGTTTCATAATCATTTTGCAGGAGTAAAAATGACAATACAAGATGTGAGACGAAGGAAGTTGTCAGGGAGAGATCCCAGATCATTTAATCCAGCAGAAGTGTGACCAGGAGCCACCTGTGTTGAAGGAAGGTCCCATACCTTGTGACCCAGGAGAGAGGGGGACATCCAAATGAAAAAGATAAACCCACAGCATCCCCAGACCATCTTCTTTATGTCCATCCTACTCTAATATTCCCAGAGAAGGCAAATAAATATAACAGCAAAATCCAATGTGCCCTGTGTGAACACTGATGTGTGTCACAGATCGAGGACAGCTTGTTTTTCCCAACATAAAACACTACTCAGTGCTGTGAACGATTTCTCAACTGGAGCTGTTCTAATTAGTAAGGAACATTTAGGTCAATTACAACAGCGTGCTGGCCACTACAATTACCATTATTAATTGTATTCGATTACACATTTACAACTATTAAGTACAGTATCTCTCGAGTACCTGTGTGGAGTTTGAACTCAGCAGAAAACAGGGAAAAGTATTTAACACAGAGAAATGGCCAGGTAATACCAGGCTAAATCCACCCCAGCCCCATGCATCATTTATCTCCTCTCTGCGTGTGCCTGGCTGATCCAGCACATGAGAGACTCAAAGGATTTGTTTTCCTTCATCCTCTTTTCTCTCTGGACCAAAGCCCTCTTTACTCAGCTGTCCTGTACATGCTGAGGCTGCTCGACTGTCCAGGCACGTGGGCAGCACCTCACGAGGGCAGGACAGGTGATTTATCTCTCTCACAGGTGCCCAGAGCAGGAAAATGATGCTTTGTGGAGGTTCTGGCCCAGCTTTCCCATGGCTACAAAGCCTCTTGCATTCCCTCCCCCAACAGCCAGGACTTTACACTACTTAAAACAGAAATTCACTTTGAAGAAGTGTTTCTGTGTCCTACGATGTTAAACTGCTAATGGGAAAGGAAATGTATTCATGATTCACTGTATAAAAGCAGCCTTGGAGGAATGCAGATTGTATTTTCCCCTCTGCAAACATTTGATCATCCCAATAAAAGAGCAGCCCCACCTTTCCCACCAGCTCCGTAAATCACAGGGAATGGAAACAACAGGTTTATGGTTGTCACGACGATCGTAACCGCGGCGTTTTATGGGTTCTGGAGAGAGGGGGGAGCCCGTTTATGGGCACGAGGTGCCTCCTGAAGGACTGCGGGACTCTCGAACTCATCCTGCTGCTCGAGTCTAGGGTTTAAAATGGAAATGATGCTCCTGATTCAGCCGTGATCGCATTCCCGAGTGCTCCAGGCTTGCCCTCCCAGGCAGTCCCGCACAGGCAGGGAATGAGCAGAGCCTCAGTGGGTCCCAGCTGCCTTCCAGCCCTCATGCAACTGCCTGCACTGGGATCTCATGGCACCCACACGCCTGAGCCCCTTCAGGGCACAGCTCTGAGCTGCTTCTGTTACTATTAATTAATTCCATTGATTGAGATTTGAGCTTAAAGCAAGAATCGAGGCCGTGTTCCACAGCTGGATCATATCCGGAGTAGAAGGCAGCTTCAGTCCAGGAGCGGTTTTTGTCACCATGTCCCATTCCCTGGGGAGCTGAACACTCATCTGCCACATGCTCTGTATGCCCAGGAATCATAAAATATCCTGAATTGGGAGGTACCCACCAGGATCCTCAAATTCCAACTCTTGGGACCAGCAGGACCCAGGACTTAATTCCTGGGGCAGGGGTTAGAGACACCAACGACCCTTTGGAAGGAGATCACTTCTTCCCAGGCAGCTTCAGAGGGAGCTGGCAGCGACCACCCCTTGCTTTTCCATCCCCTGGAACATCCTGCAACGTTTTGTACCTGCAGTTTACTCTCAGCTCCCAAACCTCCAAGGAGACGCCGTCTGCTGCCTGGGCTATAAATAAGGCCAGCAAATGCTGAGCCAGAACATGTGGCAGTAATTTGAGTGATGATTTAAGGTCTGAACGCTCCTCCCAAAGCCTGCTCACCCCGAGTGATGCTGACACAGCCAGGAGCCTGTCCCACTGCACCCCTGGGCTGGCACTGTCCCCTCCACCAGCCCTCCCCTCCATCCCTCTGGCTGTGGGAGATCTTTATTCCTCTCCCAGAACATCCTTCCCCCTTTCTCCACAGGATCTCACCCTCTGGAATGGCTCTGTACAGTGAAATATCCGTATTGTAACCCTTGGAAATGGTTTCATTTTATCGGAATCTCCTGCCTGTTTTATGGCCAGCTCTGCAGATGAGCTGACAATAAAGGAGGAGGAAGAGGAGTGTTTGAGAGGGGCTGAGCAGCTCCAGCTCCTGCCAGCTCAGTGCTTCCCAACGAAGCACTCAGCATCTGGCAGGATTGAGATTTTGCACATTTTTTTTAATCTCCCCCCGGGATTTTACAGTATAAATTCAGTTTAACAGCGGAGCGAGGGTGCAGTGGTGCTCAGGGCAGGACGTGCTAATGAGCTGAGCCTCGTGCTGCAGGAGCAGCCTCCCTGCCTGCTGCCTTTTCTGCGTTTTAATACTTAGCCTTTTCTAAAAATAGCCCCAATTCTTAGTCCTTGTAACACGGTCTTCATAAAAAGTAGTTCTTAAAAATCTCTAGAAGCTTTGCTTTGGATTTAATAAGCTGGACAAAGTGGCCATCCCAGGAATTGGGAGAAGAAACTCCCAGCTCTTGGTGCAGGGCTGATCTCAGAGACTGAGTATGAACATTCCCAGCAGGATAATGCCAAATGCAGCTGCTTCAGTAAAACAATGAAGATAATAAATCAGGCACCCATTTAGCACCTTTTTCCCAGTAGCTGTTCTCCATCTTCCACCAGGAAGGGTAGATGGAAGTTGAATGGAGCCATGGGAGCAGTGAAGAGCATTCCAAACCAGAACATGTGAGGAGCTCTCTGCCTGCTCTCCCCAGGCTCAGTGACACCAGCTTTGCATCAGAAAGGTGTTGCTGCACCTCAAATTTGGGTTCCAATCCCATTACTGCCTCTGAAAGTTTTCCCCTCGTAACCAGGTGCAGGTGTTGGGTTCTCTGAAGTTCTCTGAAGTTCTCTGACCAATTCCTCACAGGTGTGATGTCCCAGGCTGCTTCCTGCCCCAGTGGAGCCAGGGTGGAGAACCAGGACAGGACCTGGCCCAACCTCTTGGGCTATTTTTGAGCTCAGTTTAACAGCACTGCACCTATTTGCAGTGCCTGTGCATCCTTGCAATTCACAGATCTGGAGAGGGGGTGCTGAGCAGGCCTGTGAGGGACTCGTGGAAATAAATGGCTTCAGAATGAAGACTGCAAAAAGATTAATCTCTTTAAACTTATCAGGAAGAAATTCAAAAGGTAATTTGATTATAGTGCACAACCACTTTCACAGGAAGAAACTATCAGATACTGAGGGCTCTTTAATCTGGCAGAGATGAGCATAGAGAGAATCTCTTAGTGGAAATTAAGGGCAGGCAAATTTGAATTCAAAATAATGTGTGGTTTTTTTTTTCAATGGAGTAGTGAATCACTGAACAGCTCAGGAGCGTGGACTCGCTGTCAGCTGTGTTTGGGTCTCTTTGCAAGACACTTCTTGTAGGGAGAAACTCAGAGGAATCAGCTCAGGGATCTCCACAGCCAAAGGAACAGGGATGACTTTACCCTCTGTGTGAGAGGCTTTGGGTTCATGTGGGGCAGATGAGGAGATGTTCATCCATTGATTTGTGTTCTCAGAGCTGATGGAAACCATCGACAGCTGGGGAGCAAAGCCAAGGAATCCACAGGCTGGGATGATTCTCACTCCAAGAAGGAAAATAAATGGGATGAGGGACCCCCAGCAACCACCCCAGCCCTGAGCACAAATCCCAGTAATCCTGGGATGCACCATTCCAGATATCCCGTAAGTGATGCTCCTATTTGGCAGGATCTCACTCAGGAACGGAGGCACTTTAGAACTGATTATTTCCCTCCACAGCAAATTAGCAACAGAGTTTGGATGTTCATTGACAGGAAAATCTTCCCATCCTTTATATACTCCTGGGTGGCTTCCCCCTGAATCCAGATATCACATCATTTATTTAACTTAGAGAATAAAGTAATTAATACCAGGGAGTTCTGACTGCTTGGCAGGATATGCTGTTACAGCTAACAAATTTTATGTCTTTAGGCTTCACAGCAGAACTTGATTTAATTTGTCCCAAGGTTAAGAAAGACGGCGAGGAAATTTGATGGCTCCAGATCACAAATTCACTACAATTTATCACCTTCACCACGTGGCGTGGACAGACACCACTTCCAGGTGGAGATGGCAGAAGTTTACTCAATCATCTTTACTTTAATCCTGCACTCATCCATTATCTGCCACCATATGTCCCAAATATTCTGTGTCTCGCTGGGAACTGCCTCCAGCCATCCCCAGCACCAGACTGCCTGCCACACCCTTGGGGTGAGGCTCCCCAAAATCTAATTAAGACATAACACATCCCCAAGGAAAGGTAGGGAAGCATCTTAACTAGAGTTTCCCCTAAAAGTTCTGTTTCAGTGGCATTTTAAAGAGTCAGGAAATTCAACAAAATGTTTTGAATTGTGGAGCTGTTTTTAATTGTGGCGAGAGAAGAGAAAGGAAAAGTGTTGCACTGGGGCTGTTTCTTAGTCACATCCAGGTTGCTGGATTAATTTCTATGGCTGAATTTCCTTCCTTAAATAACAGAAAAACAGAATAATTTCTCAATTTCATTACAAGCTGATGTTTTCTACAAAAAAACCCCAGGCATAGAAAGGAATTGCCCCCAGTACCCAATGTCAGCTTTGCAGAGCACCAAGTGTTCGACCTCACCACAGAATTCTCTTTAGGACTCACCCAGTGCACTTCCCTCCCTCAGCAGGGAATTTGGGAGCAATGAGGCTTTCAGAGCCTCCAAACCCTGTGGCCTTGGCCAGAATCTCATGGAGCAAAGGGAAGGAACACAGAGTTTCCCGCTTGGAGCTGAACACCTGGCCAGGAGGTCACGCTCAATTTGCAGAGCAGAGGCCACAACATCCCAACAGCTTCCGAGGGGCTGTGCACAGGGCTGCAGCTCGTGAGCAGCATTAGCCAGCAATTATGTACCAAAAGAGCTCCCAGATGTGCAGTGAATGTGATAACAAAATGTCCCAGTTTATGGCATTTTCTCCCTCCCTCTCGCTCTCCCTCTCTCTTCCGTCATTGTCCTTTAGAAAGTGAACATGAGGAATAAAGGTCTATTTTTAGAAACTAGTCCAGGTCCTAAAGAGCTGGAAAATTAAGCGCAGAGATTTCCATGGCATAAGGAAATCACACACTACAGGTCAACTCAAGGCTCCCTGTTGGGAATTCTCAGTGGGGCTGGGGCTGTTCCCACTGGAGCAGCACCAAGGTGAAATCCAGGGAAGTCAACAAGGAGGGAAGGCAGAACTTCCACGGGTTCTTCCTCAGGGAAAGGTTCCTCTCACTGCTCCCTGAGAACTGAATTTGACTCTTCCTTGTCCTTGTGACAAATGCTTCAAGCAGCAAAGTCACATTGTCAGGACTTCAGAGTGCCTTGAGGGGGACAAACCACTTCCTTAGGAGCTCTTCCTAAAGGTTAATCTGATTTTGAGGGACAGATTCTGTGCCGAGTTTCCACTGTGGTTCTTCAAACAGCTCCATACATGAATCTCTGGGTCAGACAGGGCATTTATTGGTGTTCCAGCAAAAACCTGGGCAAGAAAACAAGAGGAAAGAAATGTTGTATTTATGGCAGAGTCGTGTGAAGTTGTTTTGGATTAGAGCAATCACAAATTCTAATGGAAAATCCAGACTAATGTCTTTCAAACCACATCTTCTCAGACACGAGGCTTCACTCCTGACACTCTGCTCTCCCCTGGAAAATTGTCTATGGCTCACTTGGCCCTGGGTGCCCTTAAAGAGGCACCAAACCACCCCAATTAAACGACCATCAGTCTTCTCCCAACCAGACCACTCCAGATTTTCCAGCAGAAGAACAAACATCCCACCAGGAAGAGCTGCCCTGGAACTCCCAGGAGGGAGTGTTCTGGAGCTAGCCAGGGCACCTGTCCAGGGGCTGGCTTGAATTCCTGCTGCCCTGCTCAGGCAGTTCCTTACACGATTTATCTTACAGATGACACAAAATTATTATTGCTGATCACTTCAAATGACTTCCTTTGGGAGCATGTGGTGGATGAAATCTAAGAGCACGTGAGGGACAATGCAGGCCCTTGTCAAACACCAGCCCTTGGGTGTGGTGGTTCTTTTGGGACACAGCAGGACCACTTCCTGGGTCTTCACTAATTCTCATTAATCTGTGGGTCAGATTGCTGAGCAGGAGCCTCTGTGCCACCTTCTCCACTCACAGGAACCTGCCCCAAACCCTTGGCAATGTTTCTCCACCACAGCCCAAGGCTGGCGCTTGCTGCGGCTGCTCGTGCTGTTCCTCAGCACCTCCTACACAAACCACCTCGCTGCTTCTTGCACTTTTTATCTCACTTAGTTCTTGTCTCTCATAATATTTAGAGGCTCTTTGGGATACAAATAGTATTGATTTGTATGCACAACCACCTAGAACACGGAGGGCTCGGGTCCTCAGCCTAAATAATAAATAATAGTTAATATAGTTCAGACATGACCAGCCAGTTTCTACCTAAAAATGTCAATAAAGCAGGGCCATATTGATGCAAAGAGACATAAACTGTGAACTCCTTCAATACAGGCACTTATTTGTCTCCGTTTGCAAGGCCAGGAAGGAAAGAGCTGTTAGCAGTGAATAGTATTTTATTAGCATCATAAACCCCAAGAGCAAAGTTTGTGTCACAGAGAACTGCACATGCATTTGAAGGCTTAATTTATGTTCCTGACTCCTCTTTCTTTTTTTTTTTTTTCTCCTTCTCTTTTTTTTTCCCCAACAGGGGCATAATTTAAAATAAAGCCCAGTAGAGTGTGAAGACACCTTTGGATGAAGGGAATGTTCATGCAAAACCAAACCTACACCCTACAGAAATCCTGTCTGAGAGAGCTCAGTGGAATTAGTACATGAATCCATTCTGTAGAGGTCCATGGAAGCTTCAGGAAAACCCCAGTTTGATGTGCACCAGGAGCATCAGCACTGGGGAATACCAACAACCTTGAGAGGCAAAGCCCAGAAGGAAGAGCCAGATGGGAAAGAAGTGACCCTGAGGAACTCTGACAAATTAACAGTGGAAAACTGGTGAGGATGGAAAAACCAGCATGGCTTTGGTGGCTTTCCATGAGTTTGAGCTCAGCATATTTTCAGCTGGTGTAAAGCTGATGGGAGAGACAGCAACCACAGCTCAGCCCCATCTCCACCAAAACCAATCCAAAAGGAGATGTCAAAACTCCTCCAGCTCCAGGTCATTCTCCTGCATTCCCAGCATTTTCCTCTCATCTGGCTCCTTTGGAGAGGGGTCAGGTTTCTGGGGATGCTTGGGAATGGATATCACAACACGACCACAATCAAGCCCTGGTAATCAGCAAATTACAGCTTTCCATACATCCCAAAGCTTTCAACTCCCAGCTGCTTATCGTGGTCTCTTTACATGGTGACAATTGTGCAGAGCAGGTTCTGTGCCTGTTCCAGAGCTGTAAACATGGCTTTATTTAACCAACAGGCATTTATTTAACATTCTGCTTGTTTCGGAGAGGGAAATCAGACAAGGTGAGTGCAGGAGGCACAGAATTAGGGGTTTATGGCAAGGAAAAAGGCTACACAAGGAGCTGTGGAAAAGGTGTTTGCACTGCAGAGATAAAGCTGAGCAGCGTGGAGCAAGTTCTTCAGGAGCCTGGGACTCGCTGCCCACAGAGCAGGGAAGGTATTTGTGGCTCTGAACAGCGAGGTGAGGCAAATCTCCTCTGTCACCGCATAAACACAAAGGTCTGGGAGTTCAGGAAGGAGAAGCCTTTGTTGGTAAAAATATTCCCATGCTCTCTGCTCGAGCAAGGTCTGTGAACTCCCACACCACTCCAGCTCTGCATCCGTGAGGGAAGGGAAGCTTGGAATGAGAGCTGAGTCCTGCTCGTGGTAGGAGAGCCCTGGAGGGGCTGGAGCAGGTCCAGGGCAGGGAACGGAGCTGGGGAAGGGTCTGGAGCCCCAGGAGAGGCTGAGGGAGCAGGGAAAGAAGCTCAGGCTGGAGAAAAGGAGGCTCAGGGGGAACCTTGTGGCTCTGCACAACTCCCTGACAGGAGGGGACAGCCGGGGGGGGTCAGGCTCTGCTCGCAGGGAACAGGGACAGGAGGAGAGGGAACAGCCTCAGGCTGGGCCAGGGTGGACACCAGCAGGAATTTCTGCATGGAAAGGGTGCTCAGGCCTTGGAACTGCCCAGGGAGGTTTGGAGTGCCCACCCCTGGAGGTGTCCAGGGAAGGCCTGGAGGTGGCACTGGGTGCTCTGGGCTGGGGACAAGGGGGGGATGGCTCAGCAAACCCAGCACAACTTTGTCACTGCCTTTGCCTTTGGGGTTCTCTCGGCACAGCCAAACGATCTCTGTCTGCAGGGGCAAACCCCTGCAGAAAAGGCTGAAGCCCCCATTAAGACTTTATTATGTTCTTAATTACTTGCTCTGTGCTGGTGCCTGGGGAGTTGCCTGCCCTTTCCACCAGGCTCTGAAATCCCACGTGCTGGGCCCTTTGCTGTTCAGCCACAAGACAAATGGGGTTTGCTGCCACAGGGATTTGACTTTTCAGGGAGACAGAGCACAGAAGAGCTTTAGGATGTGATTCACAGAACACCACAAAGGTTGGTGGTGTATTTCTTCAAGGCACATTGAGTCAAACCATTTGCATGGCCACCAAATTGGGCTGAAACAAAACCAGCAGGGTCACCAGATCCTATCTGTCCTTCTGAAGGAGAAAAGAGCAATTTCCTTGTCTTGGAATGGTTGCAGGAAAAGGAAATGAGAAAGGATCTTTCTACTTGTCTTCCACCTTGAAACTGCAGATATTGCTCCATATAAAACCACGCTATAGAACAGTATCTTTCTCCTTCCCCCTCTTTTTGCAATTTCAACTTTTTATTTTTCCCCCTCTTTTCTTTCACAGCTTTTAACCTTGCCCAATTGTCCCTCTTAAATAATAATTAACTCTCTAGTGCTGCTGGGGAAGTGCTTTAAGGCTCCAGCAATTTTATTCTCTGTGTGATGCTGCGGGAGAGGAGGGGAGGGAAAAATTAAACCAGGAGTTCCTTAAGAGTCATCCCTCTAGAAAAACCATTCCATGCCTGTCCCTGGTGAAGGGATCCTGCCAGATCCCAGAGGAACCAGCAGAGTTTGCTCAGTAATTAGCAGGGAGAGAGGAGAAAGAAGGAAATACTCGAGTAGGCAGTGCTGTTGACTGCACTCTCCAAAATGTTCTCTCCCAACAGAGCCACGTCTTGAGTCGTGATTCCACACAACAAAGTGATGCCTGGCACTGGGTGACCCAGGAAAAGGAGGAGTAATGAGTTGTCTCCCTCGTGCTTTGGGGCTGAATACAGCACTGAACAATTTGGGGCTGCTCTGCAGCACGGCATGTGTGGAAAAACCCAGCCACGATGAGTGGGAGAGCACTTCCTTTAATTACAAACTGGACCAAATAAATTATAAATTCAATTACAGCATCACTCGCCAACAAGGAACTCAAAACACTCAGGCTCTGAGTTCCATGAATTAACTGTAGGAGATAAGAGGATTTGTGGGGAGCCATCCTGTACCCTCGTTGTAATGAAAACATTGAGGTCTAAAGTGAGGCAGAGTGTGCTGGGTGCAGTCTGAGACACTCACTGACAACCAGACAAGTGGCAAAGTGTTCACCCAGAGCATTTTTCTCCAGCAAAATTGCTCATTCAGATACCTGGGTTTTGGACAAGGGAGACCTGCTCTGCTGTAGAAGTATCTCTGTGGTTACAGAAGCATTGACAGCAAACAAATCAGCCTGACCTCCAACAGCCTGGGGGCTACAGCGTGTTCCAGGCACCCCCAGGGACGCTGGGCTCTGCCCAGCCACACGGATGCACATCCCCGGGCGAGAAAAGGATGTCTCAGGTTTGCCACGACTGAAACCGAGAGCAAAGTCTGAGCTCCTGAGTTTCCCCTGGTTCCCAGCTCACTGCCTCGAGCAGATAACCCCAGGAGCCAGGGATTATTAAATCACATCCCTCCGTCGGGTCGATATCCCGAGCTCTCTCCTCTTCCTGACCTATCCCACCATGAATAATGCACGAGCTACCGGTGGGGCAGTTCTGGCTGGAGCGTGGCCAGCCAAAGGGCTCTCTCAGCAGATCAAAAGCCAATCAAGTTCATTTCAATATTTATGTTTAATCCTTCATTCTGAAATGATAAATATTTCATGCTACACCCTTACAGGAAAGCAAAGCCAAGCAAAAGCAGAGGAGACACCGGCCTAGACAGGGCGGCTCTTTCATGCTAATTCCTGTCCAGGCAGACACAGCTCCTGATGCCATTAATATTCTTCAATCAACATGGATTGTTTATTTGAGTCCTGCCAGAGCCTGCAAGGACAGAGGTCAGAGTCGAGGTGCACAACAGGCACGAAGGCAGGTTTGATTCCTGGAGCCAGGTTTGATTCCTGGAGCCAGGATTCATTCCTAGGGGCTCTCACCTGAGCTTCCTTTTCTGGCCTGGTGTGAATATTCTGTGGCAGCATCGGGGTGCTGGCAGTGCCCAAATATCCTGACACCTCCCCATCCCACCCTGGCCTTCCCCAGGGTTATCCCAACCCACAGATCCCCTCAATACACTCCTCAAACAGAGTTTTCCCAGCAGCTCCCACCTGTCAGAGCCCTACCAAAGGTTTGGATATTTTGCCGTTTGGTATTTTTAGATCTATTTATCGCAGCAGACAAACCCCTCAGCGTTCTTTGCTGATAATCTCCATCACCTGTTCATTCTCCAGGCACCTGAGGATAAGAGATGGGCACAAAGCCAAGTGCAGATGCACAGGGAGGCAGCACCGTGGGGCTGCACAGCCCCGTGGGTTTTGTTGGCAGTCAAACCCTGCCTACCTGGGAAGCAGTGAGGAGGAGAACCCTGGATTAAAGAGGTGTAAATGAACTAAGGATGTAGGAGAAGGGACTGAAAGGTAACTCAAGAGTTTTCTCAGAACCCACCTGCTGGCTTCTCTAATCATGATTTAGAGACAGAACCCAATTCCTAACCAGCAGTGTGAGGAACAAAGCCTTTTTGATGGGGATTCTGTTTTCCAGGGAGAACCATTTAATAAGTTTCACTCAGGAAGTCTCTGTTCCCAATAAAGACTTAACAAAGTTAATTAGACTAAACAGTAATTATCGTGTCTCTTCATTGTTCAATTATCTTGCTGAACTGGTGTTTCCTGATTAATTTTCTGATTAAAATGTATTAAATTGAAAAGCACTTGCAAACATGAGATGACAGGCTCTCTCCCACGCAGCAGGATTTCCGGAGGTCAGGGAGGCAGGGATGCTTGGCACCCACCCCCAAAATGGGCTGGCTCCACACCCTGCACAGCCAGGAGCCAGCTCAGAGCCTTCACTGATGTGCTCTCCAGTTTGAGACTCACCAACACGTCCCTGGTGTGTTCCTCCCCTGCACAGCTCCTGGGTGCCTCTTCCAGGCCCTCCTGTTCCCTGCACTGGCCCAGAGAAGCTGTGGCTGCCCCTGGATCCCTGGCAGTATCCAAGGCTAGGTTGGACAGAGTTTGGAGCACCCTGGGACAGTGGAAGGTGTCCCTGCCCATGGCAGGGGTGGCACTGGATGGGCTTTAAGGTATCTTCCAGTCCAAACCAGTCTGGGATTCTGTGATTGCTACTCCTCCACAATTTTACCTTTCTCTGAGCTTTTCCATGCACAAACACAGTGCAGTACAGTGAGTTCCTGTGCTCGGAGCAGCCCTGCAGCACAGGAGGGAGGTCCTGGAGCTAGGCAAACCTGTTTCCAAGCCCACTTCTTCCTTCCCACTGGATCCCATAATCGGGGCTCTGTAAGCTCCCACTCAGCTCAGGCTGTGCCTTCCATCTGGCAAACACCACAGAGGCACCCTCTGCTCTCCCACTTCCCACTCACGACAGCAGCTGGCACAGAGGAGGAATTCCCACAGCTGAGCTCACACATGGAATCTCTCTAGCCCAGTGAACATCTTCAGATCTGGTACTGCATCTCCTGCTGCTTCCAGCATCGTTCTGCACTTCCCTGTGGAGCTCAGCTCCCCTCTGACTGTGTTTGGCTTCCCAGCCTGACTAAGCTGGCATGGCCAGGGCCATCCCTGCATCCCTCAGTCCGATTCTTCTGGTGGGATCAACAGAGTTCCGTGGATGACCTCATGGATCATTCCAACCTGCAGCATTTTGGTATTGAACAGCAGAGACACTCCTGGCGCTCCTGAGCCACCACAGCCTCGCTTTCCAAGGCCCTGCTTTAGTATTCACCCATGGCAATCCAGCAATCACCAGCATTTCGAGCAGCCCCTCACACCATTTGCATATCTTTTATAAGACAAATCAGAAAAGGGGATTAATTTTCCTTTCTTCACTTTAATATCACCTGTGGCTGGGAGGAAACAAACAAATTCATCGCCTCCTTCCCCAAATCCTTGCGATTAGGTTATTAGAGCCCCAGACTTATTATAAATTATTGAAAGGACACAGCTGAGCCCAAATCCCACAGCGGGCTCTCTTTGTCTTCCACAAGGCTGGCAATTCTTGATTAACTCCCATCCAGCACGAGGCAGGAGGGATGAGCAGCATCCCAGACGCTGCGCGGTGACGAGCGCCGCTCTGAGCGGAATGCTCAGCTCCACGCACGGCTGTGCAGGGGATCTGGGCTCCCAGCAGACAGCCCAGCAGCTACAAAGGAATTTTCTTCCCTTTCTGCTCACCCTCTTGGAAATTCAACACCAGCCTCGCTGCTGCTGCTGCTGCTGCTGCTGGGACCAAGCCAGGCTGGGGGGATCTGAAAGGCAGAGAGCTGTCTGTCCCTTTTGGATATCCATCCTCAGTCCTAAAAGGACTGTTCCGTAGTTTTGGCTCTGAGGGAGTTGTTCCATGTTCTCATACACTCCAGATACGTGAATGCAGAATGGCAGCAGCAGCAGCAGCGTTTCAGGTTTCTCCCGCTCAGTGCCTTGTTTTGCCCTGTTTTAAGTCACTCTGATAAAAGCAGAGGAGGTTCTGATAAGGAGTTAACTTTGTTTGTGATGTACGAAGCCTCCAAAGGGAGCTGCAGCTCAGCTAAGAATAAGTCTGTGTCTGTGAGCTAAGAGCTCACACCTCCAGATAAGATAGAGATAGAACCAGCGTTTACAGCAGCTCCATCAAACACACTTAGGCTGAAACTCTTGTTGCAAACATTTACCACTGGTTTAGACTCATTTCAGAGGCCAAGCCAAAAAAATTTGAAGTCTAATAACCCAAGTAGTTTTGCTTTTCTTTTTATTTTTTTTAAATTTTCTTAATAATCATACGATCATAAGGAGTGAATCCAAGAGCTTCCTGCCTCCTGAGCTATCATTTGGCAAACAGCTCCAATTATAAACCCCAAACCTAATGACTGCGCTTCCCTGTGTCCCTCTGTGCTCACAGGAACATTTCTCCTGCACCAGGCTGAAAGGAGATGTCCACGGGGAGTTCGCTGTGAAATGCTGGATTTCAAAAGCCTGCGGCAAGTTGATTCATGTCTATTTAATTTTTCCAGGCAGTTTCACTGGAATGCTGTATATAAATCAAATACAAGGCCAGCAGCAGAGACGGACCAAGATGTGGAAGGACTGTATGATTTTAATTAAACTACACACACAAATCAGGCAGGAGTGAAGGTGGAAGAGGAGAGGGAGAGAATTCTATCACTGGGGATAAGCCAATATTTTTGAGCAGGAAAACAAATAACCATTTACTGTGAAAAGTCTGATTTCAAAAGCAGCGTTTTGTCATTGTGCTGATTTTCATAATCAATTTAAATCTGGAAGAAACCAGGCTTGAGCACAGCAAACAAAGAGCCTGAACAGAAGTTAATTAGACTGTATCAGCTCAGCCTTCTCATCCTTTACTTACTGTCGAGCTTTATGGGCTCCAGCAGGCGCTTCACTGCCAATCTTTCTTTGAAGACAGCAGAGCCAGCTCTGCTGAGGCTACAAGGCCATCACCTCCTGCAGTCTCCTGAGCACAATCCCAGAATCCCAGCACGGCTCAGGCTGGATGGACCGGAGAGGCTCATCTGGTGCCACCTCCCTGCTCCAGCAGAGCACAGGGCACAGCAGTGCGTCCAGAGGGCTCTGGAATATCCCCAGAGAGGAGATTCCACAGCCTCTCTGGGCTCTGCTCAGGGCTGGGCACTGCCCAGGGCAGAAGTTGTGCCACCTGTGCAGGGGGAATGGCTGGGCTCAGTTCCTGCTCATTCCTCTGGTGCTGTTTCTGGGCCCTGGAGCAGAGCCTTGCTCTGACCCTCCCTGCACACAAGGACCCCCAGGGACGGCCAGGGACAGCCAGGGACCCCCAGGGCTCAGGGCCCCTCTCAGCTCGGGCTCCTCTCAAGGCTGAGCAGCCCCAGCTCCCTCAGCCTGTCCTGGGCAGGGAGATGCTCCAGGCTTCTCATCTTTCACCCTTTGCTGGCTCAGCTCCAGGAGCTCCACGTCCCTTCTGTCCTGAGGATCCCAGAGCTGGAAAACTGAAGATTGCTCTTCAGAGAACTGATCCACCCACAGCCACCTCAGCGTTTTTGGGGTGTCACACCAAGCTTGGTGTCAGCCAGGCTGGCAAATGGGAAAATAGCAGGAAAACCGTACAGGGGCCCTTTCAAGGGCAGAACCTCTGGGAAAAAGCCCCAGGAAAATGGTTTCTGTTCTTTGAGACCATGGGACTTGCACCCAAAGATTCAGTGATTCCACAATGATTCCCATACATGAGGAGGATGATTTGGTATCCAGAGAGCTCTGGAAGATGCAGGAGTGGGGCTCCACTATAAAGCCCTCATTGAGAAGCCTCTAAAGAGTCTTCACTGACTTTCCCCTCTCCCCACATCCTGCAAAGCAGGAAAACAATTCTTCTTAATAATTGATAGGCAGTGCAAGGATAAACACCATAGCAGGTCCTGTGATAACAGAGCCAATCCCTGGGATAGATTGGCATTGCCTTCCCTATCTGCAGACCAGGGAAATACCAGAGTTGCCTGCTCTGAAAAGCAAAGTAATGCTCCAAACCCCATCCAACAACTGAATCACTGCTTGCAGCCGAGGAGCTGTGCTTGTACCATGTCCCTGCTAAACCAGGTTACAGCAGTTCCTGTGTACTCCTGCTGAAGGACTACAGCAGGGGTGAAACATGTCTGTCAAGCCCTGCAGGAAAACCTCTGTCCCAAGCTCCGTGTCCTCACCGGACAAGACACAACAAGTGTGAGGTGACAGCTCCCAGGGCTCCTCCCGTGGCTCACCTGCGCCAGGGACAGAAGATCCTGACCTGCTCCCGGCAGGAGCTGCAGCCATCCCATCCTCTCCAAGCCATCCCTGAGGCAGCAGGGACCCATTAGCTCCGATTAAAGCCACAATATCCCAAATCCCGCGAGGGTCCGTGGTGTTGAAGCCGTAATGAATTTTGCAGGGTTTTTCTCCTCTCTTTCCCCTCCTCAATCACTCTCAACTACGGGCCATGAATAATACAACGATGTGTTGCCTGGTGATTGCTGTTGTGTTTTCCTTTAAAAACGCACCCAGGGAAGGGAGCAGACCTGAAACTGCCTGGAGGAATTGGTTGTTTAAAGACGGCTACCGAGGGTTTGGGGTGCTGCAGATGCGAGGTGATCCAGAGGCTGATGGCAGCCTGTCCTCGGGATGAGTTTTTGGGAGCCCACCAGCTCTATCCCCTGGCAGAACTCTCTTCACAGCCCCAGGGCACAGGTCCCAAAGTACTGCGGCACTGGAAGGGAGCAGAGGGCTTGGCTGAACCCAGTGTGTGGAACTAACACTGCTGTGCCAGGTGCTGCACCAGCTTTTACAGCAAAAACAAACAGGGCTGTAAAAAAGGAAGAGGCTCTCGATAAAAAACAGGATATTTGGAGCTGAAGGGTTGTTTTCCTGCTCCGAGTGAAGCTCCCAGAAAGGTTCGAGTTGGTGATATGGACTGGAATCGTGAAGCTGTGTTAGGGGAGGGTTTAGGGTGGATTTAGGGAAAGGTTCTTCCCCCAGAGGGTGCTGAGCACTGCCCAGGCTCCCCAGGGAATGGCCCTGAGGCTGCCAGAGCTCCAGGATGGTTTGGACAGTGCTGCCAGGGATGCACAGGGTGGGATTTGGGGGTGTCTGTGCAGGACCAGGAGTTGGGATCAATGATCCTCGTGGGTCCCTTCCAGCTCAGGACATTCCATGATTCTGTGATTATTTTCTGGGATAGGGTTGGTCCCATAAGAAAGAAAAGCTCACCCAGCCTTTTCTTTCCTGCAGCACTGTTTGGCATTTTTAAAAGAACACTGCAGAAGTTCCACACCCTTTTTGAAAGCCCCATTGAGTCCTGACCTGTGGGTGCAGAGAGACCCAGAAAATGAAAGTTCTCCAAGCCGTGCTCCATTCAGAACCCAAGGCAGGGGTGGTTTCTGGGGCAAATTCTCTCTTCGGGTGAGTGCTGTGCTGCCTGAAAGCAGCAGTTCCAGCCCAGCTGCTCCAGCCTTGCAGCTGAGGTGATCAGCAAGAAGATGGGCCTGGGCTCCATCCCTGGTGCTTCCTGAAGCGAGTCCAGCTGCGACCTGGAGATGGTCTCGGTTTGTGCCCTGCCTTGGAGCTGTGCCCTGACACCTGATTGCCTGCTCAGGGGGGGCTGCACTTTGGGGGGCTGCTTCTGCCTCTGCACACAGCAGCCCCAGCTGCAGCCTTCAGATAATGCAGCACTACAGAGAAATACCAGCACTAAATGGTCCCAGAAGGTGTTTACTCCTCCAGGCCAACGATGCTGCTCTGTTCGAGCATGTTGGGCTTAAATGGAGACACTGGGACACCTCTGCTGTGCTGTGGGGAGGGAAAACCACGAGTTGCAATCAGGTCCAGCCTGATCCCAAGCAGAGGAGTCATTAAGAACTGGAATATTTCAATAAACCCCAAAACCTCAAGGAATAAATGTTCCCAGTGTATTTAACGACGCAGCAGCCTCCGGTGTGTGTAAAGAGCAAGGCAATTAATGAGGTATATTTAGCATGCCAGGCTGAGGTGTGCAGCTCCCACAGCAGCTGAAACACAGAGATTTAAATAACATTTATCATAAAGATCAGCCTGGCTGAGCTGGGGCTGCTGCTCTGCTCACCTGGGAGCACCTGCTCACTGCCTTGTCCATCCCTGCAGAGTCCTGGGTCAAGGCTCTGGTGGTGGCTGCAGCTCAGACAGGAGGCTTTGGGTGCTGCTGGACACCACAGGTGCCCTGGGAGACCCCACTGAGACCTCATGGGCTGTGCAGAAAACATGGAATGTGCAGATGGTGCTTTCCCCCCACTGCTCAATCCCCACCCAGGTTCAAAACCAGGGAAAGGAGAGGCCTTTTCCAAAATAAAAAGGAAAAAAGTAGAAACAAACTTCTCCCAGCTGTAGGATGCCATGGATGCAAAAGTTTTCACTGTCTCATGAGCCAACTTGCTAAATTTGTGGAACAGAATTCCTACCAGGAATACAGACTCACAAAGCTGATTGTAATCCCAACGTTCAAGGCCAGACACCTGAATGGACAATAAAAACCACAACACCTTTAAACAGCTGTGAAACTCTGCCTTAATGCTTGTATCCCACACTCTTTGTGCCATGGCATCCCAGAAAACGTTGGCCACTCTGTCCAGCAGAATGCAAAGTCCTGCCTTCCAGCAGAATGTGACATTCCCAAGCGTAAATAGATTTAAATGGTGTTGAATATTTGTGCAGAAAACAAGGACAGCCAGAGCTTCTGAGTATAACAATAAGTGTTTGGGATGAGATGGAGAACTTCCCATTTCAGTGTTGAAAAGAAGTTCTGGTTAGAAGGGGGAAAGCAAAGCCTCCTTGAGTGAGTGACCCCCCCCTGCCCTGGGCTGGGGCCAGCAGGAACACTTAGATGAGCACATTTTTCCCTGAAAAATCCCACTTTTTCCCTTGGAAGTAATGATGCCAATTGTCCCACAAAGACAGAATCCACCCCCTGCTCTGGGTCAGGCAGAAACAAACCTCACATCCCTGGCATTCCCAGTGCCACCTACCAGGGAGGGGACACAGCAACCCCCACCCAGCAACCCTGAGCCCAAACCCTCCCAGTGCTGTTTATAACAGTTGTTTTTTTTAACTTTTAGTAATTAAATATCCTCAGTTTTTATGAGAGCCACTCAAAAGCCCAGCAGTCGGGACGGCAGCTGGCTTTGAACAGATGAAATGTTTTCCCTGCCTTTGAACACACTCGCTGCCTGTTCCCAGCCTGTGGCCACCCAGTTTGCCCCGAGGTGCCTGGCACTCGAGTCTCCAGGATAAAAGGACCTGGTTGGAAGTGGAATTAGTACCCTGCATGGAAAGCTCTACTGCAGACGGAATCAAAGGAGGAAACAAAGACCTGAGCTAAGCAAAATCCGCACGCAGATAATTATCTTAAACTTCCAAGTCTTGACATTAAGCTTTTGGAAGCAAAACATTTGGGAATCACGTAGAGAGTCTGACTCTGCAGCCAAGCAAAGGTTTGGGAGACGTGTCTTGAGTGGGGCTGTTTTATTGTGATTTTAGAAGTGTCTGCAGGACCTTGGGTGTATCTGAGGGGCGACCTGTCCTTGAGGCGACCCCAAAAGCAAAGGAGGGGGACCTGGTGGAGACAGTGGAAATCCCCCAGTCCTGTTTTTCCTGCTAGCACTTGCACATCCCAGCCCCTGCAGCAGGATTTGGTGAGCCTGGCACTCACTGGCACACCCCAAAACACCATCCCCAGCCACTCAAAGGGAGCTGTGGTCCCACCAGGGAGCCTCTTTCCAAGAAACTTCTGGGGACAAGCATTTGTCGCTCCCAGGTTTCAGGAGCAGTTGACACCAGGGAGGTTCAGACCCAGCCAAGTCCGTGCAGGGCTTTCACCACCGGCCAACACTCACAAACACTTCCCCTCCCCCTGGAAATATTTTCCCCAACTCTCCCCTGCCCTGACAAACACTCGTTTTCCTCACGATAAAATCAGTCCTGCAGCCCAGGCTGTGGCAGCCCAGCGCTGACCTCAGCGCTCTGCTCCCCAGGATCTGACAAAGCTGTGAGAGCTCCTCAGATTCCGTAACAAAACATCTGTTTCCTCTGCAGCAGCTGCCACCTGGACAACGCTGCCGGAGCCAGAGCTTTCCTGAGCGGAATGTTACCTGCCTGTGGAGAGCCAGGCCTCTCCAGCCGCGGCCACAAGGACACTTGGCACTTCCACAGCTCCTGAAGTGATTGCCAAACACCACAGCGGCCCTGGAGCGGCAGGAGGTGCTTTTTGGAGGGAGGCAGGCTGTGGTGTGGGGATGATTTCCCCCTGGCACAATCTGGGAAGAGACTGAGAACATTCCAGCCTCCCTCTGCCGCTGTGGGGAGGGCAGAGGTGCTGCTGGGACACCTCGGTGCCACCTCTGGGGTGGGTGATGGTGATGGTGGCACCCCACCAGAGGGATCCATCCCTTCATTCTGCTGCTCCTCACGGCCTTGGGGCCAGGACCCCGGCAGGATTCATCCCCCTCCCAGGTGCCTGTTCCTGCCCACGGGCATCTCGCTGAGGCGTTTAGTCAGGATGTGTCCCTGGGAGCCAGCCAGACACTGACTCAGGGCTGAGTCACTCCAGGGAGGGTTTATTCCCTGACTTTCACTCCCTGTTGCTGATGAGGAGCCAGGATGAGCCCGCACAGACACTCCCAGCCCAGCTGAGTGTCACATCTTCCACCTGACACAAGTCACTCTCCCGTGGATAATATTTACAAGGGCGTGTGGTGACAGGACAAGGGAGAATAGCTTCACACTGAGAGGAGGTTGAAATGAGACATCAGGAAAAAATTCTTCCCTGTGAGGCTGTGGCTGCCCCTGGATCCCTGGAAGTGTCCAAGGCCAGGTTGGATGGGGCTTGGAGCAACCTGGGGTAGTGGAAGGTGTCCTGCCCATGGCAGGGTTGGAATGGGATCATCTCTAAGGTGCCTCCCAACCCAAACCATTCCATGATTCTCTGGCTCTGTGATAACTGATCAGCATTAATGAAAGGAAAGAGACCATTTGGATTATAGGAATTAAAGCTTTAGAAAGGGATAAGATAAGGAAAAGGAAAAAAATTGAAAAGATATCAACTATTCTGAAGCAAACAAAAGCCACTATAGATTAAACAAACAATGCAGCCCAAACTTCTCCTTCCAGTGTTCTGACAGATAAACAGCAGCCTCCAATAATTAATTGTGTCCTGGCACAGCTGAATGAGCCACCATATGGGAGTGGCGACAAAACAACCTCTGTTTTTTGGTGGCAAATTGTGCAAATCGTCAAATCTGCCTGGAGCTGAGAACTGACACCCCTCACTCCTCCTGCTCTCATAACAGAGCAGACAAATCTGTGAGGGACAGGGCTCTGCCGGGGCACTGGACACCACCCCGTGCAGAATTTGGGGTTTGATGCAGGTGAGAATTCACACTGGGGGAAGCCCAAGAGCTGTGGTCACCTCCCTTGTGCTGACTGAGGCTGCAGCAATGGCTTTGTCACCCTCAGGGCCAAGGAGGAGGTGGCAGCATGGCTGCAGGGGAGCAGACTTGAAGGAGCACTGCAAAGGATCCTTGGGAATGGAATTTCCAGGGCTAGTGGCAAAGCAGGAGCTGCAGGAAGGAGAGGGAACGTCAGCCCAGCTCAATCCTTGTGCCGACTTTCTGATTCTCCACGAGCACTGAATTTACTCATTTTATTTTCTCTGGAGGTATCCATTAATAATTGCACTCGAAATGGCTGAAGAAAAATGATACAGCAAAGCCAAGGAAGCATCTTGGAGAGGGTCCAGCCGGGCAGAGCTGAGATGCAAATGTGGAGCGACTCTTGTGGGGTTGGGTCGGACATAAATCCACAATAGCTCAATTAAAGCTGCTCCCAGTTCACACCACAGACGGGGAGCCACACTCCAGTTCTGGGACTGATCCTTGAATTTTACCCTGAATAAAAGACAGACCCTTGGAGAACAAAGTCCTCTGAAATCCTGGCACTCAGTCCCTCCACTTCACGCTCACAGCTCTCCCCTCCTCTGCATTTTCATTTCAAATGAGACAAAGCACCACTGTCGATTTGGCAGCCAATGATGCCCTTAAAGCCACCTGCCCCTGGCTCCATCCCTCAGCCTCAGCCCCAGGCAGGACCACACGCACCTGGAGCTGCAATTATGGGATGATGGTGAGGGAAATGCTGCAGTGAGAGTGCTCATCCTGCCCCCAGAGCCTCCCTGGCTGGAGGTCACTTGGGAGCAGACGAGAGGCTCTCACTGACCCCCAGAGATGCCATCCCCACTCCGAGGGCAGAGCAGGACAGCTTTACTGGCCCAGGCTGTGCAGGTGATTCACCAGTGCAGCCTCTCTCTCTGTAATGAATTCCTCCTAACTCCCAGCCTCTTCCCTCCAGGAATCCCCCAAACACCTTTAATTTAGAAGTGCCATAATCTACTCGCCTTCTGCTGCCTCTTAAAGTTGATTTCCTCCTCGGTGCTTTGCAGCCATGACATTTTCATGGCACTGCCTGCTCCTTTTACTTGGATCACTTCGGGCTGAGGAGCCACAGGCCTCTGTCTCTGCTCTGGTCCTCCCTCCTGTCAAGGTCCTGACATGGATTTCTTTTGAATTTCCTGCCTTTTTTCCCCCCAACTCAAAGACACAGAAAGTGCTGCCAGGGACTGGCACATTCCCATCCATCCCAAGCATCGTTGGAGTTTATGGGCTCACTGTACAGGAAGAAATTAGGTAATAATAAAAAATACACACCAAAAATACTCGGCTATAACAAAAATTGATCCTGCCCTGTGGGATATTTTAGTGCCTCATTATGGCCTCACAGAATGGCTTCAGTGACAGCAGAGGGTTTTTAAACAAACCAGTGGAGACTTGCTGGCTCCAGGTCCATGAATCCTGGTTCCCCCACTGACTTCCAGCCCAGTTCCCACACCGTGCTCAGCAGCCCTTCCTTCTGCAAAGGTGTTTCCCATCCCACAGGAACTTCCAAGATCAGGGAAACAAAATGTTTTCTTTGGTCCTTCTTTTGAAGGGGTCAGGGAGACGATGACAGAAGGCAGAGCTGGGAATCCAGGGCCACTGGGAACGTCTAAACATGATTTAGGAAGATAAGTGTTTGGGTTCAGGTCACAGAGGAGGGACTACGCTGAATTTTAGCCCTTGTATTTGTTGGTCTTTCCATGCTGGTCAGTCACTGCCAGTGAAATCACAGCTCTTTTGGCACAGTCCCCTTGTCCTTCCTCACGTCTTTAATGACAATGTCAGCACAGGACTCGTGGAAAACACAACCTCCAGAGCACTCCAGGTCTCTGGCTCTCCATCCCAGCCCAGCAGGGACCCAGGCCTCTTGTTCTGCTCAGATAATCCGAGGTGCCTACTCCAGCTCTACACCTAATGTGGCATGTGTCTCCAGGAGATTATTTGAAGTGGTTATTTTTATTCCTGGAACCTTCAAAGGCAGAGTTATTAAGTGTATTTAGAAGGAAGAACGGGTCCAGATAAAGCGGGGATGTAATTAGTTACAAGCTACTGTACTTTGATGACAAAGCAGCATTTCTGTGGAGCAGCAGCTCGGTGGGGTGTGCTAATTACTGATAGCAGTCACAGCCGGGGGAAGCCTGACACTCCTCTGATAAAGCAGAGCTGTCCACAACGCCACAGGCTGGGTTTAACTCGTGCAGTTTGAGCCAAAGCCTGGACTCTGTAAAATTCACCCCGTGTTGGAAAGGGCAGAGGGGAATAAACCCCAAAATTTTCAGTGTAGTGGGAGGCCAGGTGACAGCCCAGGATCCTTGAGGAGGGACACCAAGGTGGTCAGAGGGATGGAGCAGCTCTCCCATGAGGAAAGGCTGGGAGAATTGGGATTGTTCAGCCTGGAGAAAAGAAGGCTCCGAGGTGACTTAATTGTGACTTTCGGGACCTGAAGGAGCCAACAAGAAACATGGAGAGGGAAAATTTACAAGGACTTGGAGTGACAGGACAAAGGGGAAATGGCTTCTCACTGCCAGAGGGCAGGGTTGGATGGATATTGGGAAGGAATTCTTCCCTGGGAGGGAGGGGAGGCTCTGGCACAGGGTGCCCAGAGAAGCTGTGGCTGCCCCTGGATCCCTGAAGTGTTCAAGGCCAGGCTGGACAGGGCTGGGAGCAACCTGGGACAGTGGAAGGTGTCCCTGCCTGTTGCAGAGGGTGGCACTGGATAATCTTTAAGGTCCCTTTCAACCCATGATTCCCAAAGAACTTGCTCTCTTCCCTGATGCAGCTTCTCCCTGGCCCAGAGCATTCCCCCAGCTGAGCCCTGGAGGGGCTGGAGAGTCCTCCCCAGCCTGGGAATTACATCAGGCTTGACTCAGCCTCGCTGATGTCAGGAGGAGGCTTTCAGAGACTTGGGTTTGGCTCTAAATCAAACCACACTACTTGGCCCACGAGAAGATGGATGATGAATTGCAGACAAGTGGGAAAGGAAAGAGCTGGATCTGTGCAGAGAGAGAGGAGCTGCTGGCAGGAGGCACAGCAGGGTTTTGGGGTGGGGGAGGATGCAGAAACAAGTAATTAAGGTCAGCTTTAAAAATGTCTTGATGAACTGCAGAGGTGCTGACCAGCTGGGGGACACTGAGGTGGCTGGAGGGGGAGACATGAGTTGAGAGCCACAAAACCAGAGGCAGCAACACCCTGAGGGGGCTCAGCTCTGCTCCTCGACCTCCTGGGAGCTCTGCAGAGCAAAACAAGTGTGAATGTCTGTCACCAGGAGAGTGCCTGTCACCATGAGAGTGCCTGTCACCATGAGGTGTCTGTCACCATGAGGTATCTGTCACCAGGAGGTGTCTGTCACCAGCAGAGTGGTACCTGTCACCAGGAGAGTGGTGCCTGTCACCATGAGAGTGCCTGTCACCAGGAGAGTGGTGCCTGTCACCATGAGGTGTCTGTCACCAGCAGAGTGGTGCCTGTCCCCAGGAGAGTGGTGCCTGTCACCAGGAGGTGTCTGTCACCATGAGGTATCTGTCACCAGGAGAGTGGTGCCTGTCACCAGAAGAGTGGTGCCTGTCCCCATGGGACTGCCAGCCTGCTGCTGGCACAGGGAGCTCACAGCAGCGCCAGGAGTGCCACCAGCTCGAGCCAGAGCCCCCAAACCCAGCTGTGAGCTCACCTGGAGAGGGGAGAGAAGAGCAGAAGCTCCCTGAGGCCTTTCCCTTGCAGAGACACCCTGAGAACATCACAAGTGGAACAGCCACTGCTCACCTGGCAGCCAGGCGTGTGCTAAGGGGGAGGACAGCTGTGCCAGGGGTTTTGATGAACCAAGGAATAAAAATCCCCCAAACTCCACTAAACCAAAATATCAGAGCAGCCCTGTCAGGATTGATGGGATCACAGTTCCCAGCAGGGTGTCTCTGCTCCCCCGGCTAACGACCCTGCAGTGATAAAATGAAATTATCTCTCTACTCTGATGCTGGGGTGACTTTTTCTGCTTATCAAAGTGATGGGCTTTCATTGTAGTTTTGATAGGCTGGAGTTGTTTGGCCTCTTTGGGAGGACCTGAGGGTCTAAGGGCTGCCTTATAACTCAGTTTCATGTCTTCAGAGTTCACCTTCTTCCTTCTAGGAGCTGCCTTCCCTTAAATCTAACTCCCAACACCAGCAGGTGATGGCTGAACAGCCACTCTGCAAACACTGAGGTGCAATCCTTTTATCCAAGGGACAACTAAAGCCAAAACCATGAGCTGAAGGGACACAGGAGACATCCATGGCTCCTGGTGCCGCTGCACTCTTTCCTAAATGAGGAACTGCCTCTCATGGGGGCAGATGAGCCATGGAAGTGCAGTGTCCACAGGCAGACAGGAAAATCCATTCCCAGGATGGCTCTCTTATCATCACATCCACCTCAAAGTGCAGATTTTCCACCCACAAGGCAGGTGACACTATTCACACACGGTGTACCCGAGGAGCAGAGCATGAGAGCAGAGCTTTAGGACCATTAGGACTGAAATGGGAACTTCCACGGGCACCAGAACATGGAATTTCACCTGAGGACCACTTGCATGGACCAAAGCCAGATGTTTGTGTTGCATCCTCCACCACTCGCACATTTCTAGGAAGGTAAATTGTCCATAATGTCTTTCTGAGTTCCTTAAATGCAATTATCTCCTTCCAGACTCTGTTCCTAAAGAATTTGTATTGTTTCTACCACTGACCTGAAGAGGTGACTACAAATCCCTTAACACTGGGGCGACACAGCCACAGACTGGGCAGGATCTGGAAATTTCTCTTGCCACACCAGTGGCACAGTACCAGATTTCCCAGTGCAGGGAAGACAGGGAAAATGGGAACCATTTCCATATTTATTGACAAATTCAATTTACAGTCTGGTTCCCACTTAGGAGAGAATATAAATCTCCCCTTTCTGTGTATCAGTCTTTAGCAGTCGCCGGTGATGATGATTTCTGTGCCTGCAGACACTTTTACACCGCTACAGCACATTTACAAGTAACACTTCTGAAAGAAAACGCCATTAAAATCTCCTCTTTAGGAACGAGCTGTAAATTAGCTGTTCCTGAGCAGACACAGGGTAAAAAGCAAACCTCGTGTGTGTGTTTATGGCTCTGTGTCGGCGTTGCTCGGCCAGCTGAGACCCCTGTTAGACTCCCTCACCCTCCTCGTGTTGAAGTGAGTGAGAAAAAAATCAGAGAAGGTTCTGGCAGGTTTTATCTGACAATTTTGGGGCTGGGGGGCAGGGAGAAGGGGATGCCAGGGAAATTCTTCTTTCTGGCTTGTTCCCTCTGGGAAATTCTTCCCTGGGAGGGTGGGAAGGGGCTGGAATGGATTTCCCAGGGAAGCTGTGGCTGCTCCATCCCTGCGAGTGTCCAAGGCCAGGCTGGATGGGCCTTGGAGCAACCTGAAGTGTCCCTGCCCATGGATAATCTGGATAATAGTTAAGGTCCTTCCAACCCAAACCATTCCATGATTCTACAAAAATTCAGGACTCTCAGCCTCACAATGTGATGCTTTTTTTGGAAAGCATTTCTTCCCCACCTACTTTCAAACTCCAGCGGTAGAAAGGTTCCTTCACCTTTGTGTTTACGAAGTGAACGTGGGAAGAGAACTCTTCAAGGCCAGAAAAAGAGAAATAAAATTAAAACAAAGAATCTGTTCTGTTAATTTCAACATTTTAATTCCCTGTTGTGTACTCACTTCTTGACAGCAGGGCTGCTCTACTCTGTGTTCGTTTTTTTTTTTAATAGTTGGATTGTGATGCCAACAAGGACACAGAATAAATGAGGTTTGTTTTTTCTTAATATCATAGATGGGTCTTCAGCTGTAGAAACTGGCACTGCTCCTCCGGAGTCATCAGAGCCAAATTACGCTTACTCAGGGGCTGGCATTGGGACAAAAATATCTTTTTAATTTCCATCTTACTTCAGGAAGAGCCTTAAAAATGCCCCTTTCTGCCCACACGCTGCAGTCCCAGCAGAGCATTTACAGCTTTGCTGGCGGCCCTGGCCAGTGGCCATCACACACTGCTAACAAACCAGGGTAGTTCTTTATGTTGGAACCAGATCTGGAGAATTTGGGGGTAACCAGGGCAGGGCTGCTGTCCCAAAGCACAGCCCTCTGCACCCTGAGTGACACAGGGGCTGTGCAGAGCCATGACTCTGCTCACTTCCACTCTGATGGGGCAGGAGGGACTCCCCACTTCTCAAACTGTTATTTCCTTGAACGGAAGGATGCATCATATATTTGTTTAGCAAGAAAACAATTATCAGGCCGCCCTGGAACCTGCTATTTGTGGTGGAGCAGTGCTCATTTAGCTGTCTCTTTGCTGGCTGGCCGTGCAGCAAGTGGGAGAGGGGAAAACCTAAACCTACCAGGAGATTAATGACAGGCTGCAGCAGAACAGATGTGTGGGAATAGCAAATGAGGCCACTCCAAGCTCCCTAGAAAAGCAGTGACAAGAAGCAGAAGAGACCAGCAGAGAGGCTGAGGGTTACAGGTGTGAGACTCCTGTCTCCACTTGGGGAGCACCTGAGACAGTGAAACTGAACAAGAGATCAGCTCCAGACTGGTGAAATCTCAGGGTCATGGAATGGTTTGGGTTGGAAGGGACCTTAAACCCTCCATTAGACCAAGTTGCTCCAAGCCCTGTCCAAACTTGTGTGGAGCTTCCTGGGCTTGATGCCAGAATGATTTTTTTCTTTTTCTTTTATACCTCTCTTACACACTCTTTTATACAGTTTTATGTATTCTTAGCATTTTTAGCCCACACACTGTGATTTCCCAAGGCTGATAACTCAGCTCAGCCCCACGACACCGTTAAACCAGGAGAGCAAACATCCTGGGAGCCCCAGACACCAAGGGCCTCTCCAGAACACATTTTGGAACCTCAGACAGGCCCAGCCAGGGGGAAGGTTCCTCACAACGAGGGCTTCACTCCAGCCTCTCACTGGGAGATCTTTGATAAATATGTTAATTTTTGCAAGGCCTATAATTGTGTGTATTTGGGTGCGTGGGGTGGGTGTGTGCATTTTGGGGCATTCCACCTGGACCAAGTGCTGCACCCCAGGATCCTGAAATAAATCCCAAGGTAAAAACTCCTTTTCCTTATAAACCGTGTTTTGGTTTTAATTTTAAGACCAGGAAAAGGCATTAGGACCGTTCCTCTGGAGCCATTGCCCCCAGAGCAGAGCAGAGCCTGGGCCCTGCTCTGAGCCTCCCTGCACACAGGGACAGCCAGGGACACACAGGGACCCCCAGGGACAGCCAAGACTGAGGGCCACTCTCAGCACCTCCTCAGCCCCAGCTCCCTCAGCCTTTTCTGGGCAGGGAGATGCTCCAGGCCCTTCCTCATCTCCACAGCCTCTGCTGGCCCCACCCCAGGAGCTCCAAGTCCCCTTTGTCCTGAGGAGTTCCATCCCTAAATACACCCTGAGGATTCATTTGCAGCCGCAGTGATGCCCCAGGTGTCCCCAAGCACAGCGAGTGTGACAGCCCCAGAACAGTCTGGCAGCCTGAGCAAGGCACAGCACCAGGACAGATGTTTGAGTGTCTTTCCACTTCCTCTGGGCTCAATTCACACTTGGAGGGAGCAGAGGGAGCAAGCTCACAGCTCCCTTCCCGTGCTGGAAATGAGAGGGGGAAAATATCAGAGGCTTCTCAGTCTGGCAAGAGAGCTCTGAGGGATGACGAGCTGTCAGCGTGGGGAATGTCACCAGGTGCCAGGCTGCCGTCACCAAGCTGTGGCACAGGGACAGGAGGATCTGCTCTGATCTGCCCTCGTAAATCCTGCGGGACTCTGCTGCAGCCAGGGCAGGGCCAGCCCTGGCCATTGCAGCACAAATCCCCACAGATTCCCAGATCAATTCAAGTTTTGCCCTTTAAGGGAATAAGGAGTGAGGAGAGTCCATGGGCTCTTCTGCTCTTCCTACAAACCAAACCAAACTCCTCAGCCCCTCCATGGCTGAACACAAAGAGACAGACAGCTCTGGCCATTGCTGCTTTCTTACCTCAGCCAGAAAATAAATAAATAAACAAATAAATAAATAAATAACCTAAAGTCTTCACTGAAAATCTAAAAAGAAACCCTAGAGCCAGGCTGGCATTCCCTGAGGGCTCTGCTCACAGCCTGGGCCTGTGGCATGTGGGGGGATGCTGGTGGCTGGCACTGCTGTCCCTGGGGAAGAGCCAAGAGCAGGGCTGGGGAGGGAGAGACGCCTGGGAAAGGCAGAGCAGCATCATCACACCTTCCTCACACCTTCCTCACACCTTCATCAATGATCCCTTCATCAGTCACATCTCCAGCCAGAGCAGGGCGAGCGCTGACCTGTGCTCAACAGGCAGCAACAGGCCTGGAGGTGCCAAATTTTCCTCTTTTCCATCCTCCTCCCCATCCCCTGCTGGATGTTCCAGCCCGGGACACCCTCCAGGGGTGGGCTCAGGGCGTACCTGCAGGACCCAAGGTGGACATTCTCCAGCACCATCTGCTGGTTTTATTTCTATTCACAGGCGAGTGACATCGCAGCCACTCCGAGAGGGAGGAACTCGTGTGCCACCTGCACCAGGACCACGCAGGTGTTTTCCTGTGAAAAACAACAGGTTTTGTTAAATGACATGCTTCATCTGGGCAAGCGTTGCTTCTCGTCTGTATTTTTCAGTGTGGGATACTCCCATGTGAGAAGAAAATGCAAATTCTCGCTGTATTTTTACTTTGCCGCTTCTTGAGAATTATAAAATGCATTATTTTGATTATCTGGAAAAGCAATAAAGGGAGAATTTTGTGTTTTCTTTTTTTTCTTTTTTGGCAGAAACTGCTTGCTGAATCTGACCCAAATTCCCAGACAGCTTTGCCTCCTCCACTCCGAAACTGCATTTCTGGTGAGTAAACTCTTTGTCATCCAAATTACCCAGGTCTGCTGCTGCCACTGAGCCACCCTCTCCGAGCAGAGTTCAGCCTGCCCGCTCCTGCTGGGCAAAACAAAGGGTTTAATTTGGGATTAATTCTCTTGGAGCTGAAGAGGGGAGGGAGGGAACATTTTCAGGCAGTGCTGGTATCAGGAGGGGCTGTCTGCAGCTCAGCCTGTGCATGGAATTCTCTCCTTCCCCGAGGATTACAGCTGTGGCTCAGCCAATGCATCACACAAATCCTGATTCTGTTCCCTCAGTCCTTCTCAGTGGATGAAGCAGAACGAAAACCCAGAGTGCAGGCGTGGAATTGGAAGAGGAAGTTCAGTTTACGGTTCAGTGCCTCTCCTGGATGCTGCCACAGGTGAACCTGTGCCCAGCATCCCCATCCACACGGGGAGATTTACAGTTAGACCGGAGGTGAAACATTGCAACTCTCAGGATATTCAAGCACAGAAATAAATCAGCGAGGGACAGCCCAGAGGTTGAGGAGCAGGCAACAAACTCTGCCCGCTTCTCTCTCGGGAAATGTAGCTGAGCCCTTCTCAAGCACACCCATATTTTATTCACCCTTTCACCTCTACCTGGGGATGTCCTGCATTTTCCAAACAGGAGAACTTTAAGTACAGTTTAGACAAGGAACCATCCAAAATGACTTTATTGGGTTGTATTAAGCAAAATTCCAATGCTGAACCTCCATCCCCACCACCCTTCTGTGAACCCGGGCAGAGGAACTGGAACAGCGACGCTTCGCACGCCCTGATGGCAGCGAGCACGGGAGGCACTGAGGAGTAGAAAAGCAGGTCAAGAGGCAGGACTCTGGATAAATAAAGTCACTCCATAGGAGGACTCTTCAAGAGGAACCCCAGAGTGCTGTCACTGCAGGGACCAGCTGCTTCACTCACGGTCTCCATCCCTCCTCCCCTTTGAGCCAGAGCAGGGAACGCTGCCCAAAGAGAAGCCTCGCCTTTAATCTGAGGCGAAACTGAGATCTTCACATATCACAGGAGACTTCACACACAATAGGGATGAATAAAGGATAAGAAAAAAGTGGATGGACCTAAACAGATGGATTCTATATTGGCATTAAAAGTCAAACCTCATTTTTCACCCAGTCCTGCCCGTAAAGCACTTCCGATGGAATCCGCTCAACGCAGTCGTTCCTATTTTACCCTGTGTTAGTAAATCTTGCTTTGTGACAAGGCTGGAGATAGCAATCAGTAACCTCTCCACTCCATTCTTCCTTCACAGGCCTTCTTTTGAGGGGGAATAAAGAAGAGCTTGCAGGAACAGGAGAAAAATGGGCTGATCTATTTTGCCATTAAAGCCGAGCTCGGCTTGGGGTTATCGTCAAAGCTGTTCCCCAGTGAAAAGCACATCTCACTTCTCTCCACTTCCAATCCTGTGCTGGCGTACATCAAACCCACCAAGCTGAGAACTCAAAACAAGATTACCCTGTCCTAATAAATATTGATCATCTTACAAGTCCTTCTTTTAAAGCCCTTAATTAAACACAACGCCCAACTTTGTCCGTTTCCCTGTGGAAGGGGATCAATATTTTATCATTAATGCAGCCAGAAGGAAAGAGCCTGGTGTTCTGCTGCTTTGAATTGCCCACCCTGTGTGTTCCAGGGGGGCTCAGGAGCCCTGGTGAGACCCAGCCCCTGCCTTGGAGCTGTGTTTGCTCCAACTCAAACAACACCAGGAGATGGAGGGACTCACCAAGAGCAGAGCCAGACTTTTGAGCACCCGCTCTCACTGCAAACAGATCAATTAATCCCTGATAGGTGGCTTGATCAGCTCCCAAGGGCACAGGAAGGAAGGCAGGCAGCCAGGGAGACTCTCCCAAAGCCCCCCCAGTGCTCAGCACTCCTGCACTCCCAGAACAGGTCTGTGCTCTCTCCTCACCCCTATTTGTACCACTTCAGCCTGAGAAGGAGTCGCAGCTCGCACTTTGACAGGAGATATTCCAGGTGTTGTCATGGCAATGATTTATGCAGGAATTAGTCACTGCAGCACTGCTACAATAGACTGAAGAACAATAGGAAAAACCACACATTTTCAAGTTCCTGTGATACAGAGGCTGAGGGTTGGGGAAAAGAGATTAAATTCCTTTCACCCCTCTGATTCCGGCGGTGACATTTAAACAGCTCAGGGACAAGTCAGTGCCTCATCACGAGTGTTATTAATAGTAATGTGACAATAACCCAAACTTCATATTAAACTCTGCTGGCAGTTGCAATTGTATATTCACTACCGGCCCATTTCTGAATTAATCGGGGATTGAGTAACAACTGGAGCAGAGAAGAAATTATTACATTTGCATTGTTACATAATGAGGAAAGAATCAGAGTTTACTGGCACTGGGGTGGTTTATCCCATGGGCCCTGCTGCTGTCAAAAGTTCTGCTGACTGTTTTAAGCCACGGATCTGTGCTAGGTTATATTAAGCTTCAGCAAAAGGGAAAAAAAAAAATCACCGAAAACTGTAAGAAAGAAAAAAGTTCGAAGAGTGAGCACTCAGAAGTTGGGAAACACCAGTGCTGAGACACAACCATCTGAGTTCCCAGTTTGTTATTACTAATTGGAACATGGTTTTTCATTGAGGGATGTATTGGTTCATGTGTATCTATGTTTTAGGCACGAGGCAGGTCAAGCAGGGCTGGCACTCAGATTAAAAACTAGGTAGAGCTTCTCACTGCAATCCAGGGAATCATTCCTGGCTCCCACATGCTGATATCCTCACCACTGCTCCCTGGATTACAGGGCAGTTACCCTCACGGTTCCCATCCCTTTGGAACCAGCTCTGAGACTCACAACTGGCAGGGTGAGACCAGAACAAAACCCAACCAAAGAGAGGAAAAGGTTATTTAGAGCTGAACTTGGAAATCTGCACCTCCCAGTCTTCCTGTTCTCAGGGACTTGGGGTTCTCTTCTCCTCTTAATACCCGGAGCCTCAGATGGAATTTTCCCATTTTCACAGAATCACAGGATGGTTTAGGTTGGATAGGAGCTCAAAGTTGACACCTTCCACGGGCCCAGGCTGCTCCCAGGTTTTGAGTGGTGGCTCTGACAACAGGGTCGCACTTGGAAGCTCACTTCACTTAAACAACTTTGGCCAAATCAGAGAATAAGCCCAAGAGGTGACACAACCTTTCCCAGCTCACAGAATCAGCAACCCCTACATTTCACCATCATTCCTGAGGCCAAGGGAGTTACTGCCACACTCTTCCTTCTTCATTTTGGTAATCTTTCCCAACTTTTTGGTGGTTTCACCATGAAACTCTGCAGTTGTGCCCAGTGAAAGCAGCCGAGCACAGAAGGTGCTTGCCCAACCAAAACCAGGTTGTGTGGATGCCTCTTCAGGAAAAGGAATTTTTCTCTGGTTGCTTTTTATTTGTTTCCCTTGAAATGTCTCTGAATTGAGGGAACACCTGTTGGGATGAGGAGCTGGGCAGGGAGTGGTCAGGCTTTGCCAATTTAGAGCTCTGAGCAGGAGAAAATGAACATCACTTTGTCCTCATTCTCCTTTATTCTTCCAGCCTTCCGCACCATTTCCATTCACAGAAGTGCTTTGTGCCCTCCAAATTTAACTCCTGACAGGAGAGAAAAAATAAACACAGAGACAGCAGAGCAGCTGCTGAGAATTTCGGGATCTCAGTGTTCCACAGTAAACATGACAAGCTTTGATGATGGGTGGGAATGCCCTTTCCCTGGAAAATCCCCAGCTTCAGGCATTTCACACTTGGAAAAAAAAACCAAAACCAAAAAAAACAACCAAAACCCCAAAGGATTTTTGAGGAAATGTTTTGATAGGTGGCACATGGAGATGTAAACTTGGAAGAATCCAAACCAGCACTGGGCATCCCTGCAGCCCATTGGGTATCCCTGCATGCTCACAGGCTCCTTGGATCTGGCACTTAGCTGGAATTTCCTCTCTACCACATCTCTCGAGCATGGAAATTCTCCAGCTGCACTGAGCGTGCTGAGCTGTACAAAACCTGTGCAAAACCTGTACAAAAGCCAGCAGCAGGAACCCTGTGCAGCATGGAGGAATCCACGCTAGAGCTGGACGGGGAAACGACTCCTGCATTTAGCAGAGGAAATGTTTTCCCTTCAGGGGGAAATGGAGCAGGCAGTGCCATCCTGAGGAGCAGCAGATGGGACAGCAGAGCTGGGAGCCAGATCCAGGCACTTCCATGGAGCTGCTGGGCAGGTGCTCCGGCTCCAAAGCAGAGGTAGGCAGGATGGAACTGCTGAGCAGCCTGCCTGCCGTGGCTGCCCACATCCCTCCAGAGCCACAATCACTCTGTCTCTGCAAACAAATTTGTCAAATTGGCAAATTCTGAGGGAAAACAGAGCAGCATCGCTTTGCAGCAAAGCTCTGTTCCCAGCCCAGGATCAGCTGCTGGGATGAACCCAACACACCAGCGGCACTCAGACCCCAAAGTCAAATCAGCAACCACAGCCCCTGCAGAAGGAGCAAGGCCAGGCTTTACTCAGTGCAAGTTGTAATTCCACTGATGCCAAAAACCCCTGGGCTGATTTGTGCCAGCTGAGAGCCAGCTCCTCATATTTTGCATTTTTCATGCACTTTGTCTTCCTCTTCCAGCTTTCCTGCCAGCCCCTGCCTGCAGCAGCAAGGAGAGAGCTGCCAGCCTGACCTGGAACAAACCTGTCGGGATGATCCTGGCATGGATTTGCTGGGTCACAGTAATTGCAGTTAATCGTCACGCTGGCTGTTCCCAGGTTTCCCCCTGGAGTAGCTGTTGGACACCTTGCACTTGCTCTGGGTGGATTTTAGAATCACAGAATGGCTTTTTTGGAAGGGAACCTAAAGATCCTCCAGTTCCAACCCCTGCCATGGGCAGGAACACCGAAGTCCTTATGGTCATGTTCAGTTAATGGCTTTGCTCTCCCTCCTTTCTGCTTTTTGACCACTCATCCAAACCCATCCAGTGTGTGATTCATTGTGGAGGCTTCCAGACCTGCAGGTCAAGGACTCGTGTCAGGGACTCCACTTTCACTGATCTGCCACTTTCTCACATGAATATCTTGGCTGGGGGAATGAAAGATGAGCATCCAAGAAGAGCGTCCCAAATACTTGCCCAGCTCTGAGGAACACAAATACTCCAATGTTAACAGCTCATGTCTGGGCTGTGGATGTACAAGGGCGTTTTTAATAATCCTGCTCTGAATCACCTCAGCACTCTTTCCCACTTCCCTTTTCCAAGAAAAAGAATCTCCTTTTGCTTTTATTCCCCAAAAATCCCTCCCTTCCCACACGCTGACTGACACAACAATCGTTGATAGCTCCAAGCACAGCGTCTCGTGCTTTCCAGGAGGGAATAAAGGAAGGATTTGGTCTCACAGCCCAGCCCTGCCCTTCCCAAAGCTGGGAGAAGTGGCAGAGCTGCCTCTGACCCTGCCAGCTGTGCCCAGCTGCAGCAGGGAAGGAGTTCCGTGGTGTCTCTCCTCCAGTGCCCACTGCAGCCCAGCTGTGCTGACATTTGTTCATCCACACGCACACCATGGAGCCAAGCAGGGGGAAGCAGCCTTTGGAGAAGCAGGAGGAAAAGCTTGGCTGGGAACTTTGCTGGCTGGCAGGGTTTTATCCTGAGCAGGGAAAGCTGCAGCCCTGGACATGCCTGGGCACACAAATGCAGCATGGCTGGGCAAGGAGGCTTCACCAGGCACAAAGCAGGAGCTGGATGTTTATTTATCCTGGGTAGTTTTGAGGGAAGGTTTGTGGCAATATCAGAGTGTGATAATTGGGATGGAAGAGGCAAAGGGAACTTGGCACAGAAACAGGGTAAATTCGAATCCCTTAAAACAGGGAGTGGGGAGCTGCTGTCCTCTCCATTCTCTCCGTTTGACATTGTCACGGAACGCGGATGTGACAGAGTGACAGCTGCAGAGAACAGGCAGCAGGAGAGGCCTCACCTGCAGCGATTTCCTGATGAAAACAGTGCCTGAACCACTGAGGAATCAGAGCCAAGGCTCAGAGAGACACAACGGCCAGAAATGACCAAAGGTTGTCTCCAGAGCTCAGAGAGCTGCAGGCCTGGGTACCTGAGTCACCTGAGTGACCCAGCCAGGTGACCCCCAGTGCTGGGGAGGTCTCACACTGACCCTGCAGTGACCCCAGAACTGGGGAGATCCCACATTGACCCCCAGCACTGGGGAGGTCCCACAATGACCCTCAGAACTGGGGAGGTCCCACAGTGACCCCCAGCACTGGACATCTCCCACAGTGACCCCCAGCACTGGACATCTCCCACAGTGACCCCCAGCACCAGGAGGTTCTGCCTGCAGGGAGCTGATTCCCCACAGCCTCACCTGGCACTGACAGTGGCAAGGTCAGAGCTGGGTCACCATGTCCANGTCCCACAGTGACTCCCAGAACTGAGGAGGTCCCACAGTGACCCCAGAACTGGACATCTCCCACAGTGACCCCCAGCACCAGGAGGTTCTGCCTGCAGGGAGCTGATTCCCCACAGCCTCACCTGGCACTGACAGTGGCAAGGTCAGAGCTGGGTCACCATGTCCAGCTCACAGTGTCAGGGCATCTGTGACAGTGACAACAGGGTCACTCTCCTGCCTCGGAGTGAGGGAACAGCTCCCAGCATGAAACAAGCAGAAACTCTTCCAGGGAAAAATGCCTTTCCCTCTCCATCTCTAATGTCATCTAGGTGGGGTTTGCAAAACTCCACGAGCAGTAACGAGGTAATTACATTCCTACTAATGTCTGCCACTGGTCTGGCAACACATGTTGGCATGAGACCAGAAAGTTATAGCAGCAGGGTGATTAGGGACAGGTAACAGCTGAAAATACAAAGGGAGATTAATTAATAATTGATGGTGTAGGTAGAACGCTGCAGAAAGCATAATTAATGCTGAACAAACTTGATATAACTCTGTCTTGTTAAAGGCTAATAAAATGTTTCAGTGCTCTGCTGGATCCAGGCTTTAAAAGCTCCTGGGATCAGCCCATCCACTAAAGGGGGTGTGCAGAGCTCCCCTGAGCAGGGCAGACCCTGCTCTGTCACCTCGGGGTGACATGGGGACATTTCCTGACCCCACTGCACACAGAGCCACACACACTCCTGCTGGACATACCTGACCTGCTGGGGTGAGTCCAGAGGAGGCTCTGGGATGCTCAGAGGGATGGAGCAGCTCTGCTGTGGGAAATGCTGGGAGAGTTGGGATTGTTCAGCCTGGAAAAGAGACCAGGAGTGGCCTCATTGTGACCTTCCAGGACCCAAAGGGAACGTACAGGAAGGATGGAAAGAGATTGTTTATGAGGGCCTGGAGTGACAGGACAAGGGGGGATGACTCCAAACTGGAGAAGAGGGGATTTGGGTCAGATACAGGGAAGAAATCCTTCCCTGGGAGGGTGGGGAAGCCCTGGCACAGGGTGCCCAGAGCAGCTGTGGCTGCCCCTGGATCCCTGGCAGTGCCCAAGGCCAGGCTGGACAGGGCTTGGAGCACCCTGGGACAGTAGAAGGTATTCCTGCCCATGGCAGGGGGTGGAACAAGATCTTTCAGGTCCCTTCCAACCCAAACCATTCCATGACTCTACATATGTAGCCCTTAGACTCTGGTTTTATCCAGAAGCCTTTTGCAAACCTTACAAATTGCTGTGAAAAAAGACATATTTAAGTTACCTCACTCACTGCCTCATGACTGGAGCTGCTGGTGAGTGATGTGAGTTGGCCAAAAGCAGCCAAGGGTGGAGAGAATCCGAGCCCTGAATCCTCACCTGAGTCAGTAAGTAGCCAGTGGCTGTAATTGCTGAATTCTGAGCAGCCAGGCCCCTGCTCGGAGCTGCCTGCAGCAGCATCTGCAAAGCTCACAAGAGCTGAAGGGCAGGAAAACACTGCAGCTGTCTGAGAGCCTTCCAGTGCCGAGGATCCTCTGATCCCCATGACACTCCCAGGGCTGCTAATGCTGGGAACATCCTCAGCTGCAACAAATGGGACCTGAGCAGCAGCAAAATCTCCGTCCTGAGAATTCAGCATCATCCCGTTCAGATCAAAGAGCTGAGCGCTTCTCCTCGGCTCACAAAACGGGAGAAAAAAGCCCCTCCCTGCCTAAGAGCCAAGATGAAGTATTTATCCAACTACTAGAGGAGCACTAAAACATTCAAGAGTTGCCATGATTGGGAAAGCAGCTGTGAAATTCTCACGTTTCCATGCCCTGCACTGGCACAGCACAGGGACTGTCGGTGGAGAAGGTGACACAGATGAGTCATGAACAGGGGAACCAGGCCAAGACAAGAAACCTTCCCTGCTTGGTATTAATTCTGTAATTGATTGATTGATTGATTGATTTTCTGTGTCTGCCTGGGCTCCTGCTCGTGCCATGGTTCAGGAATCAGAACTGCCACGATCGTCCCCTGACCCCAAATCTTGTTGAAAACAATCCCAGCTCCCAAGTCAGGGCTTTGAAGAAGCTCCAAGGGAAGAGCCTGACAGGGCTATGAACAGAATTGAGACAATTCAACGAGCCAAGTTCACAGCAGCCCAGCTCAGCCATGCTCTGAGGCACAGGGTGGGACTGTTGGGGTGTCCTGTGCAGGGCCAGGAGTTGCACTGGATGATCCCTGAGGGTCCCTTCCAGCTCTGGATATTCCATGATTCCCTGACTCGTGGCTGAGCTGCCAACACCTCCTTACTCAGTGTGCTGGCCCCAAGCAGTGGCACTCAGGACTCCTCAGTCCCCTCCTGTGACTTTGCTCTGCCCCTGAAGGGACCCAACACTCCCCACCTGAGGCTGGTGTGAGGATTAACCAGGTAATATTGTCAAAGTGCTCTGAACACGGAAAACTTGAGCTGCTGTGCCCATGTTTACTCATCTGCTAAGTCAGGAGCATAATACTCACCCCAGAGGGTTCACAGGAGGCTTATTGAGGTTTTGTTTGCAGAGCACTCGGAGATCCTCGATGAGAAACACGGCAGGAACATCAAGGGTTGTTGTGATCAGACAGGCAGGCACTGGAGACTCCTTGCCCAGCTCTGGATTCCAGGAATAAAGCGGGAACAAGCCAAGGCTGGCTCTCAATCCAAGGCTGGCTTCTTTGTTTTATCAGAGAATAAGGAACAACTGATGAACCAGGTTTGTTCTACCCATGGTGGCAGGGAAGGACTCCAGCCAAGGATGCCTGGGAATGTGATGGGCTCCCAGGAACCTCCACCACCTGGGCTGATGAAAGCAGCCTCCACACTCCTGTTTTGGAGCAAAAAAGCAAATAAAGCATTTTTTAAACAACATTGGTGGCTATTTCCTGGCTCATTTCCTGCAGCACTGCGAGGCTTTGCTTTAATCCCCACGAGGTAATGGATGCTCCAAGGTGTTTGCTTCCATCACGGGGCTCTGCCAGGTGCCTTCAGGCTCCCGAGGAAACCAGTGATGAAGAGGACGGCAGGAGGGCCAGGCCTGCCTCTTGTTCTTGCTCTGAGGAGAAATGCATCTCCTTCCTGGAGACATCCTGCCCCACCAAACCCTCCTCTGCTCGGCATAATGAGGGCATCACTCTTCACAGGTAGTTTTTGAAGCAGCTAATTATGCTGTGCTGTGGGAAGCTGCTGCGCATTCCTCATGTTCTGGGTGATCCAGGAGAGTTTAACTAGGAATAATGGGACAAAACTGTGCAGGGAATATATTAAGCTGAGCATCAGGCAGAGGCTCCAAGCAGGGATGCACATCCTGAGGAGAGACAAGAGAGGGATCATTTCATACTGGGCAGGAGCAGCAGGAAGGGAACATCTCCCAGGGGTGCAGTGGCTGTTATTTAATCTCTCTGGGCATCTAATACTGGGACAAGTTTCACTGAAGAAAGAGAAAACTGAGAGAATTAAGGAGACCAACTTCACACGACTAAAAATGTGCACCCACTTGGAAGGAGTAAAAGGCAAATTAATAATGAAACAACAGCCTGGAATGGGAGAGCTTGGAAAGGGAAAAGAACAAACAGGTCATGTGTTCACTGTGAAGGGCAGGGGATCATGGAAGGACTTCACTGAATCTCCAGCTCCTGCTCCAGGGGCAGGAATCTCACTGTGAGGTCACAGGGCTCCTTCTCCCAATACTGGAAGGTCTCACAACACAGGGCTTGGAAAGGGCACTGAGAGAGCTCTTGAGTTCATCAGGAGAAAGTGAAACACACTTTCTGCCCAGCTCTGACAGAAGCAGAAAGCAAAGCGTGCAGAGGAATTCAGGAGTTTGTGTCCAAGTTTTCTGCTCTCCCCCTCTCCCCCAGTGCAGACACAAGGCCAGGGAGAAAGGAGCATTTATCTATCTGGTGACATCTCTCTCCCATTCTCCATATTATATGTGGAAGGAAGAAATCCTTTTTCATCCTGAACTTCCTTTTTTTTAATTTTTTTGCCCTGCAAGTCCCATCACTTCTTTTCATTCCTGGCTGACCACTACAAAGTGTCACGAACGCAGCAGTGTTTTAACTGCTAATAACAGACAGCAGCAAACACCTCCTAACAGAGCTGCTCTTTCCCTTCCCTGCACTAATGCTCCTGACAGCCTCTTTTACAACCTCTTAACACCCACCGCAGTGAGCTGGCCTCACACAGCTGACCTGGGCTTGTCATCTGCAGGTCCTTCTGATCTGCACTCCAATGCAAATGGGCTTCAAGTCAGGCCTTCGAGTCTCAAAATGCTGCAGTTCTCCAGGGGAGCCTAGCAGATGCACTCCGATGGATTTTAGGATGAGATTCCAGCAGGGCTGGGTCTAATCAGCAAATCAGGACTTTGCTTCCTGAGGGGTTTTGTTTGTGTGTTTGTTTAACTTGAAAGACAGAGCAGAACATTTGAATAACGCAGGATTAAGGAAGGATAAGCCTGACCAGCACGATTTAACAATCTCAGAGCCAGAGACCAGCATCAGGAATCTCAGGGAGCTCCAAGCAAACCCTGCACCAGCAGAACCTGAGGATGCTGCTCACAGGCTGAGGATGCAGCAGGAAGAAGGATGGAGATGCTCTGCCCTCCTGCATCCTGGGAAACCCAGCAAAAAATGGGGAATCACAGAATCCCAGGCTGGTTTGGATTCAAAAGGACCTTAAAGATCATCTCGTTGGGATGGACAGGGACACCTTCCTCTAGACCAGGCTGGCCAGCCCCATCCAGCCTGGGGAACCTTGAGCTCGGTGCTTAAAAGCTGTGCCACAAAAGTGTCACCTCACTCAGAGCCTTCCTCCCCTGAGCTGCTCGACAGAGTGAGGGTGATGTGCTCCCAGGACTTGCCTGATTTCTTCCTCACACATGCTGCTTCACAGGAAAGGCACAGGGTGGGAGCACGTCAGCTCTGCTTCCTTCAGAGCCAAAACATGGGAGCAGAGGCTGAACGTGCTCCATGCAGGAGGTCACTGTCCCCACTCATATCTGCAACATTCCCTAAAAATAATAAAAATCCAGCCCCACGGTGAATCCCAGCACCCTGCACCACAGCCACCTCCACCTGCAGGCCGCAAGCCTCACCTCTCACTCCCCGCCCCAGGGAGGATGGAGGGTGTGAGGCTTCGAGCGAACACAAAAGGTTATTTTCATGTTTTATGTGTTTCAGGCTTTGCCTGAGGCGCTCGGAGGCGATCTGCAAAGCTGCCTGCAGTCCCTTGGTGTTTGTTAGCAGCTGGCGGGCCCAGCAAGTGGCAGCGTAATGAAGAGTTTAAGTGGAAGAGTGAATTTAAAAAAAAAAACCCACCGAAACCGAGTGGCAGCAAGGTTCCCAGCACTGAGGTGGCTCCACACAACCACAGTTTGAATCCTCCTCCTCCTCCAGGGCTGTCCCAGCGAGGACAGGAGCCACAGCCAGGTCCTCACCTCCAGGAGCCCTCGGATTTACAAGAAGGTGGAAATGTTGATTTTTGGCGGGCGAAGGATGCAGGATGAGCACATGCAGGTGCCTGCCCTCAGCTCTGCTGCCCACGGCCTCTGCCCCAGCTGGGCTCAGCAGGGAGAGGTCCCCTCTTGGACCAGCAGCACCTGCAAGAGAAACGTGACTTCTCTCCAGGGAGAACCATGGTGAGAGTAGGACAAAAATCATCCAAGAGGTTTGGATTTTGTTCTTTCCCTGGTGAAATCTGACCACACTGTCTGGGTGGTGATTCTGCCCACAAGACCCTAAGGAAAAGGAGAAGACAACAGTGAACTGATAGTCAGGAAGTCTTGTGTCTCTTGGAGCAATGCTTAGGTGGCCTAAATCCCACCCACACGCTCAAGCCATGGCTTTTGTCGCCTGATTCAAGCCTTCACCAGCACCTTCCTCAAAGAAATGTCACCCTGGGGCTCTGCAGGTCACCCCCAGGGCAGGGCACATCCCCCAGCCCCTGGGCTCTCCATCCCCACCAGCTTCCAAGCGAATTTTCCAGACACCACTTTGGATCAACTCCCTTGGACAGAGCCATCAATTCTGTCTAAATAAAAATTAATGACACTAATAAGGAAGAGAACCCACAAATCTTCAGTGAAGCTGGTGAATATTTGGGGAGACAAATGACTCAATTAGGGAGGCTATTGAGGAGCCCTGAACCATGGCCACAGCGAGCACAGGTCCTGCTGCTCCCTGCAGCCACGGGAATGGGGCCACTTGGCTTCCTGAGAGGGCCTGGCCCCTCCTGAGTTTTCCAAAAAAGCCCTTAATGGCTGTACATGGTCTGTGCTTGTCCCAGAGTCATTGCAAATGACAATAAATAATCACCACCCTGTCACAGCCAAGGCAGCCGAGGTTATGCGTTGTGCAATCAACAGAAGGAGGGAAGAAAAGGGGAAAAAACCCAACAAAAACCAAAATGAGAATCCAGACCTGCCCTGCACGGCAGGTCTAGAGCAGGTTACCCCCAGCCCACCCTCTCCATGCTCCACCGTGCAGGGGCCAGAACCATGAGACAGCAACAACTCCCACTCCAACACGGATGCAGCTGCATCCCTGCCATGGCAGGAGCTGGCACTGGATGGGCTTTAAGGTCCCTTCCAACCCAAACCAGCCCACAGTTCTGTGATCTCCATCACAGTCGGCACTGCAGCTCTGAAAGCTTCCCCCGAAGCGAGGGAAGGCAGAGGAGAGGAGAGAGCAGGAGGCATCCCCATCCCTTTCTCCCTGTTCCCATCCCTTTCTCCCTGTCCCCATCCCTTTCTCCCTGTCCCCATCCCTTTCTCCCTGTCCCTATCCCTTTCTCCCTGTCCCTATCCCTTTCTCCCTGTCCCCATCTCTTTCTCCCTGTCCCCATCCCTTTCTCCCCATTGCCCTTCCTCCGAACAGGCTCACCACGGTGACGTGTGAGACACAAAAGCAATTTCCAGCACTACAAGGCAAATCTGCCCATCTGCAGCATCCCGGCAAGTGAATACCCCCAGGGCCTCCCCTGCCTGCTGGGAAATTTCCATGGAAATGGGGCTGTGGATGCGACCTCACAGGCTCTGATCCCCAGTGCCCAGAATTATGCAAAATGGCCCCTTCCAGACATAAATATCTGCCACTTTTGGCCACTCCGTGAGTGAATTCCCTGTCTGCACAACCAGTGACAGACAGGCTGAGGGACAGTGATTGGCAGAGTCATTGAAGCAATGTCCCTGCAGTGATAAGGGATCGTGTAGCACCTGTATTATCCCCAAGGACTCTGTGTCCAATCTTCCCTCTCCTGCTGCCTAGGTACAGCTCCTCAGTGCCCAAAGGATTCAGACGTGAAGAGGAAAAAAGCCTCCAAAGCTTCATCACACAGCAGGAGGGCAATGGCAGATCCAGAATGGGCTGTGAATATATCACAGAATCATCATGGAATGGTTCTGATGCCTTTCCCTGGTCTTAAAATTAAAACCAAAACAGGGTTTATGGGGAAAAGAGGTTTTTACTTCAGTATTTATTTCAGGATCTTGGGGTATTTCAGGTGGAATGCCCTGAAAATGCATGTACTTGTTACACTGAAATACACACAATTATAGGCCTTGCAAAATTAACATATTTATCAAATATTTCTCAGTGAGAGGTTTGAGTGAACTCTTCGTTCTGAGGAACTTTCTTTTCTTGATGGGCTTATCTTAGTTTACAAAAATGTGTTCTGGAGAGGCCCTTGGTGTCTGGGGCTCCCAGGATGTTTGCTCTCCTGGTTTAACGGTGCCGTGGGGCTGAGCTGAGTTATCAGCCTTGGGAAGTCACAGTGTGTGGGCTAAAAGCACTGAGAATGCATAGAACTGTATAAAGGGTGTGTGAGAGGGGTATAAAAGAAAAAGCAAAAGATCATTCTGGTATCAGTTTGAGTGGGAAGGGACATTAAAGATCATTCCAGCTCCTGCCATTCCACTATCCCAGGCTGCTCCAGGAATAACCTTGGACACTCCCAGGGATGAGGCAGCCACAGCTTCTCTGGGCATATGAGCGTTCAGCAAATCTCTCTCAAAAATTATCTGTTGAACACACATTTATATATCCAAGCAAACCAGCAGAGATAAAACCTGCACCTGTTTGTGCCTGGACATGGAACCCTGTGCTCGTGCAGAGCTCAGCATCCCGAGGAAACAGAGCTGAGTGTTCCTACAGCCCTGGAACGGCTGAGTCTGGCACAGAATCAGAGACCAGAGATGGAGCAGAGACAGCCCTTGTTTCTGACACTGAGGTCTCCAGCCTGAGCAGCCCCAAAATCCTCCCCAAACCTTGGCAGGAGCCGCAGGCTCTCGCTGGGTGCTGTGCTGGATTCGGAGGTACCACGAAGAGTTGGGATGCCACCAGCTGCCACCTCAGCAGCAGGACCCAAAGGCCACCTCCCCTCCCTGGCAGAGTTCCAGAGCCTTCCTCCATCTGCCCCGGCTCAGGGGAGCCCTGCAGGTCTGAGGGCTTTGGTTACACCATTTAAAACATAAATGAAACCAGCCCCTGAGCTCATCCATTCTCAGAGCGGCTGATTTGTCCCCAGGGAGCGGCTGGAGGCGACGGGGGGAGGGAACCAGCACTCTCCCTTCTGTTATAAAAATAACAAAAAGTGATGAATGACCCTCGGAGCCCAGGATGGGAAGCAGCAGCTTTTTCCAGCCCGAGATAAATTACTGCTGTCACTGCAGGTGGAGCCGTGATTTACCCACGATGTACCCGGGCCAGCTCCGCGGCGACCTGGCTTTGCCGGCCCCGCTTATCTCATCTCCGAAGGGTTTGTCTGGTTTAAAATCCACACGAGAGCAACGGGGGAACAAGAGGCGAGGCAGCACCAGGCAGGATGGCCAGGGATGGCAGGAGGAGCATCCACATCTCCCTGTGCTTCTCGGGAAGAGCAAACCCTGGAGCTCATCAAGGAACGTTTTCGCAGCGCACCAAGAGTCTCCTTCGCTCCCACCGAACCTATTCCCTCCTCCACGTATTCCCAAGCGCCATCTATTGGCATTTCTTCCCGTTAACTTTGTCTAACCCGAGCCCAGACAAGGAACATTCTCCTCACAGGCAGCAGCTCGAAAATTGTGGCTCGGGTGGAAAAGCCAAGAGCACACAGGAGACAATCCCAGCGCTCAGCGCCAGGTTTGCACAGGGCTGCCTGGGCTTCCATTCCTGATTTTACGTGGAACACCCCTTATCTGCCAGGCATCTCACCCCACGTTAATAGATTCATTTATTCAGGACAGGGAATTGATAGATTTAGTTTGATTTTCGTTTCATAAGCCTTCCTCCCCGAGCTACATTTCTCTTTTCATTAATGTGCTGATGGAGGAATAAACTTTTAACTCCAAGGATCAGCCCTGTCAAACAGAATCTCCTCGGCTGCCCGGGAAAGGGAGGGAGCTGGGCTGGAAAAGGGCTCCCAGCCAAGGGAGAAGCCTGGCAGGTGATTTTAGGAGAGCCTGCTGAGCCCCATTTCCTTAGTTCTCCATCCACCTCTTCCATGGGAGTTTTAATCATGGTTTTGACTCGCTCCTCTGCAGTGTCTCACGCAGAGCTGGCTGCAAAACCTCTCCTGGGAACAGGAGTCCTTGGGGAGTGAGGGGACAGGCACAGAGTGGGGAGAAAAGGATGGAAAAACAGAGATTCGGACGAATATAGATGGAAGAAGGAAAGCCTGGGTTTATGGCAAGGGAAATTGCAAGAAAATCCTGCTGAAGAACTGAAAAGCATTTGTTATGAGCCAGTTAATGACACCCCAAAAGAGATCCCTCCTGAGCCTGCCCTCAGGATCTGGGCTTTCTCCCCAAACCTTTGGGATTGGGCTTGGGTGAGCTTTCCTCAGTGCTCCTCCACGTGAGCCACGAAAAGCACAGTCTATCTTCTCCCACTTTGCATAAGAGATGGAGTTTTCCCATTTTCATGCAGGCACACGGCCTCTGCTCATGCATACATTCATTCAGCTCCTCTTCCAGCGTGGATTCCTTCGGAGAGCAGATCTGTTATGGCAACGCAAACACAAAACACATGAAGGTGCTTCCAGATTTTTCCAACCCCAAACACACTTTACAGATGAGACATAAATCCATGGTTGATCTATTCACGCCCCTGACTCGCCGTGGGAGTGAAAGATCCCCAGCAAAAAGCCCCACTCAGCTCAGCTCATGAACCAGCTGTTCTCCCTTATTCCATGTTTTTGTTCCACTTTAGCAGCTTTAAGGCCAAGCGGTGCTGAGCCAAGCTCTGATCAATAGGATCTGACAGCAAAGCAAGCAGCCCTTTTTCACTCTCCTGCTTAACTTTGGGCCTTCCCATCACCGTGCTGCAGAGGGAAAGGATCCAAACCCCTCTCCTGAAGGATCCAGGCTGGAGAGCATCTGGCGTTGGAGCCTCGCTAATGAGAGCAGCACCGGCTTTATCCACACAAATAAGAAAAATCCCTGGAGAGTTGGGAGTTCAGTTCTGAGTCACAGCCAGGAATTTAGGCAACGAATACAAGGCTGAGCCAAAGCAGTAAGAAAATAATAAAAATTTTCGAGCTGGGGACTATTCCTGTGCAGGAGCTGTGAGAACCAAGGGGAGAGACCAGCAGAACCCCCCAGATCCCTCACGGAGGCATCAAGGAACACGTGATTAAATCAATTTTTTTCCCTCAAGACAAATCCTCCTGAGCAGAGAGAAAGGCGATGTCCCGAGCGTGACAGTGAAGGTGTTAACTCCTCTGTAAATAGGGTGTGAAATGCCACAACATCAGATGGGGTTTCTACTCACTTTGCTAATTATGTTCGTCTGTCATCGTTCCGCGGTGCAGCAGGAGAAGGGCTCGGCTCCGGGAAGCAACACACAATTTTTAGACTTGAGTGGAAAATTTGCCAGAGGCTGTTTTGTCAGAAGGAGAGAGGGAAAAAAAAATCTAACATATGATCGACCAGCCTTACTGTAAGGAGTTATTTTTCAGAGTCCGAAGTCATGGACAGAGATGGACAAACAGGGTAAGCAAAGCACAAGTTCATGGTGTCAGCCAGCAGTTAAGTACCCTGACATTTTACTGACAGAACCTTTCCCTGTTCCCACCAAATATTTTTGTGCAAAATTTGGCTTTTTAGGTGCCACCACTGCAGCTTCACCTTGGAGCTGGCTCAGGTAAGAGGGTGTGACAAAACTCTGTCACTGCACAATGCAGGGATCTGTCAGGTTGATCTCCAAGCATTGATAGCCCCAACAGCTCCAGCTCACTCAAATTCCAACTTATTTTCCCTAGGTAGGCATTGGAAGCCTCACCGAGCTGTGTTGGTTTGATGTGGGACCTGGAAAGGGCAATTTGGAAAGTTTTGCCCTTTCACAAGGGCCTGGAGCAGCAGGACAAGGGAGAATGGCCTTAAGCTGGAGGAAGGTAGGGTTAGATGGGATATTGGGAAGAAATTCCTCCTTGGGAGAGTGAGGAGGGGCTGGAATGGAATTCCCAGAGAAGCTGTGGCTGCTCATCCTGCCTGAACAAGGGCAGGCCCTAGGAACGATCTGAGCTTGGCAGAAGAAGTCTGCAGTCCCACAGAGTCCATTACAGTCCCTGGTCAGTTGTTCTGTCATTAATTATCCTCAGAAGCAGAAATATGCACCTTCTTGCTTTGAATTTCTCTCAGCTGAGCTCCTTACTCTTGTTTTATCCCAGGAAAGTAGGAAGAAAATTACCTTTATTGACTTACAGCAGGTTACTCCTCGTTTATTGCAGGGATACACAGAGAGAATCAGCCCCTCTGGAGTTATTGCTGATTTACAATAGGGAAGTAGGTACACAATTACTTGTGGTGATTTACAACTGAGTTACGTGTTATTTATTCTAGGTATTTAAGGGTATATCCACATGGGGGCCCTAAGGAAAATTAAACCAAATTAATTTTAAAGTAGATTAGTTAAACTGTGTGAGACCATGACACAAACCCTCCTCCTCTGAATTAAAAAGGTCTTAATGCATTTGAGTTGATCTTAACTCCTTCCCCAGCAAAAAGCAGCTCAGCCCAAGCGGTGCTACTGAGGAATTGCCACGGCCAAGGAGGAGGAAAACCAGCCCAGCTCCTTGGAAAAGGGCTCACTGCTGCTTTCCAATGGGAAAAAGAGAGTGAATCCCACAAAACTCAGTGGTGCAACACCTCTGACTCTCACTGGAGAGCCTGGGCAGGTTGATGGAGCACAGAACTGGTCACAATCTTTACTAAATTCCCATCAGCTCATTCCCTCAGCCCTTTCCAGCCTGCTGTTCCAGAGGAGGATGGGGCTGTTACACTTTATTTAATGTTCCTCTTTAACATTCCCTGGGTTGGCTCCTTCATTTCTCCTCCCAGAGCTTCAGTTTTTCTCAGAGGCTGAGAAGGACAGAATTCTGCAATCTTTAAGGTTGGAGAACACCTCCAAGATCAGATCCAACCACAGCTGGTATAGCTGTGCCAGGCTGTGCCCTGCTGATGCCTTAAATAGTTCCCTAGAAACAGAAAGCAGATAGGAATAAAGGAATAAAGGAGGGATTGATTGGAAAGGCCTTCAGAGGTCACACTCTGGCCTCCAGAGGCTCCTGCCTCAGTGCATCCCAACATGGACAATGACAGCTCCCGAGTTCTTCCCACTTTGATATCAGCATCAATTGCCCAAGCAGAAGCCAGGCAAGGATGGAATTTGCCCAAGCTTGCCCCCCTCTCCCCAAGATGAAGGTTTGCAGTTGTTGGGCAGGAATCCACCTGGGAGCCTGGCAGGATGGATGAGGGGACTGATGTGCCAAAGCAAGGGCAGGCCACCATTTCCACTATGGAAAAGGGCAGCACCCAGGGATGCTTAACTCACCTCTTTGAGTCAGACTTGCATGCCTCATCCTCATTCTGCCCACCTGGGACAGCACTCATTAAAAAAAAAAAAGGTTTAGAGCCCGCAAGAGGATTTGGTGGGGATTTTTTCCCCTTTCACAATAACCTGTGAGTGTACATTACTCACAAAGTCGGGGGAAGCTGAGCTCTCAGATGTGTGTAGCTCTGAGGACTCAGCAGCGCGACCACTGCTGCAGATACAAATCAAATAAGGCATTTGCCAAATCTAACAGACTCTGCCACCTTTGATCATGTTAATTTTTCTGCTCCCGGTTCCTGCTGTAATGTTATTTCATGAGACACTCAGCCTTCAAAAGAGCAGAACAAAAATTCAGCTTCCCATCCTCGGGCCTTTGAAGAAAGTCTTGGAAATGTAACTCCAGTGTCAGTGTTCAAAACCCAGGAGTTGAGAGGAGAGGTCACACTTGGAGGAAGGCTGACCTGCATTTTAAAGGGTGCTGCTGGGACAAACTTTCAATGTAGGGACTGCTCCAATCACGGTGTCTGAGAGCTGAATTTAAATTCAGCTCAAGCACTTGGGGTTCAAGGAATTCGTCAGCTCCCTCTGGAGTGCACTTTAGGGTGTTTGGATACTGAGGGTAACCGTGAAGCACAACCCCCACTCTGCACAGCAGCTGCACAAGGCATCCACCTCTTCCAGGAGCTAAAATAATATCCCAAAACTCCACGGCCTTCCAACACAAGAGGTGTGGCTGAAATGAGGCCTCTGGAGTCAAAACCTGGTGCTCATGGAGGGCAAGTTCTGCCCCGAGTGTAGATGCCTCATCCCTGGAAGTGTCCAAGGCCAGCTTGGACAGGGCTTGGAGCACCCTGGGACAGTGAAAGGTGTCCCTGCTCATGGCAGGGGTGTGAAATGAGGAGATTTTTAATGTCCCTTCCAACCCAAGGTGTGCTGTGACTCCATGATTCCCCGTGGACAAGAGGAACATGTCAGTGCTGCAAACACCATGAGAATGAACAGGGAGGGTTTACAGAACCCAGCCTTGGTCAGCACTGCAGAACAGGGGTGAACTTCACCTCCAGTGACTTACAGCACAGCTCAACTCTGCTTTTTGTTGTTTTTTTTTAAAATTTAATACACAACCTAATTGCAATCTGAGTGCAGAGCAGCCCGGCAGCAGCGGAGCAGCCCGGCAGTAGCTCTTCGGAGCTGCTGGGTTATGAGCAGGGAGATGTTTATGGCCCCATACATTCCTGGGATAATCACTTCCCTGACTCATCCCCTGCTCCATACTTCCTAAATAATGGGCTGGAGCATCAGCCCCGATACACCTTGTGAGCAGCTTTGAAATGCAGAGATGAGGAGTACACAGAGTCCAAGGCACTGCAGCCTGCTCCATCCGGAGGAAAAACTCCTCAAAGGCAAGGACTGCAAGGTTTGGCTTCTCCAAAGGCGTGGATGAGATTGGCAAGGTCCAATTCCTGCTGGATTTTAATGAGACTTAAGCACTTAAGCTGCCGAGGAAATCCCTACCGTGGGGTTCGCCTGTATCCAGGTGGATGTTTGGGAAGCAGGAAAAGCAGCAGCTGCTCTGGCTGAATAAATGCTCTTCTCTCTCCCAGCACAGCCTCAGGCCCCCAAAGATCCTGCTGGGTGCAACAGAAAGTCCAGGAGACCCCACCAAACCCTTGGATTTACCTTCTGATCTGCTCTCAGCTCATCTGAGGTGTGGCTGAACCCCTTCCTCCACTCTGTCCCAGTTTTCCCATGGGGATAGCAGTTTTCCCTGGATTCCAGAGCACAGCACTGGCTGGTGGTGGTGGTGGCAGATCCCTGCCCATCTCTAAGGAGCTGATAACCTAAATACTGTTATTGCCCAAGGGGAGGAAGCCCAGGGCTGTGCCGTGGCTGAATTAGCATGGCTGGGATGCAATTGTGCCTCCCCAGGTCCCAGAGAGCCCCAGGGAAGTGGACACAGGACACAGCTCAGTGGGCACAGCTCAGGTGACCAATGGGATCAACTCCAGCATTCCCAACTCAGAAACAAAAGGCAAAAGGAGGAAAGGCAAAAGGATTCACCTGGTGTCCCACAGGAGTCAGGAACACCAGGCCTGGTGTCTTCCCTGTTGGTCCAGACTCCCCTGATCCCAGAAAAACCAGTGCACCCAAAACATTGTACTCCAGTGGGACACAGCTGTCTCGTGTAGGAACTGCTGGGGTAGAGGGTTCTATTCTTCCTCTCATCCCAAAAGCATCAGGGATGCTCCTCCAGGCCCCTGTCCCCAGTCCCCCACGTGCCTGTTCCATATCCCTGCTCCTGGAGTCTGATCTTCCCCCTGTCCACCCTGGCTGCAGCTCCTCCTCGTCTCCCCTGCCTCCAGGAAGGCTCAGGGTTCCCAAGGGATCCAAACCCTTTCTCATGAGGCAGAACACGATGGGCTGATGTCCTTTGGACTCACACTCCCCTTGTACCAAGCAAGGTCACAGAATCCCAGAATTTAGGTTGGAAAAGCCCTCCAAGATCACCAAGTCCAAGCTGTGACCCATCCCCACGTTGTCACCAGCCCTGAGTGCCACGTCCAGGGATGGGACTCCAGCACATCATGCAGGGGCTGGTAGAAAACCCCATGAAAGGTCTGTCCAAGGAGAGAACTGCTCCCTGAGGGGTCACTCCCAAGGCTTGGACAGCCTCACCTGCCGTGTGAGCCCCGCAAAGGAGGGAGCTGCTCCGAGGAGCTGCTCTTTGCTCCCTTTCCATTCCATTTTCCTTTCATTCCCAGCAGAGGGAAGGCAGCCAGAGCTGTTGTCTGCAGGAACAAGCTCTCAGTGCGAGGCACCTGGCAGCTCTGATCCGGCTCCCCTGCCCTCCCAGGGCCATCTCCCAGCACTGCCTTGGAAAATCTGATGGCTCTTCAAAGGAGAAGGCTCTGCTCTGCCACCGGGATTGTTTATTTTCTGCAGCAGCTGAGTGATAAATCAAGCTGACACCTCCCAGGCACCGCGAAGCCTCCTCAGCTGCAGCGAGAGTTGTGTGAGGTTTTGTCTGCGCCGCTCAGAACATTCCCAGCATTTAACTTCCCTTTGCAGCAGTGACTCAGGCACGGGGAGATGGATGAGAGTGGCATTGCCTCCCTCCCTCTTCCCAGGCACACCGAGCCAGGAGCTCCATCCTGTCACAGCCTTCCCAGCACTTCTGGATCACTCCAAAAGCACAGCCGAGGCAAACGTGTGGATTTTAAATCTGAAATCCTGATGAAAATCCTCAGGGCATGGCCATCCCTGGGAATCTGGGTGACATTCCCAGCAGGAAAACAGCTCTGGTTGGTACCAGGGAGAATTCCAGACCAGCTTCTAGTTCCTACTTTGGACAATAGTTGCAAGGAGCTCACTCGTGTCCTGTGTGAATGAGATTTTCCAGAGATGATCCCACCAGAACTCAAACACTGCCCAAGCCTTGCACGCTGACTTACAGCTACAAATATTTATAGACCTCATTTCTTGTTGGATTCTCTTCCTTTAGAACAGAGGAGAGCAAGGGAAGTCCAACCAGCAACCTGAATTTAAGCCACCCTAAATCTGTCCTAGGAACACGCAGAGCCTAATCCCTGTTCCAGAGCTCCAGAGATTATTCTGAAGCAAAGCCAACAACCAAAAAGCTGCTGTGGCATCACCCCGTGCTCAGAGATCCAAGCTTCCAGACTTATTCTAGCAGAAACTTGTGCATATTTTGAAATCTGGGAGAGGTGGAAGTCCTAATCCAGGTGGTGGCACCCCTGTGGTCCCACCTGTGATTTCCCAAAGCACACATTTCCTCAGGAAATCAGCAGCTGAGTTTGCACAATCCTTTAATCCCTGGGTAGAAGATCCCCATTATCTGTCCGGTACAAGACACATTATTAACGGATTATGTTTGCAGCAGGTAAAGGTCACTTTTAATGCTTTTAATGATTTAAAAATGGATTTTCTTTTCAGATTTACCATTTTCAAGCAGCTTGGCTGTGAAAACCCTGCCCAGTAAGTAATATGAACTAAAAGGGAGAGCTTCAACTTGCTCAGTTCTCCAAAAGAGAGCCCAAAAGGGATCAATCGTAATAAATGGAGGCCAGTGGAGATGTGGGAGCCAGTCTGGGCAGAAAACACAGGCCAGGATTTCAAAACCCCTCCAAAATGAAAAACTTTCCTTTAAAGAGCAAGTTCAGACACATTTGCTGTCCTCCCAGTAAGTAACAAGTGGCTCTGGGTGGCCAAATCCCACCTTTGGCTGCACAAATATCACAGGGCCTCGTTTATTTGGTCTCTTCTGCATAAATTGGGCTGTGAGGCGCAGACACCTCCCAGCCCAGGCTGCTGAGTGACATTTGTTCACGCTGAGCCTACAGGGGAGTTTAAATGAAAGGAGAGGAGAGACAATCTCAGCTTTATCATCCAGCTCCACCCTTTCAAGTGCACCCAGCCCTTTTCCCTGCCTCTCCAGTGGGATAATGGGATAATCATCCTCGCTGCCCAGGATCCCTTCTGCTCCTCAGTAATGCTGAGAAGTCAGGGAGGCCTCAGATGTGCAGCCAGGCTGACCCAGTGACAAAGGACAGCTTGCTTAGGCTTTAGGGCGTTGCAGTTTGGTTCTGTCACACCCAGGCAGCACAAAGAGCTCAGCAGGGACTTGATGCCTTCTGAGATCCAGCAATTCCCTCTTCCCAAAGAGTCTGAGCTTGATAAGGCCAGAGCATCACAGCCAGGGATGGCACAGGCGCTCAAAACCTTGCCAGAAATCCCCACCTGCCCCGAGCCCTCGGCTGAGGTCAGAGCAAGCTCAGGTTTCCAGGAGCTGTAAAATCCTCCTCAGCCCCAGGGCTGCACACTCAGGCCTCGGTGCAAACACAAATATTGCTACTTTAGGAAGCCTCACTAACGCAGGGCACCGAGAAAGGAACAAAGAGGGAAGCCACAGGTGTCTCTGTGGAATGGAAGAGAAGGTGTCAGCTCCTGGGTGGGGCTGGGCTCCATCCTCCCCGTGGATTCACCTTCTGCTTGGACCACGGGAGCCTCGGCACTGCCCTCCCACGCGCTGGAGATGTGGCAGGAGGTGGCAGCCCTGCTGTTCCACCAGCTCTCGTCTGTCCTCGGGAATCAGCTCAGCCGAGCAAAGGCAGAGCTGCCTGGCCAGGGGCCAGTCTCTGTGCCAAGCCAGGGGCCAGACTCCGTGCCAAGCCAGGGTAATCCATGGAAGGAGCAGAGGAGCTGGTGGCAGCACCTGGCCCAGCCTGCTCAGAAGATGCTCAGGGGTTTTTCGGATGTGGTGCTTCCCCTCAGAGCTCACACCACCCTGGGGTGCCCCAATGCTCCCATTTCCAGGGGTGCAGAGCCCTGGGATGTGGGACAGGCTTGTCACCAGAGCAGTTGGAGGATTTTCCCTCCGGAACAAATCCAAGCTGCCCAGGGCTCCTCGCAGGCAATGCTCAGAGCTGATACCCAACATCACTCTCTGCAAATCACCTCTGTGGGGACAAGTGCTCGTCACACATGCACATTTGTCCCCCAGAGCACGAGGGGGTTCCAAGAGCTGGTCAGGATCCAGGGATTCCTGTAAGCACTGAGGTGCAGGGGTGTAAGCAGCCAGCCTGTGACAGCTGCCGCTGACATCCACACCAGGGCCAGGAGAAAACCTTCCCAGCCAGGGGTGTGGATGGTGCAGAGCAGATTCCCAGATCAGCCCAGGTCTCAGTGGGACACTCACTGCTGCACTGAGCCCTGCACCAGTACAGGAGGGGAAATTCAGGGTCTGCCCTGGAGCCCAGTGGCCCAAAGTGACCATTCCAGTAGCAGGAGATGTTTCAGGAGCTCCAGGAGTTTTCACCTTGCACTCAGCTCTTTCCAAGGCTGATGCTGATCTTAGAGTTCACATGGAGAGAGCAGCACAGTTCCCTTGATTCCCACCCAGTCTCTTGTAGCTTGAACAGGTACAGGAGCTATGAAAACCCTGAATGATTTGTTTGGAAGGCACCTCAAAAAACTCATCCAGTGCCACCCCTGCCATGGCAGTGACACCTCCCACTGTCCCAGGCTGCTCCAAGCCCCAATGTCCAGCCTGGCCTTGGACACTGCCAGGGATCCAGGGGCAGCCACACCTTCTCTGGGAATTCCATCCCAGCCCCTCCCCACCCTCTTTAGGAACAAGTCCTTCCCAATATCCCACCCAAAATCTCCCCTTTTCCAGTTTGAAGCCATTCCCTGTGTCCTGTCCCTCCATTCCTTGTCCAAACTGTCTCTCCATGTTTCCTGTTGGCTCCTTCAGGCACTGCAAGGCCACAATGAGTTGTGGGATCAGCCCAGGACAGGGAGTTCTGGGCATGTCCAGCCCCTCATCCCCCAACATCCCCAAACCCTTCTCCCCAGGGTCCCTTCTCCTTTCTCCCAAACCCTTCTCCCCAGGGCTGTTCCCGACCTGTCCATCTGACACAATCACTGCATTTCCAATAAAGCCAAGCATTAATTCCAAATCCTCCCTAACAGCCCTGATAAGTGCCTTGGGATAAGGGAACTTCAAAACATCAGCAAGTCACCTCGCACTGCTCACTCACAATTTTCTATTATTCATAACAATCACTGGGATTGGATGGAGCTGTGTGGCTTTTCAGTGGGAAGTGTTTTAAAGTAAGTAAACCCTTCCCTTTGTAATTTTTCAAACACTCCATAAAAATATCGTAATGCATCAAGTCTGCACAACTGTTCTATGGACTATTATGCACTTTAAACTACTCCTGAGATGAGGCATATTTAAACAAAAAGAGCTTTTAAAAATAAAATCATTTTGCATCGAGATAGGACCTCCTTGCTCTCCTGGTGATTCACAAACTCAGAGGCCTCCCTATAATGGTCCTTTTGATTGCCAAGTAAATGAAGAACAGAGGTTGATGACCACCAGGGAGCACTGAGACTGGCTGGGAAGTGCAGCTCAGTCAGGCAGGGAAAAATGCTTTGAAGTTCTTCATTCCCAGGCAGTGACATCTTCAGGCCAGGCACCTGAGAACCTGGGCAAGAGCTGCTCCCAGCAGGAACACAATTCCACATCCCCAGTGTGGGAACTGGAAATCCAGGCACAGGATGCTGCAGGAAGAAGGAACACCAGAAATGCTGCTCAGCACCATTATCTGTCACTAATGAACCCGCCAGGTTTCTCAGACAGGTCCTAGAGGACATTTGTGCCTGCTGCTGGTGTTCTGTGTGCCCTGCCCCACAGCTCAGGGCATTACACTGAGCAGTCATTAAGCACTTTGCTGGTACAATTCAACTTGTAACGGTAAATAAACATTACAGTGCTCCAGCCCAGCTCAGAGAGTCACAGTTATTTACCCCAACCACAGATCTCAGCCCTCTGAGTTGATTTGCAATGTCAACCGTGTCCTGGAATGAAGGAAAGCCACTCGTTTCTGTAGGCACCTTCTCTGTCCTGATCCATCGCTCCAGTCAGACAGCAGGAGTCAAAAATCATCACATTCCCTGGCAACTGAAAAGTTACGTAAGGAATTTGTTTACCCCCAGCTCCTGCATTTGGCAAACAAGGTTGGCTTTGCAGAGGCCAGGCAGGAAGGGGAGAGCAGAGAGTGCCAGGCAGGGCCAGCATAGCCCCCACAGCACTGGGCACTGCCCTGGCAAGGAAACCTCCCCGAGCTGGGATCTGGCACTGCACACACTCGATTCTGTACCTCTGAAACTGTGTGACACTGGGGGGGTTGGGATTGTCCAGCCTGGAGAAAAGAAAGCTCTTGGAGGGACCTCATTGTGTCCTTGCAGTGCCTGAAGGGGCAACAAGAAACATGGAGAGAGAGACTTTGGACAAGGGATGGAGGGACAGGACACAGGGAATGGCTTCAGACTGGAAAAGGGGAGATTTTGGGTGGGATATGGGGAAGGAATTGTTCCCTGTGACAGGGAACTGGCACAGGGTGCCCAGAGCAGCTGTGACTGCCCCTGGATCCCTGGCAGTGTCCAAGGCCAGGCTGGACAGGGCTTGGAGCAGCCTGGGATAGAGGGAGGTGTCCCTGCCATGGCAGGGGTGGGATGGGATGAGCTTTAAGGTCCCTTCCAACCCAAATCATGATTCCCCTGGTGAGGTGCTGAGAAGGACACACTGCACACCACAACCACAAATCAGCTTTTTATGGTTCATTTTCAGGACTGGAGAGGGTTTCCAGCTGGCTGGGCACAGTTTCCTGGTTTCCCCTCACCTCATTACTCTTTTCTCCAGTTTGCTGGTGGTGAGGAAATCAATCCATGGCGTTCTGGTTTCTCAGCAGCCCCCTCCCAGCCCTGACATCAGAAGTGGCACTTCCAGTTGGGTTTATGGAATAGAGGAATCTTCCCTTTTCCTGCAGAGATCTCCACTGCTGCTGTGACTCCCTGAGAGCCCTTTGCAGCACAAATCAGAGCTCCCACACCAGCAAGAGGCTCGGATGTGGCTGTAGAAGGTGAGACAAAGGACATGAAACACAGGGGAAGATCCTCCTGCTTCTCTGAGGGGCACAGCCTGAGAGAGGCACCAGGGGGGTCACTGCTGGTCAGCAAAAGCCTTTGGGACACAGAAATCAAAGGGAAAGCAGGAGGAATCTCAACAATATTTCACCTGGAGAAGCAAAATACTCCCAGCAGTCCTTCCCCCACCCCACAGACAGAGAAATAAAGCAGGATGCAGCTCCATCCACCCAAGGAAGGCAGACACAGGTGCAGTTCCAAGAGAGGCTTTCCCAAGTGACCCCTTCTGCTTGGAGAGCAGCCTTACAGAGATTTTTCCTGACCCAGAGACAGGGAACAAACCTGGATCTGCACAGAGCAGAGCCAGAGAGCCAACTCCAGGCACCATCTCTGACAAAAGCTGCAAACCCCACTTCAAGCCCAGCAGTTCCCAGCCAGGATGTGCAGCCTGACCCCCCAGGATTGGCTTCAAGAACCCTCTCCACGGACAGGAGCACAAAAGGAAAAGGAGAAAGTGCTCCTTAGTCTGGCCTGAACCAGCAGGGGATCTCCAGGCTCATTATGCAAAGCACAAGCAGAGAAAAATTAAGTCAAGAGGAGAAGGAAATAGTTTTTGTTTGTGCCAGCATCATTTAATAGAAGCAGATTTTCCCTGCCCTGCAGCAGTCATTTGGTTGCTGAGCTGTGCTTTGTCTCTTCCCCTGACCCCTCTGTGTTTTGCTTTGGACAAACACTTTGAAAACAGTTCAGCCAGCAACTTTCAGCCATTATTATTAATCACAATTTTTGTGTGTCATTAACACATCCTATTGGTTTAAAGGTTTATTTCACCACTCAACTCTCAGTCTATGTTGTCTTTCCAAAACTGGACCTGATCTCCTCAAAAATTCCTTCTGGGGCTCAGAAAGAAGGAAGAACCTCCTCATTTTTCTCCAGTTGCTTAACCACTCACCCCAAACCCCACTTTTCTTTTGCATGTCCAAGCCAACCACACAACCTGGGTGCTCAGCAGGTTTTAATCAGCACCACAACACCTCCCAGCTGCCCGGACAGAACCTGGGCTGCACAGAAATCCTTCAGAGGATTTTTAGGTCAGTGAAGAGCAGGACCCACTGAAGAGCAGCTTGACACTGAATTGTCAAGACCCAGGCTGAGATTGGATCTCTGCAGATTGGGCTCCACAACCAGCACAGCTCTAGAGAACATTTCCCACCTGTGACATTCAATCTGTGCTCCCACGGGGGAGGTTTGAACCCCAGACTGCACTTTGGCCAACAACTCCCTGCTTGGCTTTTCCCTGTCTGCCAGGCAAAGCTGGAAGGCCTGGGCACTAAAAGGGCTCTCAAAAGGATTGTCCTTGCTATTGAACACCTGGGAATTGAATTACCTTTTCTCTATACCTCAGATTGGGTTGTTTTGGTTTGGGTTTTGTTTTTTTTTTTTTTAATATTTTCATAGAATTACAGAAGGGTTTGGGTTGGGAGGAATCTTGAATCCAGTTCCACCCCCTGCCACGGGAAGGGACACCTCCCATTGTCCCAGGGTGCTCCAAGCCCCATCCAGCCTGGCCTTGGGCACTGCCAGGGATCCAGGGGCAGCCACAGCTGCTCTGGGCAGCAGAGCTGTTTTTAGAGGGTGTTCCAGGAATTCCTGGTTCCTGCAGCATTTCTGCAGCTCTGTCTCATTTGCTGTTTCACTGATTATCACCAGGTCACTCCTCTGGTTCAGAGCCTCCCCAGTGCCCATCCTTTGGTCCAGCTCTGGCAGGTCCTGCAGCCTCAGGAACTGAGCAACACCCCAAGGTTGGATTTTTGATGCCATTCCTCCACCACCTCTGATCTGCCCAGATGAACACCTGGAGGATGAACCTGCTGTCCCCAGGGCTGAGATTCCCCACTGGACTCTCTGGACACTGAACACCACCCACAGAAGGCTTCTCCTCCATCCTGTCAGACTTTCAGGTCCTGCTCGGAGCTGTGACTCCAAACCCTTCTGCTCCAGGCGATTTTAATGAAGATTTAGTGATTTCTCTCCAGCCCCAGGACTCAGACCACTCCTAATTACAAATCTCTTCCTGGGATTTGCCACATCTGCTCAACCTGCAGCCGCTCCCAGACGCTCCCCAAGTGCCACAGGTGAGGGTGGAAGGTTTGGGAAGGAACATCCTGGGCACATTTACAGGGCTAAACCCAAAACCTTCCCCACAACTTTGGCCATGCTGTAATCACACGACTTAATTCCCTAAAAATGGAGGTTGAAGCACAAGGAAAAGGAACACTGGAATGAAATGTTTGCCTAAAGATGGCAGTGGGTCAAAGCACGAGGCAAAGGGAACAGTGGAAGGAGACACAGGGAAAGAGAAACACATGGAAAAAGAGAGTAAAATCAGCAACTGCCATGTCGCCATGTCCCTTCCTCTGAGGATGCTCAGTGGCCTGAATGTCACTAAAAAGCACCTGTGTGCTGTCTCTGTCAGTGATTCAACACACAAAAGCTTCAAATCTTGTTTTCCTTTTGTGTTCGAGTCCTAGGAGAGGAAGGACAGATTGAGCTACTCCTTACCCTTCCCTTCGTACATAATTTATCAAAAATAACAACTCCCTTTTCCCTACAACTGCTTTGAAGGTTCTCTGTGTTGTGTCACGATGAACACAAAAAAAGAGACCATTTTTTATAAACATTGCCGAGATTCACACCAAGATGCAAAAATCAAAGTCTAAATGCAACTGAAATTACCTCATTATGTAACTTTCTTTGGCAGCAGTGGTGTGGATGGAATTTTGGTTGCTTTTATTTGGGTTTTTGAGGGGGGGTTGAGGGCTTGAGGTTATTTTTCATGTGATTTGTATTAATGCCCTGGGCAGGTTCATCTATTTTCTTGTTTTTTGTTGTGTGTCAGCCTCTAAGAGCCACTGGGATGATTGTTTGTTTTTTTGAGGGGGGGGGGAAGATGGATAATTTCATTTGCATTTCTTGCACTGCAAAGAAACTCTCACTGCACAGACACAAACCTCAATCTCCATCTCCTGGACACTCCAGCACCACAAATATCCCATTCCCTCTGGATTTTTCAAAGGTAAAACACCTGCCAAACATCCTGAGATCAGCTCCTGCTCTTCCCTCCAACACCCACAGCTAAAAATACTCCAGCAGCAAAATTCCAGTTTTTATCTAACACTGGAAGATAAAAAAAAATGTTCAGTCTCCTCTTGTGCTTCTGCGAAAATAAAAACTTCTAAGAAGAGAACTCACAGAATCTCAGCGTTTGCTCTGTTTGAAGATTTGACAGAAAACTTCCCAGGTTCCCTGTGAGGAGCTGGTGCAGGTTGGAGGGATTTCCAGGAATGGCAAAGGTGGCACAGGATCAGCGAGGCTGGAAAAGCCCTCCAGGATCACTGAGCCCAAGCTGTGCCCCATCCCCACCTCGTCCCCAGCCCAGAGCACTCAGTGCCACCCCCAGGCCTTCCCTGGACACCTCCAGGGGTGAGGACTCCAAATTTCCCCTTCCAACGCCTGGCTACCCATTTCATGGAGAAATTTTCCTTAATAACCAATTTAAACCTCTCCTGGTTCAACTGGAAAACATTCCCTCTCCTCCTGTCCCTGTTCCCTGCGAGCAGAGCCTGACCTCCCCCAGCTGTCCCCTCCTGTCAGGGAGTTGTGCAGAGCCACAAGGTCCCTCCTGAGCCTCCTTTTCTCCAGCCTGAGCTCCTTTCCCAGCTCCCTCAGGAGTTTTCCAGCCCTTTCCCAGCTCCGTTCCCTTCCCTGGACATGCTCCAGCCCCTCAGTGTCTCTCTGGCCATGAGGGACCAGAGCTGTCCCCAGCACTGGAGGTGCCCCAGCAGTACCAGCTCAGGGGACAGTCCCTGCCCTCTCCTGCTGTCACACCAGTGCTGACACAACCCAGGTGCCCTTGGCCTCTTACCCACCTGGTGCCTGACCACCCTTCTTGGCACTACTGCAATTAAACCAATAAAGAACAAAAGGTTTGTGCAATTAATGCCTCTTCTCCTCTTTCCTGAGCTTGGAGGGCAATTAAATAACAGCAAAGCCAGCAGGGAGAAGCTGCTCTCGCCACTCCCACTCGATTCCCACCAGAGCAGCCCAGCCAGGAATTCCCAGCTCTGACAGGAGCCTTCTGCTCCCCCTGCACTCACAGGAGGTACAAGGTGTTCAATAAACTCATAAACTCATCCCAAGCACCTCCCAAACTCATCCCAAACTCATCCCATGAGCCACACTCGGTGCAGAGCATCCCTGACACCGCCCTGGATTTGTTTTCCCTTCAGTGCCCTTTTCATCACCCAGAGACACTCAGAAATCACCAACTGCACCACCCGACCCGTGACACCCGACAGGACAATTCCAACTCCTTCCTCTGATCTGCCACAGCACCTCCCGAGCTCTGGACAAGTGTTACTCTCCACTCTGTCGTGTTGCTCTTCAACACTGATACAAAACATCCTATTTTTGCACCATTTCAAACGGCAACTCTTTATCAAAGCCATCTGAGGAGATGAAATAATTTTATCACCTGTTCTTTGAAGAGCTGGGGTTTTTTGATGGGTTTTTTTTCCCCCCCCTCAAATATCCAGGCAGCTCCAGCAGACTGCAAAATATTCTGTTGTTTCTGTCAAGTTCGGGACAAAGCTCTTGATTAACGCCCCCTCAAACTATTCTCCCTCCTTTCTGGTTTTTTCCCCTCTTTTAGAGCATTTGCTGAGGGGAAGGCACGTTATCAATAACAGAATGGAATCTGATTGATAGGCTGTAATAAACGATATTATAATTCAAGCAGTGGCTCCGATAAGGTAATCTGATCTATCAAGTGCAAGAAAGTGGAAATATCTGCAGAAAATGATTGTGGCTTTTGGCTATATTGCTGTTTTCCTCCACCCATCCAGCACAGAGGCAGGGAACCGAGGGGCAAAGCTCTCACATCCAGAGGGGACACACATCAATCAGCTGTTTGCAGGGAGCTAAAGTGATTATTTTTGATAGATCCATCACCAAAAGTGGTGTTTTTAATAGATCGGACACCATTAGAGGGAGAATGGAGGCTGGAGGACTCCTAAAGCTGGGAAGGGGTGGTGATGCTCCCTGGGAAGAGGGAGGCAAAGGCTGGCTCTGGGGTTGGGGCTGTGCTGGGGTCACCCCAAAAGGAGAGATCCCACCCAGCAGGATGATGGGAATCATGAGCTGCTTTCACCACATCTTCATCTCTCAGAAATATTCCAGCCAGACACAGCTTTTCAGCAGCTCAGGGATTTATTAATGGACACTGCTGGTAATTAGCACAGCCAGCCCCTCCTGTCCTGCAGCCAGGGCAGAGATGACAGCAGAGCCTCCACTTTGGGCTTCAGGGAAGGCCAGGTCAGCTCAGCTCGTCACCAGACCACGTCTTATCACTCTGCAATTCCTCTGCAGCTGAAATAAATCCCAGGTTCTCTCGCTGCCCAAAGTGCCCTCACTGTCACACCCTGAGGGAAGGTATGGAAATGAACTTCTCCCCTCGCAGCAGCTGAAGGCAGCAGTGGCACACGACACTTGCTGTGGGCTTGGAATGTATTAGCAAACATTAAACCAAAAACTTTGTGCAATTTGAGGAAAGAGAGAACAAAGACCCAGCAGAAGATCTGTTCTTGCACCTCTGAGGGTGACACCAGCATGTAGAGACTGAACCCCCAAATCTTGTTCAAGTCACCATCAGCCAAATCCTCTCTCTCCTCTCTTTGCCCCAGGTGGTCTCAGCTGAGCTTTTCCCGAGGTTCAGGACCCAGCTGGGAGCAGCAGAGGAAGCTGCAGGTCCCACCCAGAAGCTGGAGCCCAGCAGGTGACAGTGACCACAGGACACGGGGCCAGCTGAGTGAGATTTCACCTGCCCTAAACTGGCTCATCTCTGGAAAAAGAAAAGGTAAAAACTTGGGCCCAGATGCAACATCTTAAAGAGGAAATAGCTGAGGCTGTGCAGAACAGGATGGCAGTTCCAAAGACATCTGCTTTTGGAATATAAAAAAGATCTTTATTTCTGCTCTAAAGTGCCCATAAAACCATAAGGATCCATGAGAGGCTACAATAAATGCACCAGACCTTTCCTATAGTGTGTGCAGAAGGATTTTTTTTAAAGTGCATTTTTAATTATTAAAGTCATGAAAGTAGCGTATTTCTCTGTGCAGCAGCAGCCTCTCCCCACAAGGATGTTTTGGGGATGGAAAGGGCCATTTTAGGTGCAACCCATTTTGATGAAGGTGAATTCTTTCAGGGAAAGGAAAGAAATTGCACCAGTGAATCAGCTCCCTGTGCTGCTCCATTTTAAAAGGGTTCCTAAAGGGTGACTCAGGCAGGAATGGACCCACACAGGTAACAACAGCTAAAAAAACCCCACAAGACTTTTCCTGGAAGCAAGAGCAGCCTTAAAGAACAGGGGTGGAAATGACTGTCACCACTTTGTCCCTGAAAATGGCTTGTGCAAGGAGAAACCCCACGGGGGCCGGGCAGTGCTGATGGAATCACCCAGCTGGGGCTGCCAGGAGAACCCTCAAAGCAAAGCTGTTCCCATAATTTCTTGGGAAACCACAACCTGGTTTCTGTCCCCTTTCCCCTGACCTTCCCAACAATCACAAGTCACCATCAGTGGTACCTGACCAAGCCAAAGCCAGGCCCTGGTGAGGCTGCAGCAGAGCTGGACATGACTCTTGGTCATTCCACAGCTCCTGTGGCTCACACAGAGCACAGAAACTCAACTCAGAGTCATTCAAGAATCAGTAAAAGGAGGATACAAAGATGGGGAAGGGTCTGGAGGGGCTACATGAGGAGTGGTTGTGGTCACTTGGTGTGTGCAGCTGGAGAGGAGGAGACTGAGGGGAGACTCACCAGGGGCTGCAGCTCCATCTCTGCTCCCTGGGACAGGACAGGACCCAGGGAAGGGCTGGAGCTGGGACAGGAGGGGTTTAGGGTGGATTTAGGGAAAGGTTCTTCCCCCAGAGGGTGCTCCCCGAGGCTGCCAGAGCTCCAGGAGTGTTTGGACATCACTGCCAGAGTGGGATTTGGGGGTGTCTGTGCAGGGCCAGGAGCTGGAATCCATGATCCTTCATCCCTTGCAGCTCAGGACATTCCACGATTCAATAAATCCACCCCAAACAACGTGGCACAGGCAGCACGAGGCCGAAGCTCACACAGGAATCCTTCACAAAGATCCTTCCACATCCCCATGCAGGTGCTCCTTCAGCCTCATGGTTCCTCCAACTCTAAAACAAAGTTAACAACAGTTTTCATCCACTGGAGGCACAGTGAGTGTAATTTAACTGAACTCTGAATGATGTTCACATCTCCTGATAATTAAGTTCAGCTGAGTTTCAATAAGCTGCTAAATCTGCCCAAGGAAACCCAGGAGTCCAAGGCAAAGGAGCTGGAAATTCAAAGCTGATTCCCCAATTCAAGACCTCAAATGCAATATTAGCTTTCGTCTTTTTTAAAAGAGAGGAAAAGATACATTTACCAGACTGAAGAAACATCTAGAAAACAAAAAAAAAAAAACCTGACAAAATGACACAGCTTCCCGAACAGACAAGAAATAAAAAATTTAAACACCATTCCCTGAAATACAAGTTGTTTCTGAACAGATGAAATAAGGGAGGGGGTGTAGAATCAAAGCCCAGAACTCTGGAGAGCGCCAAGCACTTCCCTGCTCAAGAATGAAATGCTTTCTGAAAAGGTTTTGTTGAACTCATTTATGGGTAATGTAAGTTACAGCTTAGTAGTGTGGTATAAATATTTTACACGCCACTACAACGAGCTTTGTGCTGAGAGCCTGGGAAATGTGGGGGTTTATTTGCCATTGTTCTGCAGGAATCAATTCCAATTGATCCATTTGGAAGTGCTGGTGCTGCTCCCGAGGTTCTCACAGTCCCTGCTGTTGGTTTAGTTGGGTAAACTGTGGGAATGGAAGTGGCTTTTTTTTGGTGGCACATGCAGCAAACAGGAGTCACCTCCTCGAACCTCCTCCAAGGGAACGTGTAGGGTTTGTAGGAAGTGCTGGAGGTGCTTTGGAAGCGACTGGGGAAGGACATGGAGCTGATGGAGTGAGTCCAGAGGAGGCTCCAGGATGCTCAGAGGGATGGAGCAGCTCTGCTGTGGGAAAGGCTGGGAGAGTTGGGATTGTTCAGCCTGGAGAACAGACCAGGAGTGGCCTCATTGTGGCCTTGCAGTGCCTAAAGGGGCTACAGGAAACATGGAGAAAACTTTGGACAAGGGATGGAGAGACAGGACACAGGAATTGGCTTCCCATGTCCTCCTATTGCATATGTAGCCCAGAGAGCTCCTGGTGCTGTGGGCATTGTTGGGCAGCCTGCTCTGCTGGTAGGGTTTGATGCCTTAAATGTCTACCTGGAAACAGAGAGCAGGCAGGAATAAAGGAATAAAGGAGGGATTGATTGGAAAGGCCTTCAGAGGTCACACTCTGGGCTCCAGAGGCTCCTGCCTCAGTGCATCCCAAAATGGACAATGACAGCTCCCGAGTTCTTCCCACTTTGATATCAGCATCAATTGCCCAAGCAGAAGCCAGGCAAGGATGGAATTTGCCCAAGCTTGCCCCCCTCTCCCCAAGATGAAGGTTTGCAGTTGTTGGGCCCAGGAGGGTCTGGGTGTCCTTGGAGAGCGAGCTGGAGAGGCTTTGTTATGTCAGTGTGAGCATGAGAGAACAGCACTGAACGAGCTCCAGGGACCTGCAGAGTCACACTGGGCACTGCAAGAGTGGGAAAATAGAAAAGTTACAACCTAAGGCATCAGGTTAGGCTTACCCCTTGTTCCTAGCTGTTATTTTAATGAACCAGTTAACCTTTTCTGTGGTGATTGGCCTCATCTCTCTCAAGATTGTTGCCTCAGCACCTCAGTGAATGCTCTGTGTCCAGAGCTCTGAGGTGTGCTCAGACAGGCACTGAGGTGGCATCAGTGATCTTCGAGGTCTGCGCTGGGCTGGGAGGCCACAGAGTGTGAACACAAACACCCACGGAGCAGTGACGAATTCCTCCTTCTGCTGTTGAGTCAGAGCCAAATGACAAATCAGTCACAAAGCCAGGACAGAAGTCACAAGAGTCCTTCAGTCCTTGCCCTCTCTGATTTCCTAGAACAAACTTCCATCCCAGCCTTATTGAATGTAATTGTTTAAACAAGGACAGCTATTTTTACATTTCAATTTGTCTTGGCACGTGTCTAAGCAAAGCAACAGGAACAAAAGGGACCTGTCTTCAGCTGATCATAATGCCATCAAATTAAAAGTTTATGTTCTTTAAACACAGCAATGCCTGTCTTTGATGCCTCCAAAAAAAAAAAGAGGTTCGACAGAGGAAATCACAGAGCGTGAGCAGGAGTGGAGGTGGGAACCAGGTGCATCAAAAGAAGGGAAACAAGCACTGAGCTAATGAATGTGAAGGCTTTGACTTGGCTGAGTGGGATGGGATTTGTCATCCTCCAAAGCATTGTTTTTGTATGGGAAAAACAGAATATTTCAAGGTTTTTTTTTTATTTCTAACAGGACAAAAGATGAGATGTGCCACTGGCTGCTACTCTGAGCCAGGAGTTGCCACTGAATTTATCACCTCAGTGAAGGAATTTCCCCTGGACTTCTTGTCCCTTTTCTACCTGTCCATTACACAGCAGGAAGCTCCACATCCATTCCCAGAAGAAAACTGCATCCCAAAGGCCTGGGGATAGGGTGGGGAGTGATGAACCACTGGAAACACCTCAGCAGGGAATGTCCTCTCCTGGAGGCTCTGAATCCCTGCCTGGGAGGAGCACATTGGCTGCGTGGGGCTCCAGGCAGACCCTGCTGGAGGGTCACACTCCCCGTCAGGTGAAATGATCCCACAGCTCATCCCGGTCCTAAAAATCTCATGCTCCCACAGATCCTGTGGCATCATTTCCCAGGATGCCTGTGCTAAAATTAGGGGGAAAAAAAGGTGTTCTGATTTAGATTCACCCTCCAGGCAGGCTCATTTCAGAAACTGCAGCTTACTTACTCTGAAAACATTTTGGTCTGGAAATCTTGTGAGATTCCAAATGTTTTATACATTTTACTGCTGAGTGGGCAAGAAATATAGGCTTGTCCTTTCAATTTTATCAGCTCATGTTCAAAATGATGGAGGGCAGGCAGAGCTGTGACAGGGAGGCCGCTGGAGCCCTGCTGCAATTTGGGAAGTGTTGGGGTGCTCATCAGGCCCCTGCTAAAGATTTAGGGCTGCTCCTCTTTCAGCGGAACCATCTTTACCAAGCCTCACCTCTGCATCCCACAGTTCACTGGAATTCTGTCCTGTACTGAGAAATAAATAAACCCAAACTATACACAAAATAAAAGTCACCTCCATGACGAGCACCCTTCCCTGGCAACAGCCTCATTTCCTTCTTCTCTCATTTATTTAAAAAAAAAAAATAATGCAGCAGCACGTTTAGAAGGGAAAATAAAAGGCTTTTTATGCTTCCGCTGCTGCCCACTGGGTTGACATTTGCAAAGGGCTGAGAAAGAGCCTGCGGACATTGTAATTAGCGGCTCCGAGGGCTCCTCCCAGCACACGCGAGGTCAGCGCAGCTCCTGCAGCTCTCTGGGCTCCGCAGAGCTCCAGCACATCCCGAGCACATCCCCAGCACATCCCCAGCACATCCCCAGCACATCCCCGGCACATCCCCAGCACATCCCGAGCACATCCCGGGCATATCCCGAGCACATCCCGAGCACATCCCCAGCACATCCCCAGCACATCCCGAGCACATCCCCGGCACATCCCCAGCACATCCCCAGCACATCCCGGGCACATCCCGAGCACATCCCGGGCACATCCCGAGCACATCCCGAGCACATCCCGAGCGCATCCCCAGCACATCCCGGTAGTACCGACAGGGCACGGACCGGGCTGGGCTCTGAGTGAGGGCATGCAGAGCTCTGCACCCACAGCAGCACCCGCAGAGGGCTCAGGATGGGCCTCAGGTTGTGCCAGGGCAGGTTTAGATCAGCAATAGGAACAAAATTTGTCACAGAAAGCATCGTGGTTGGCTGCTCAGGGCAGTGGTGGAGTCACCATCCCTGGAGGTGTTCGGTGTGGGTGTGGCACTCGGCTATGTGGTGGACTTGGGGATCTTAAAGGTCTTTTCCAGCCTTAGGGATTTATTGTT
>VZRF01002282.1:266071-319087 GCA_013396875.1 Vireo altiloquus
AAAATGAAGTGGTATGGAAATATTTTATTTTAAAAAGTAGTGTGGCTTCTTGGGATTATATCATATGTAGAATGTTTCTTTATGTAGTAAACTAAGGATAGCAAAGATGAGCAAGGAAATTCCCCAAATTCCTGGACTGTCTGGCTGAAGATAACATGGACAGGCCTCAGAGCCTGGAATGAAGAATGGATCGATCAGAAGTGGAACGCAGGATAACCGGATAGGGGAAGACTTGGGACCCAAAGAGATACCAAAAAGAGGAATAGTTGAATGATGCATAGAAATCCATGAATATGTATGGGACTCGGGCATTTAACAGAAGAGGTTTGCTAGCTAAGGTGTGCCCCTGGCATCGTGCCAAGCACCAGGTCCTATTAACTCTTTGCTTTATTTCTGTCTCCTATTGTCCCTTTTATTAAACCCCTTATTAAACCTTTTAAAATTTTCGTTTTTCACATTTATGAACCATCTCCCAGAGGCCTTGGGTCTGCCAGGGATCTCCCTTGAGCTCTTCTCAAGGAGAGCAACACCTTCCCTGCCTGCCAGGAGGGAGACCAGCTCAGGAGCACCGAGACACCCACAGGGACAGCCACAGGGACAGCCACAGGGACAGCCACCCCCTGTCCCTGCCCTCCCTCCAGGCTCCTGGGATGCCAGCTGGGAGCTGGCCTGGCTCTCAAAGCAGTTCTGGTTTCTGCCTCTAAACCGAACAAATTTGCTAAGATGATATCAAAGAAGAATTAACACGGAGCAGTGAGGAGAAATTTCCATCCGTAACACACCTCTTTCACTCTCTGTGCCTGCCTCATTAAGGAGGCTTCAATGAAATCCTTTCACAAGCACACGGCACAAAAACAATGGAGTGATTGCGGTTTGTGAGGAACTGGGATGCAATTAGCATATGAACATCAAAATGGTTCTGCAATCTCCAGCAGCTATGTGCTCTCTATATCTCTTTACATTCCCCGGTTTTGGTTTTGGGGTTTTTTTGGTTTTTTGGCAATTCTGTTCCAATTCCGCCCCTCGGCTGAAGTCCAAGGTTCAAATAACCAGGGCCAGGTCGGATAGGGTTTGGAATTGTCTAGAGGAAGGTGTCCCTGCCCATGGCAGGGGGTGGAATGAGATGGGATTTGAGGTCCCTCCCAACCCAAACTCTTCTGGGATTTAGTGAACAGCAGGAAAACTGTCCAAGGGAGTGGTGCCAAGCAGCACAAACTGCCAGTGGGTTATGCAGCAGTTCCTGTCAGCACTCAGGAGCCTCGGGGCACAGGGAATGGTTCAGGTGACAACAGGCAGAGGTGAATATATGTGTCACTAGAGAGCCTTGGAACATGGTCCCAGCCCAGGAGAGGGGCTGGAAACAGCTGCTTCTCCCACGATCTGTCAGAGACAACAGCTCAGGAGGTTTGGATCTTCATTCCCTGTGACCCACACAGGTGTTCTCCTGGGGACAGACCAGGGCAGGTGACAGCAGCCCACCCCTGCAACCCAGAGAAGCTAACACGTGCAATTACCCCATAGCCTGCTATTGATCAGCTCATTAAATAATCAATAGTTATCTTGTGAGAAGGCTTCCTGTTTCCTCTGCTCATCTCATCCTGCACGATCTCTGTGCCCTGAAGCAAAGGAGGAGACATGTCTGAGTCTCACTTGGCACAGATGGTGCCTTAACTGGGGGCACAGCAGATGGGAGGATTGCCTGCAATGCTGAGGGGTTAATAAACATTTCCCTCCAGACACTCGGCTTCATTTCTCCTTTCTCTACAAATTAAGAACATTTCTCCTGCCCTGTTTACCACTTCCTCTGGTCCATCCACTGAGTCACTTGGATCCTCTTAGGTCTGGTTTAAACACAGCTACTCCCCCAAGTGCTTCTGGTGGCCACATCATCTTTTCCTGTGCGAGAGCTTTACACACTGGATTTACACAGGAATTTTAAAAGCTAAGAATTACACAGCACCTGGGCCACCCCTCTCTCGACCATCCCTATTTCATTTACTGTCAATAACTGCTTACTTCATGCAAAAAGGAATTAATCCCTTGTGGCCACCCAGGAGGTTCAAAATCAGGATTTTCAGTGTTAAAGCCAGAGCTGAAACCAAAGAAACAATGCCATTAGTTAGGAGCAGCAGCCAACTAGCACAGTTCTTACAAAGGTGAATAGTTTCTCCTGCTCTCCAAAGGCTGCAAAGACAATCTACCTGAATGAAGAGGCACTGAGAGCAATTCCAAACCCACGCAGCCCTGAGGTGGCAGAGCTGTGCTGGCATTGAGCTCAGAACTGCTCTGCTCTCAGCAGCCCCTCATTCCTGCCCCTCATTGCTGCCCCTCGCTGCCTCCTCTGGCTCTTTGCTGTTCTCCTGTGTCGCTGAAGTGTCAGAGCTGTGAATATTCCAGCCCTTCCAGCTGTTCCGTGGAAGGGCTTCCCCTCTTCCCCAGCTCCAGCCGGAGGGAAGGTCATTTCTGCCTCCGCTGCCATCCCTGGCTGCGAGGAGGTTAATAAATATTTATAGGGCTAAATGCTCAGAGGTGCAAACAATCGAGTCTTGGCAAATGTCACCGAGTGTGATATGGAGTCTGCAGATCCCTGAGTGTGTGATATGGAGTGTGCAAACCTCTGGAAGTGTGATATGAGGTGTGCAGATCCCTGAGTGTGTGATATGGAACGTGCAGATCCCTGGCAGTGTGATACGGAGTATGCAGACCCCTGAATGAGCCCCAGCAGGGTGGGCAGCTCCTGCCTGTGCTCACACTGAGAAACACAAACTGCTCTGACACATCCAGACAGATCCAGCGTGGCTCTGCTGAGAAGGGATGGGGGAATGAGGAGCTGGAAGCGTCCAAGGCCAGGTTGGATGGGGCTTGGAGCAGCCTGGGATAGTGGAAGGAGTCCCTGCCTGTGGCATGAGTGAGACTGGATGGGCTTTAATGTCCCTTCCAACCCAGGCTGGTCTATCGTAATTATTCCATGAGGACGACTTCCATCAGCTCAACTCCCACTCTGAACATCAAAGCAAAACTCTCCCAGGCCTTTTGGCCAGTCCAGGGACCGCTGATGTCTGTGACAGAGCAATTCCAAAAGAACACAATTCCAGGACCTCACTGTGTCCTGCAGACACACAACAGGCTCTGTCCAAGCAGTCTGCAAACCAAACAGACAAAAATGGTCACTTTGCTCCGTTTTGCCAACAAGGCAAGTGCCCAAAATTCTACACAGCCTTGTGCTCAATAAAACTGCCTCAATCCCAGCATTTCACATACAAACTCCCATTTAAAGGTATTTGGTGACTCCCTGAGCATTGCATCCATCTCTGAGTTTTGGCTGCTGGGATATTGTCCTGAATCTGCTGCTCTGCATCCATTGTGCAACCTCTGCGCGTTCCAAAGCACTTTGTGCCTCTGCAGAAGGAGTCAGAGGTGCTGCTCCTTCCATCCAGCACAGGATTGAAACAGCACCTCCCCCAAATTGCCCCAAAATACAGGGTGTGGCTTTTGCTCGAGCGGAACTTGTCATTTGGAGAACAGAGGGCTCAATCCCAGTGTGGAAAATCACACACACTGCAAAGGGCAATGGGGAATGTACAAACATCAGGGGGAAAAAGGCAGAAATTGCAGTTATTGACTGAACAAGGTAAAAGGAAAAATCCATGCCCTGGCAGGTGACCTCTTCCAGGCTGTTGTGTTCTCTGAGAGCTGCAAGTGTTTGTGCTGCAGCTTCAATAACTCTGGATTCCGGGGCCGCTTTCACTGAAAAATGACAATAATTTCTTTGTTTGTGCATTAATGGAAAGGAGAGGAATCCATCTGACCAGCTTGGGGATGAATCTTTCATGCAACGTGCAATAATGGGCTGTCACTGGGTGAGGATGAGCCATAAACAACACGGAAAATCTGCTTGTTTGCATCCCAGGCCATGTGCAGCACCCTTGGTGACACCCAGAGATTCGCAGTTCCCAATCTGTGTGTGCCGCAGCTTCCAAACAGAAGGATTTCTAAATTCCTGACAATTAATTGCATTATTTCTACTCCTGGTAGATTTAAAGTGAGTTTTTAAATGAGTTTTGCAGGCTCTTTTTGTTTCCCCCTCCTCTGTCCAACGTGTGCAGGGTGTTTATTTGAATTATTCAAGCCCATTGGGAGTCACCTGAACACCAAACTTGTCCAGAAGTGACATCAGTGTCCAGGAACTGCTGACAGCATTGGCATTCCTGACCCAGCCACGGAGCCACTCTGAGGAAATGGAACTAGAACAGGGAATATTGAGTTTTCCCCATGGATTTCCACATGGAGATCAGTTGTACAGGCACAGGGATGGGAGATTTCCAGGCTCTGTTGGTTCAGGTGACTCCACACAGGTTCTGAGGGACATCCACAGGGAGCAGTGACTGAGGTGGGACTCAGGGAAGATTTCCCATCCTGGGATGTGATAATCAGCTGGATTTGCCATCCTGGGATGTGATTATCAGCTGGATTTGCCATCCTGCTTCCTGCCCACTGCTAACACCTGCAGCCAACTTTCCTCATGTAATTCCCACATTCCAGAGGGGAAGTCCTGTGCTGAAGCCTTGAACCCATCTGACCCAGTGGAGTGGACACAGCAGCTTCCTTATTTTGGACATTTAAGAGGTGACAGACACAGGGATGAATCCCACAGTCCAACAGAGAGTCCTCACACCCCAAAAGCTGGAATCCTCCACAAAACCGAGACAAAAATTCAGAATTTTGTTGTGGCTTTCTTCGTCCCCACAGCCAATTCCAGAATTTTCCAGAGGAATTTCCTCAGAGCACACAAATCCTGCACTCCTCTCCTCTGGCACCACTGGTAAACCAAGAGTCCTGGCTGTTGGGGATTCTTCTGTTGTTCTTTCCAAGCCTTGTTTTGGAAAGCAGCCAGCACTATTTGCTTCTCGGGCAGAGGATATGGAATTACCGTAAATTATATTGAAAAATTAGATTTATTCACCGCTGTGATAATTGATCTCCCAATCTGTCTCGGAGAGTTAGCAGCTGGTAAGAAAATAAAATGCAATTTAAATTTTTATTTATTTTTAAAACCCCCCACTTTAATTCAAGCGTGACAACAAATGAAGGGGGAGAGGAGAGGGTGAGTTTCTCACTTGCCAGTCCTGTATTAAATCCTGATGAAAAGAAAACAAAGCAAGAGGTGATTGCAGAGGTGTTTGAGAAATTCACAGCGCGCTGGCATTAAGCAGCACAGCTCTGCAGGGGGGTTTGATACCCTCACACATAATTATGTGTAATTGCACCTCAGCCCTGAGCAAAGGGATTATGGCCAAGGACATGCCTGGAGTGGAATCCCCGGGACAGGCTGTCACTCTGCTGGAGCTGCTGCTATTGATGTTGACAAACCAACATTCCACAAGTGACTCCAGGAATTCAGCTCCTCTGCCAGAGCCTCTCTAACTGGGCCCATCAAATCTCTGACTGTTTTCTCTCAGGCCCTCAGAGGGAGAAGAACCAGCCCCGAAAGCTGACGTTTGTGATGGCTCCACTCATTAAGGCTCTTCTCTGACAGCCCCTGCTCAAATCACATCACACATTACAGATGGAGACAGGATTTGGGTTTTACACCGAGATTAGCTCCGAGGAAATGTATTTTTATCTGCTGGGAGCAGAAAGAAAGAACTCCATAATTCACCGTAACCCAATCACTTACAAAGCGATCGGCCAAACAGTGTTTGCAGGGGCTTGAAAAATCTCATGCTGTCATTGGTAATAAAATAAGAATGATAATCCTGCTCCCTGGCTGAAGGGGAGCACAGGAATGGACACATCATTAAAAGGCAGGATAATGGTGTAAGGGAGAGGGGGAGATCCTGGCTGGAGCCAGCTCAGTCTGGCAGCACCATTTACAGCAGCAGATAAACACGGTGAGCTCTTGGAATTGCCAACCCCGAAACTCTGAACGTGGAGCAGCTCTGACTTCATTTCACAGGATCACTGAGACTGGAAAAGCCCTTCAAGGTCATCAAATCCAACCTGTGATCGATCCCCACCTCGTCCCCAGCTCAGAGCTCCCAGTGCCACCTCCAGGCCTTCCTTGGACACCTCCAGGGATGAGCACTCCAAACCTCCCCGGGCAGCTCCTTCCCATTTCCCTCTGTCCCTCCTGGGGATGAGGAGCAGAGAGCTTTGGGGGAATTCAGCACTGAAAGGGAGGTTTGGGAAAACCCAGTTCTCCCCCAGCCAGTGGAAGAAATAGAAAGGGGAAAACAGAAGGAAACAGATGGAAATAAAATGAAATAGAAAGAAATAGAAGCAAATCGAAAAACCAGAAGGAAATAGAGGCAAACAGAAGGCCTGACCCTGACACCCAGGCCAGCAAGTCACACTGAAATATTTCACCAATAATTCATGACTGTTGGACAAATACAATTCATCCAGGCTGTATCAGAAGCTTTGGTACATCATGAAACAAATTATTAGCTGGAGTGACCTTTTAGTTTGCAATTACAACAGTAAATAATATCACAGAAATAAAAAAATGGTGCAGAGAATCCCAACGTAGCAGCACTGCCACTAAACCCAAACCTTTCTGGTGGCACAGGGAGGGTTAATCAGTCCCAGAATTCAAAATCATTTTCTTCCACACTTGTGCTGTGCCATTTGCACAGATTATCAGTGGGGTACAGCAACAAGAGCAGCTCACGTAGCTTAAAGAATACATTATTTATATATATATTATATACATGTAATAGCATATAATGAAATAACAAGCACCCAGGCAGGCCAAGTGTATTTTTGTTCTCTAATCTTCACATCCAGAAGCCACCTCACTCGCAGGATCATCCTTCTCTGTCTGCAGCATTGTTCCAGTAGTTGAGTAGGTTAAGAACATTTGTATTATTATTATTATTCCCACTATTTCTGATTTGCATGCTAATAGTTATCTAGCAGTTCAAATCTCAATTAGGAGCCCACACAGCACAATTCACGGCGAGGTTGTAAATGTGGAAATGTACTCAGGCTCACAATGAAGGCAGCTCATCACCCAGCACTGGGGTTTAGTGTTATTAATTTGGTGTCACTGAAAGGCTTCAGAGTGTTTGCTTCAGTTAATGCACGTTCCTGGGTATGTTGGCTGCTTTTTATTGTGATGGATTTTATGTTTCAATCACACAAAGTTGCCCAGGGCCTTTCAGCAGGGCTTTTTTTCTTTCATAAAACCAAGGAAAATGAAATGTGTTGTCCATCAGCGCCTCTCCAACAGGATTTTCCTCACCAGCGCTTGGGAAGGAACAAACCCTGCAAAACTGCTACGAAAAATGGAATTCCTCAAGCCAGTCCTGAGCAAAAGCAGCAGTGAGGGGCTAAATGAGAATTAATTACCACACCTGAATAAACTCACATCCTTTAAAATCACATCATCATCACCTCACACTCCAAGTCCTCATCCTGAAGTTCCCAGACCTGCCCTACACCTTCTGTACACCTTTGGAAAAATCCTGTCGTGCCTCCAGTGCTGTTTTCCCTGGTTTTCCCTTTTTCCTTTGGCTTCTCAGCATGGACAGTGCGACTGCCAGGGCACTGAGGGCTGTGAAAGCAGGACACAGAGCCAAGGACAGCAACAACCTCTGCAGGGAAACCACAAACACTAAAAAAGGGGAGTTTTGCCCAGCTAAGGACAGAGCTGACTTGTTCTGCTTATTTAGGAGGTTTTAGTAATGGTGTCAACAGGTTATTGGGACATGATTTCAGTGCTGTGTCCCCCAGCACGGCGACAGAAGCCATCTCAGCAACTTCTGACACGCAGGAGCCTCTCCCTTCCTCCCTTCCTGCTCTCAACAGCAACCTCCAGGTAATTATCCACAAGGGCAGAGCCCCAGGAGAAGCCATTTCTCACTCCACTGCTGCTCAAGGGCCAGCAGGTTAAACAAATGATGGAGAACCTCTGGGAGCTGCTCTCCTGCTTCCCCTCACAGCCCCTCGTGCACTGGGGGGTCATGTCCTCCACCCCGGGCAGGGCTTGGAGGGGGCTTATGGCACCTTGGGGAGGCAATAAATTGGCAGCAGCACAGGAGACATCCAGCTCGTGGTCAATGACAGCTGCAAAGAGAGAGGGACGGGGTAAAAAAGCTGCTGAAAATGTTTTTGTAGCAAAAAAAATACTGGTTTTGGGGAAAATCACGCTCCAATTTAGCCAACTCCAGTACAGGGAAGTGTTTAAGGACCAGTGTAAGCACACAGAGCTTCTGCTTCCACAGGCACTGGAGCAAGTCACATCCCTAGGACAAGGAGTATTTGCAGATGGAAAAGCTGTGGTCCCTCCCACCGACCTCTGAAGGACTCCAAAAATGCTGCTAACACCCCAAAAGGAAGCAAAGCCAACGGTGAGAACGGCAGGGCTGGAGCAGCACAGGGCGAGGGCTCCTCGGGGATTCCACCTAGATTCCTCCACCCTGCGAGCAGAGAAAAGGATCCAAGCGTTGGTGTGCTCACCACACCCCTCTGATCTCAGCCCTGCCAGGACTCCACGATTAAACACAACTCAAAGAAGGTTTTTTTAATCATGACTTATTACTATGGTAACTCCAGGCAGTCAAAGGGAATTATGCAAGGCGCTCCCCAGGGGTGGGAGAGGGAGAGGCAGCTCCGGTCACAGAGCACCTGGAGCTCAACAGGTGGGGCAGGGAGGGAGAACAGAGAGAAAAACCTGGCTCAGGCTTCTCCCCACTAATTAGCAACTCAACAATTAATACTGCAGAGCCACCTGGAAGGTCAGTTTTCCCCTGAACCACCGAGGCTGCTGCTGTACAAACCACAGGCTGCTCAGAGACAGAATCTTGGTTGCAAATCAAAAGGCTGGAGGGGATTGGGATTGTTCCCCCTGGGAAATAGAAGCTTTGGGGTGTCCTGATTTTGGCCTTTCAGTGCCTGAAGGGAGCCCACCAGAGGATGGCAGGAGCTGGAAGGAGATGATCCTTAAGGTCCCTTCCAACCCAAACCATCCTGTGATCACATCTTGCGATAAACACAAAGTTTCTCACTCCTGAAGTGAAAGAGGAGGATTTTACCCCAAACCACGCCATGGATTTCCCCACGTGGACATTCCCTTAAAGCCTGACTTGGGTAGGGCACTCTCCCTGGGGTGCACATTGGTGTCAGCACAGAAATGGACCTATTACTGTTATTTCTGGGCTTTGTTTCACACCACAGCCTCCAAAAAGCACTTGTTGCATTATAGGGGGGGAATAAAACCCCTTTTATCTCCCTACAAGGAAATTATTGGATAATTACTCAGCAGTAAAAGCAGAACATATAAGAAAGTGCTGCTCTCATCATCATTCCTTGAAGCATCTTGTCATTATTATTAGGAAATGATCTATTTGTGCCAGACTAATTCATATGGATTGTAATTCCAGGACATAAATTACCCTGCCATGTGTACTCAGAGCAGAGGAACAGCAGCAGAGGTGCTGAATGTTCAAACCAATTTGCTAACAAGCTTTTCCTCCCCAACCTACTGCCCTCTTTTTCAATCTGCTGCATCCCAAAGAGTTTCCAAGGGCAGATATCCATATATATTTATTAGAAAGCCGTGCCCTAAAACATTTGAGGTTACCTCTTGGAACTTATTCACAGGCTCTGTCACAGGGAGAGTGGTTTAATGGTGCAGGAAATACATCTCTGTAAAGCTGTGTACATCCTGCTTTAGTGGTGACAGGGAGATTATGGTCCATCAAATAAGTAAATTAATTTAGTGCGTGTGAAGGAGGATGGAAGCAAAGGAGAATTCTCCTTGTGAAACTCATTCCAAGCACCAAGCTCCTCTTTCTTTGTCTACAATCATTGTACAGCTTCCAAGAGTTTTCCAGAGTGGCCAGAATATCTACACAGAGAGTTTAGAAGGTTCTGGAAAGGTCAGGACAGAACCTCTTGTCCCTCAAGTCTCAGTCATCAAATAGTTTTTCTTCCTTGCCCGCCTGGTACCCACCCCAAGGTGGAGAACTGCAGGAGGACTTATCCCCACAAAAGGATGACAAATTCCCCATTCCTCCCCATCAGAACCTTTCTCCTCATGCTCTGAACACACACAGATCAGCTCTGCCTGCCTTGGCTTGGTGATGTTTCACTTTCTTCAACCATTTCTCACCGAGAGGGTGAACAGAGGCGAATTTTAAACAAACCCCGGGCTGTGGCTCCGCCGCCTTTGGCATTTCTCAGCCCTGTTCTCACTCTGTTAAACACCAGCTCCTCGCAGGGAGGGAACAGGGGCTGACAATCCGTGGCTCTGCATAACAAAAACCCCGTTTAGTCGAGCAGTGGGGGACGGAGTCTCTTCAGGAAACCAGATAATCCAGAAACTGGTGCTAATAAGTTATTGACTTTCCCACTGCTCTTCCAGGAGCAGCTCATGGCTTCCGGTAATCGCTTTGCTTCCACCCTCAGAGTCCAGCTGTGGCTCTTGGAAGAGCTCATTTATGGCAGCTTGTGATAATGGGATATTTTAGCAATGTCAGCTTTTGCACAAGATATAAAAATCCACCGATTTACTGCCCCCTGCTCCCGGTGTGATCAGAAAAGGCGAAGAAACCCATAAAGTGTGTCTCGGTCACGTTTAGGTGAACATGACTCCCCTTTCCTGCCTTGCCCGTGTTTGGATCGAGTTCCCTGCCAGGCACAGAGGACCCGTGTGCCCTTCCTGCCCTGGGGATGCTGTGCCAGGAGCTCAGCTCGGGTGCAGCTGCCAGGATGCTGCCACCTGAGAGCTGGGAGATGTGATTTCTGCTCCAGTCTCCGACGCTGACCCCTCTTTGTCCTGCCCAAGAGACACAATGGCAACAGGGTTGGAAGGACCACGCTGCCCCTCCAGGTCCTGTTCTCCCCCCAGCCTCTCCAGGTGCCTGGGGTTGTTTCTCCCCTGCTGCAGGACCTGAGTTTGCCTTTGTTGAATTCCAGACAGTTCCTCTGTGCCCACCTCTCTGGCACTCTGGGGTTCTCCTCCCAGTTTTGTGTCACCAGAGAACTCGCTGAGGAGGCTCCTGCCCCTTCATCAAGGCATTGATAAATAAATTAACCCTGGGCCCAGGACTGAACCTTGAACAGTCACAGAACTACTTCTGATTCTGGTCCTGGCCTGGCTCTCATGGACACCTCCCACAGCTGGAGCTAAATTTTAAATGTAAGGCTTTAAATCAGACAGCCTGAGCACAGCCAGATCAGGGTTTGGAAGTGCTGGTTCCAGGATTTACCTGAGTGAAATTCAGGGCAGTTCTCAGGGCTGCAGCTGTGAGCAGATGTCACACAGGCAGCTCTCCCCTCTAATTGCACCAGACTGCATCTTCTTGGGGACCTGGAGTCTCTTCTGCTGCCTTTCCAAAGCACCTGGCACAGCAACATGTTGATGCAAGGAGGCTCCCAGGCAAGGATCTGATGCTAATTAAAAAGATGAGCACACCAGACCTTCAGTCTATAAATCAACAACATTCCCTGCCACAACCACACAGTCAATTTACAGCAGCTGAGTTCTTACTGTGGGGAGCAATGCTTCAGCCAGAGCTGCCCACAGGTAACCCCAAAAAATGCTTCACATGGACCAGGGAAAAAATGCTTTGTTAGCAGGGCTGGAGGAGAACAGAGCGAGCACTTTCTGGGCTGGTGCCCCTTGGAAGGCACCTCTGTGACTTGGGAAGGTCAGGAAAGGCTTTAGAGAAACCAGGCTTTCTCCAACACCTGCCCTGCTAATGAGGCACATCCATCTCCACCCAGCACACTCAGTGTCCTTCTGCCTTTGGTGCAGCTGATTTAGGAAAACCAAGACTTGCACATCAGTGTTTTCAATAAATCCTGACTAAATAATCACAGCTGGGCCCTTCTGCCCTTAAAAGCTGAATGTTTTCTACAGTAGCAAGAGAAGTTACTTGATATGATGGTAGGAAGAAAAAGGGGGGTAGGGAAGACTTTCTGGAGTGGGAAGGAGGGAATAATAAATATATTTTTCCCCTTTAACTGAGGCAGCTTTTACAGCGAAGCTAAAACACTGCAGGGACTCCTGGGGATCAGATCCTGTCAAAGGTTTGCATTTCCTGGCTCAGCTTTGAAAGGTGAGGGCAGTGCATTTGCTGGGAGACAGAATGATAACTTCGTCCTTCAGGCTGAAATAACAGAGCTGAACATATTTCCATTCAAACAGGAGCAGAATCCCCAGGATAAAGGGTAAGTGGGTGCAGATGTGTGTGCTGGAGGAGAAGCAGAACACAGAACATCACTGTGAGGGTCACAGGCAAGATTCTGTGTCCCTGGGAGGATGCTCTCAGGGGCTGGGCAGTGCTTGACCTCCTGGGCTCTGGAAAGAGACAGCAGGGAAAGCTGGAATTGGTTATCACAGAATCCTCCTGGAATGGTTTGGGTTGGGAGGGGACTTAAATCCCATCCTGTTCCACCCCCTGCCATGGGCAGGGACACCTTCCACTATGCCAGGCTGCTCCAAGCCCCATCCAACCTGGCCTTGGACATTTGCAGGGATGGGCATTATGAGGTCTGATAACAACCTTGCACTTCAGGGTTCAAAGTTTGCAAGATGAGCTGAAGGAGGAAGAGCTGATCCACCAAAACCCCTCAAATAGCTCCATCCCAGGGAGAACAGCAGGGGAGAAATCAATAACCTGAGCAAGAAACTGTAATAACAGCTGACATTTATCCAGCATGGATAGCCAGGTGTGCCCAAACACTTGACAGATATTACAGGCTGAGCTGATTTACAAGCAGGGATCTGGCTCCTTGCACAACATCGATTGCCACACCAACGCCAAGGAACTCCTGTGGATTTTGTGGTGACCTTCACCCACCTCTCCATTCCAGGGCGAGTGTTGGGATGTTGTTCTGACCTTCCACATCCCATGTGGTTTAGTGTAGAAGTTCCCTCCTCCAGGAATTAGGCAGCTCCCATTCGGGGGAGGTAAACATTTGTTTTGGGCAGCTGCACAGAAAACATCCAAATATTGTGAGAGAGGCTCAGGAGCACCTTCACGGTGCTCTGCTCACCTTGTAATCTCCTCCTTCCCATCAGGAGTCCAGCTCACACATCCCTCTGCTTTCCATTAGACAGGGAACTATTCCAGGCAGCTCCTTGCCCTGGATTTGCCTTTGGCACAGCAGCTCAGCACAAGCAGCAGTGACACTTTGAACAAGGTGTTTCCTTGTCTCTGCCTCAGCCTTACATTCCTCTACAACAAAAAAGGAAAACGGGAGAGGGAATAAGAACGGAATTCAAAGGGTCAGAAAAAAGCTCCAAAACAAACAACAACCCCACTGCTTTGGGGCTGGCAGGGCAAGCACAGGTCTGATGGCACTGAGGGCTGCAGGACCCCAAATGCTTGTTAGGCTGGAGGCACTGAAGTGACACCACTGCACAGACACTGTCCTCCTGCTGCAGGCGATGCCTCGTCTGTGCTGGAGTCCAAACAGGTCCAGCCACACCGAGGGGGTGCTGAAACCTCTGTAAGAGATCTGAAGGGCAAATGCGTTGGGTTTACGTGTCCTGGTTTTGGTAGCAGGGGTGGCTTCTGTGAGAGGCTGCCAGCAGCTTCCTCCGTGTCCAGCAGAGCCAATCCCTGCTGGCTCCAAAGATGGATGTGCTGCTGGACAGGGGCAGCCTGGCCAGTTAGAAATGGTGGTAACGCCTCTGGGATAAGAGATTTACGAAGAAATCAAAACAAAAAGTTGTTGCACAGATGGAATTGCAGCCAGAGAAGAGCAGGGTGAGAACTTGTGAGAGGAACAGCTCTGCAGACACTGAGGGCAGGGGAGAGGAGGGACAGGAGCTGCTCCAGGCACGGGAGCTGGGATCCCTCTGCAGGCTGTTGGGAAGACTATGATGAGGAGGTAGAGCTGGGAAGGAGGGAGGGATGGGGGGAAGGTGCTTTTAAGGGTTTATTTTACTTCTCATTATCCTGCTCTAATTTTGTTAGCAATAAATTCACTTCACATCTCTAATTAGAGCCTGTTTTGCCCTTGATGAGTGATCTCTCCTGGTCCTTAGCTCAACCCATGAACACTTCACTAAATTTTCTCTCTCCTGTCCAGCTGTGGAGGGGAGTGAGGGAATGGATTTGGTGGGTGCTTGGAGTCCAGCCAGAATCAACCCTGCCCCAAGGGTGCACATCTACTTCACATCTCACCCCAAGGGTCAGCTCACCCTCTCCAGAGCTCCAGATTGTTACAGGAGGTCACAGAGGGCACAGACACTGAGCCAGGTGCTGCTCACACACAGCAAAACACCCCAGCTGTGGAGCCACAAATTTCTACAAGGCATGGCACAAGTGCTTTGTCTTCCTCTGCACTCCAGCAGTGCTCTGGAGAGGGACTTCAGTTCAACACCCACCATGGAAACAGCACATCCACACTTCTCCCTCACGGCTTGGAGCTGCTGCATGTTTGCTTCTAACCACGTAAACATATGGGGATTTCTTCTGATGATCAATAAAATAATGCTTGAATTTTTCATGTGTTTTTCACCTCATGTTTTCCTCCTCAGGGCACTCTCCCCGTGCTGCACGAGGAGCGTGGGAGGAAGCGAAGGAAGCTGGAGCAAGGAGCCAGCTGGGCTGCAAATCCCAGGATCACCCTTTGCACTGGAAGCAGCACCACTGCCTCGTGCAACACAGGAAACCACGGAGGTCTGGAACTCCTCACCCCTTCTCCTTTCCCTGAATGGAAGCCAGGTTTGATCCCTCAGGTTTCCCTTGTCCCAGCCCCTGAGGACATCACCCAGCTGTGGCTGAAGTGGCACCCCAGAGGTGGCCGATGCCAGCTCTGGAATCAGCCCTTCCCACAGTGCCCTCCCAGCTCACTTCCTCCTGCTCCTTCCACAGATTCCCGATTTTCAAATTAAACATGCAGGAAAGGTGGGGAGTTCTGTGTGGGGAGTCCAAAAGAAAAGCAGCACCAAGAGCCCATCCCAACCTCTTCAAGGGCTTCCCGAATTCCCATTTCACATTTCTCCCTCAGAACATCAGTGCTGCCGAGCAGCTCTGCCACTCTGGGACGTGTGACAATTCCTCTGCTATTTCCATAAACCCTGGGAGAAGAGTGGAGGATGGATTTGCATGGAACTGCTGCAAAGTTTCCCAGCTCGATGCAGCTTGAAATCACAAAAGAGGAGCTGGATGGGAGGCTGTTGAGACAGATGAGACACAAAACACTCCTCCTTTCAGGCAACAGATTCTCTTTCAGGCCTTGGGTAGCTGCAAAGAAAGAAAAACTGTTCTAAACTCTCCAGTGATTGTTCCATCAGCATCAGCTTCGATCCATCAATCAGTCTGAGCTTCCAACTTGGAATTCACGGTAAACCAAGACACTGGGAAAAACCCTGAAGAAACAGGAATAAAAACAATCCTGTTGCCAAGAAACCAGCTCCCAAAACATTTGCATCTCACCCCTCCAAACCCTAAAGGACAGAGTGGAGCCTTCCCAGCTAAACCTACTGCTGGTGTTCTGATTGCTGCTCATGTCCTCGCTATACTTGAGCTCCTTCCGGATAAACAAACCTGGATTAAGTTTTCCAGTATCATAATCATAATTGGGGAAGAAAATTAAAATCTCACTGCTATTTGTTCAGCATTATAAAAGTGACTGTGTCAGGCCTAACAAGCATCATTAGTTCCACTGAGAAGCCTTTCAGCTCCATGCAGGGACCAGAGCTTGGTTAAACACCCATTGAGATGTTGTTCCCCAACTCAGATTTCTCAGCTGGGTGACTCAACAGGCTTTCCCTAATTTGCCAGTCACCAATAGCAACCCCTAAACCCCCCAAAAAAGAGCACACAGAAGGATTTTTGGCAGCTCCCAGTGCCTAAAACAGGGTTGGGGTGAGGTCATGTGCTCTCAATGTATTAAAAGCTCTGCACACAAAGGATGTTATGAATGAAAAGCAATGTGGAATGTGATGAGGAGCCAGGTAAAGGAGCTTGGATAGCAGGAATTATGCTGAACCTTCTCCCAAATGTTAACTTTGTCCAGTGTTCTCCAGGAGGCAGGGCTGGGGTGGTGCCAGTGGCTGCACTCACCCTCCGGCTGCTCTGATTTAGAGATTTTAAGTTCCCTCCTCAGCAGTGGGATCTCTGCTCCCTGAGACCAAGGGAGATGTGTTATCACTCACCCTCCCCAAAGCCTTGGCAGCAAACAGCCAGCCCGAGAGGATTTACGAGGAACACACCAATCCCAAATCCCTCTTGTTAAAGTTTATTGCTATGGCAAATCTCTGCTGCACAGGGAGGTTGTTGTAGCAACGCTTTGCCATGATTTTAACTTCACCTCTCTCTTCTCCTGCCCCCAGAGGTGTCATCTCCACCCTGGAGCTGCTCAGTGAGGTGCCAGAGGCAGGGGATGCCCTGCACAGCTCCCTGGAGCATCTCCCTCTCCTGCTTCCCCCAGCATTCCACATCCATCGCAGGCAGTTCTGCATTTTATTTGGGGAAAAGCACTGGAAACACGTTACAAACACGTTACAAACACACCCACTGCCAAGGCAGCTCCCCAGACTGATAGCACAGCCAACCTCAGCACAAAGTTGAGGATGGAGTCTCCACCAGCTTGGATAAATCTTTTTTCCTCCCTTACCCAGTATGAATTTAGGTTAGGAAGAAAACCCTTCATGGACACCTGCCTAAATCTGGGTGTATTTTGACTGCACCACATTTATGGTGGTTACTCAGTTTGTGGTACCCAAACAGTGCCAGAGCACAGGGTGCACACATTCACTTCTACCACCTCTGGCCAGCACAAATATTCCCTTTGGTCCTTCCAGTCCTCAGAGGAATTTCACCAGAAGGAGCCAGACAAGCCCACAGACACTTTTGTTTCACCTCTACACCTCCCCGCACGAGAGCTCAGCACTCCCACCTTAACACAGGCTCTAAATAACATCTCCCCTTCCTTTCCTTTCTCTGCTTTTTCATCTTCCCTAACTCCACGCTACATTTCTTCCCTGCAAACACCCAATTTAGATGGCATCAGGAGGTGCTAACAAAAAATGCTTCACTGTCTTGTCAGCAGATTACAGAAAGGCGTCTCATTCAAGTTTATCCAGTTGGAAACAGAAGTAATTGATGTGAACTTGAAAAATATATGATTTGGAAGAGGGGGGGGTGAGGGAAGCTTCTCGCTGTTCCACCCAGCTCGTCCCTCAGCCGCTCACCCGGGGCCGGATAATCAGGAGCTCCATTATCACCTCCCTTTCCCGCATTTACCTCGGGCACAAGGAGCTGGGATGAGGACAAGGTGTAAATGTGCACCTGCTGCAGGTCCTGGTCTGGCTCTGCTCTCTGAAAATGGAGCTGCAGCGAAGGGAGAACCAAGGATTCAATTAGGACAGGGAGGGTGTTTGCCCAGGCAGGGATGTTGTCTGGGGCAGGGGGACTGGAGTGAGGTCCCTGTTCCCCTCCTGACAGTGACAGCTTCATTTCCAATGGCAGGGGCAGCAGGGAATATTAGAATCCCAGAATAGTTTGGGTTGGAAAAGACATTAAAGCTCATCCAGTTCCATCCCCTGCCATGGGCAAGGACACCTCCCACTGTCCCAGGGTGTTCACAGCCCTGTCCAGCCTGGCCTTGGGCACTGCCAGGGATCCAGGGGCAGCCACAGCTTCTCTGTGGCCTCCCCACCCTCCCAGGGAAGAATTCCTTCCTAATATCCCAGCTAACCCTGCCCTCTCTCAGTTCGAAGCCATTCCCCATTGTCCTGTAAAAGTTGCCCCTGTAATGCCCCTGTAAAAAGTTTAGGGAGTGGTGACTCCTGAGCAAGGCTGAGACGCAGCAGCAGCACTCCCTGACCCCCAGGGCTCCTGGAATGTCCCAGCATTTCCCACGGCTGCACCAAACATCTGCCACACCACACTCAGGAGATGGGAACACGAAGCCTCAGCACAGCATAGGGGTCCTGACAGATCTCCCAGGTCAGAACCGAACTCTGAGCCACGGTAGCAAATTAAAGCTCTTTAGCCAAGACACAGAAGTGGCCGTGGGTGAACACTGACATTTCCCTCGTGCAGCTGCACCACTGTATTAAAACCAGAATAATCTGTGCAATGAGCTCTCCTCATCCCACCTAAACAACCCCTCCCAGCCCTGCTGAACTGTGCAGCGTTGCAGAAGTGCAAAGCAGTTATTGTTATTATTATTATTATTATTTCTACTGCACAGAGCCCCCCCAGGTGAGAGTCCAACCAGAACAGGTGTTGCACATCCTTTATTTCAATTAAATACTGTAATAGGGAGAGCAGCCCAAGGCTACAGGGAGCCAAATTAAAAAATTGCATGGAAAACACAAATAAAATGGATCAGAGTCACTCAGGTGAGGCTCACAGGAACGTGGCTGCCTGCTCCTCTGGGCAGCTCTGCCATGAAGGGATGAGGCAGTTGAAAGGCCCTCTCACAGTGACATTTTCTGCTGACACCATGGGAAGCTATGGCTTCTGCTGAAGGGGAGGAACAAATCCTGCCTTGGATGGACCCTCCCAGGTTTGCCTGAGACTGTCACAGAGCTGAGAACTGAACTCAGGCAGCTGCTGTTGAATGTCCGAGTTGTCTGCAGCACCAAGGTGAGAAGCCACACGAGCCCAGCAGCTGGAAGCCTTTGGAAGGATATTTTCCCAGCAGATTTTAATTTTGGAAAGGAAAAGTGTCCATTTTAGGACATTTTAGGCTAGCTGCTCTCTGCTACCTGCCCAATACAAGCACTGGAAATCACCTTGCCAAGGCAGCTCACCTGGGAGTCCTGGAAAGGAGGCTTTTAAACCTCAGCCATAACTGTTTGTCCTCCTCTGCTCCACTTTCTGGGGTCCTGCATCAAAGCAGATAAATAAAGCACCCAACTCCACGCCCACGCTGCCAATAAACTGGGATACTTTCCCTTGGGATGGAGCCATTCCGGAAGAGAAGCAGCATTTACAAAAGCTGACACTGATTTCGGGAGAAATATATTTGGAACAGTGGAAACATGGCACTAAAATCCGCCTCTCCTTTTCTTTGAAATTAAAAACCCCAACACAACCCTTTCCTCAGATTCCTCCCCAGGAAGATGAAGCCAATTTTCCAGCATCCCAATGAATATTTCAAAGATGAGTGTTTCCTTAAGCTAATTGGTGCCCATTATCCTGGAATTAAAAGCCAAATGGATTGAAGGCAATTGAGCCTCATCACTTTCATTATTCTCTTCTCCCCGAAGACATTCCTGATTTTTAACTCCTCTGACCCTTGGGCTTTCAGACAGGTTTTCTGACAGGTTTTCTCACAGCACGGGAGATCAAGGAAAGGTCCATGAACTGCAGCGGGCAGAAGGGACAGGTGGAGAGGCAGGATCCATGACAAACAATTCCAGAGGGAATTCCAGCACGCTGGGAACGTGATTCCACCAGTTTGCATCCATCCCCTGCCTTCCCCCCATTTGTAAGCCACACGCTGACCCAGAGCATCGCTCCTCCTGTCCTCGCTACTTGCCACATGGGCTTTTTCCGTGCTGAATCCCACGATTCAGCTCCCAATCCAACACCTTGGATGCATCCCTGCTCCCCAGAACCCTGCCTGGCTGGACGAATTGCTGGAGCGGGGCAGGTACAACCTTCAACAGCAGAGCTTCGCCTTGCACTCATCTCCAAAACACAACCCAAGGACTTCGGATTTTTAAATTTAAAGTCTGACACAAGCAACAGGTGACAGACTCTGCCCTTTTCTGTTGTCATAGCTATTCCACCTACCCAGAATCACTGGGATTTTTCCTTCAGGTGCCACCCACTCTGTTTTTCGCCTTTTCCCGTGGTTGACTCCTCATTGCAGGCGAACCAAAGCTCCCAGGACAGCAGCACCGAGCAGCCCAAGAGTGCACTGGCACCTCTTAAACCCCAGCACACAGAACTATTTGTTACTCAGCTGAAAGGCTCCCAGGGAAGCTTTTGTGGCTGAAATGTGTCTTTTCCCCTCTTCCATAAAGGAGGGAAACAAACCCAAACAACTCCTGCTGGCAGCTCCCCATTTATTGTCACCTTCTCCAGCAGTGTGCACCAGGGACTGCCGTGAGGAACTACAGGAATTGGGAATGAATTCCTGCTTTTGCCACCCAGACTCAGGCCCTGGCCACTGCACAAGGGGCTAAACGGGACTGTTCTGGAGCTGGAATTTTCTTTGGGAAAGCTGTCAGAGCTCAGGGAGTCCCTGACGAACACGCAGGTCTTTGAAGGAAGCCCGAGGAGTGATCTCAAGGAATGCCAGTCATGCCGAGCTCGGCCTTCCCCCCTCTCCCACACGGGGCTTTTGTTCACTCGCTGTTTACAGCTCAGAATTATTGTCATCATAAATGTTGACTCATGAGGCTGGACTCAAAGGGAAGGATTCCTGCTTTGTTTGCAGCTCCCTCCTTTGTTGCCCACCTTTCCCCCCCACCCCCGGTTTGGTTGTGTTCCTCATTCAGTTTATGTGACACATTTAAGTCTCGGAGGGATGAGAGCTATGGCAACAGGAGTTGTGCAGCGAGTCCCTGCTGCAGCGTGCCGAAATCACACCGTGCAGCAGCACATCAATTCACCAGAGCAGCCCTGTGTTCATTCATGTTAAACTCGGGGAAAGAAGCACGAGAAATTCTGTGTGAGGGGAAAAACTCAGGGCAGCAGCAGGTACCATGTGGGTCAGGGCACTGGCAAAGTTGGAGCCTGGTCAAGGGAGGAGGTTAGGGTCACCCCAAACTGCTCCGGCCGGGGCTGAGCCTCCCTCCCTGCCCAGCCCAGAGACCCCCAGGACTTGCTGGGCACTGACACGGCCACCAAGGCCCAGCTCAGCCCCTCAGCGCCACCAGGAACAGGGCACAAATGCCTCAAATATTTTTATTTTTTCAACAAAGCCCTCTGCTCTCTTTCTGCTTGGAAAGATACCCGTGGTGTGGAGCTGTCTGTGCTGTCTCTGCTCCCCAGGACATTCCCGGCTCCGTGGACACCAGGAAAAACCTCCCCCCAGCTGCTGTGGGACACCAGGAAACTGCTCCTACCTGGGCAGCCCAGCAGAAAAATAGGAGTTAAACAAACCTCCTGAAATACCTGAACACTGCACACATTAAAAAAACCCAAGGAAAAAGCAGGGAAGCAAACCTCACTCTGAATGTTCTCCATTCAGCTCTGCACTGGGAATTAATCCATGATTCACAACTTCCCATCCGTGGGCTGAGAACCAACTGGTTATGAATGAATATTTTTGCAAACTAAAGAATGTGCAAGGTCTACTCTGGGACAGCTTTTACACCAAAATCACGACTTTACAACCAACACCCCAACCCCAAAAAGAGCTGCATAAACTCACCCCAACCTTCACCTACTTCTTGGAGAGGTCCACTTGCTGTAGGGAGAGAGCTGAGACCCACAAGGGGATGGGATTAGGGAAAATCCCTGCCCTCCACAGCCAGAAATAAAGGATGATGCCAGATAAGTGTAAGCTGTGCTGGAATTTGGGTGGGATTCAAGCAGCACCCTTTCTTGTAATTATTGAGAGGTGTGAGTGGAGGGCTGCTACTGAGGAAGTTATAATTTATAATAATTTCTATTGTCATTTAGATGGCATAATTCATTGTAAATAAATAAGTAAGTAGATAGAAGCTTTTCTTTTTAAGGAAAAGAAATAGATTTGAGATTGGGCAACAGAACCAGCAAAAAACTGGAGGGACCTATTAAGCATTATTTTAGGCATTATTTTATTCTTGGCCAGGGTTTGGGTGTGTGGCTGACAAAGCTCTGGCCTCCACAGAGACCCTGATCCAGAACTTTGCCACTTATTTATACATTTTGAGCAAACAAAGAAATGAACGTACACCAGCTCTAAGCCACACAATTCTCTTCATCATTTCGCATTCCACTGATTATTGATTTCTTGCTCTTCCTGCTTATTGGGCTCACATCATTTAGTCTTTTTATCAGCAGGGACTTTCCAGATTTCCAGCCTTTATCTCCTCTGTATCTCTTGGTTACTCCAACATCCTCCAAGTGCCATAAATTTAAGTCCCCAAATTCAACCTCCGAGTCCCTTTGGCTCAGTTTGTTGGAGCTGGTCAGGGTCGGTTTCAGCAAACTTAAGGTTTAAGGTGATGAACAAAAGCTTGCGAGGAAACTCAACCGGTGCTGGCTGAAAGTGGGCACTGCTCACAGTTAATTAAAAAAAAACTCGTTAAAAATTAGTAATTAGGAAGTTGTAACATTCCCAGTATTACAGTTTTACTGAGTTTCAGGGAGATGGGTGCGGGACAAGGCGGAAGGGGAAGGGGAGGGAAAGGGAATGGGAGGGAGAAGGAAGGGGAGGGACCTCCATGGCTGGCCTGGCACGGGGTTCCAGAACGTTCCTCGGGCTCCTGGGGGCTCAGCAGCTCCGAGATTCGGCTCCCCTCGATCTCCAAGGTGAGCTTTGTTCTGTTTTCACTTTGGGGAAAGTTTGTTCTTTCCCCTTGGCTCCGCGTTAGGGGATGTTTTAGGAGCGATGGATGCGCGCGGTGAGTTCTCCCAGGGGAATTGTCTGTGTCACCGCAAGATTTGCAGTCAGATCTTCAAATTCAGGTGTGCAAGGGTGGATTTGGAGCAGAATCAGCTCCTGAGGAGCTGGGTGTGCTGAGCAGGGAGCTGTTCTCCAGGTGCACATCCCTGGAATGGTACCTGTTCTCCACGTGCACATCCCTGGAGAGTTGGTATTTTTTTCTTAATATTTTCTTAATTAATTAATTTTCTTAAGTAATTTCTAAATTAATTTTAATTTATTTTCTTTCTTAATTTCCTTATTAATCTGATTTAATTCTTTGATTTTAGCAGTAAACTTCAAAGGGGGATTGGTTTTGCAGCACCTGCCTGGTGCTGAGTCTGCCTCTATAATTCTCTGTGTGCAGGTGTTGCTCCTCTGAGTTCTGCTTTAGGCTGGAGAGCTGGGAGAGAAGGATGATTTTCCCCACTTTTATTAGGAAATAAAGCAGTGCAGTTTGGCTGATTCTGCTGTTGTAGTCTTGGGGGAAGGAAAGGTGTGAGCGCCTGGAAAAATCCCTGGTAAGCCCTGCAGTTTGCATAGAAACATGTAAATAAAGTGGTTTTTGGAGCCATATGGAGAATTTGACTTTGTTCAAGCTGCACCGCAACATCTGCTGGGTACCTGGGATGGCTCAAACCCCAGGAACCAGCATTGTGTTTTCAGTGCTTGTGGAAATCCTGCTGCTCTGGGTATGGAGGGTTGTGCTGCTGCTTTTATTCCAGCAGTGCTTGTGATATGCTGGGTACAGGTTTAGGAATAGGCATTAAAAAATTCAAAAGAGGTCGTGTAATGTAGAAACACATTCCCATAAAATCCTCGCGGCATCTTCATGGGAAGCAGGAATGTTTAATTCATTAGTGAACAGAAATTGGATGTGAGGGAAGCCCAGGGGTTCCTGGGCATGGCAGAGGCACCTTAGGAAGAACAGAGAAGTTTAAGGAGAGGGATGAGGGACAAGGCTCATCCTGAGGTGGCTCCAGACACAGCTCTGGGGGCTGTAAGGAATTGTGGAGTGTTCCTTGCCTGTGTTCAGGGCAGGAAAAGGGAATTTTATGTGTGCTGCTGATAAACTTTGAGCCTCTTTGCTGTCACTTTATGCATGTCAGGATTTGTCAGGGTAGGAAAGGAGATTATTGCAGATACTGCAGAGCAAGGGGGTCCCCACTGTGGGTTTGGGGTCAGCTCTGGGTGGGCACAGAACAGCAGCGAAAGGGTTTTTTTTTTTGGCTGCCCTGTGCAGGTGAGCCTGAAAATGCCCCCACTGCTGGCAGAAAATGCTTCAGGCTGGGGCTTGTCTGACACAAACTGGGAAGCACCTCTCCCAGATTTCCAGGGGTGCTGAGCAAAATGTGCTTCCTGTACTTGGTGGGACCTTCTGTTAGGTGGAGCCTGTCCTCAGGACTGAGATGTTGGTGCACCAAAAGTGCTAAATACACAAATGCCTCCCTTCTTTCTGGGAGAATCCATGGCAGGAAGCTTCATTAATCCACAGAACCCCCAAACAGTCTGAAGATTCCTTTAATGGAATAATTCCAGCTAATGCAACAAGACACATTCAACCCACAAAACAGTAACTGAATCCAACCATGGGAATTAACTGAGAGTATCTGAGGTAACTTAATTATTTACCTAATTCTGAGCTTTGGATCTACCTGGGGGCTCTCATTGTTTCCCCATAAGCAAAGAGCAGCTTGGAGCCTGCGTAGAATTTACTTTAGACGGAGTGAAACAAGAATAAATAGAGCAACAGAAGTGAAATCTTTATTTAGAGCAGGTGTGCTGGGCTCCTCTCTGCCATGCCACATTAATCCGGCCTGCAGCGACCACAGCTGCCCTGCCAGAGCTGCAAACCCTGGGAACACCGAGGGGCAGGAGCAGGAGGGAATCACCCGTTGGAAATTCTCCGTGGCTTTGGTGATTCAGGATGCAGTTTTCATTTTAAAAGGGTTGCAAAGCAGTTTCAGGCTACTTCAAAGCAGTGCTCGAGATAGAAATGTGCTTTTCTCTGTCCTGGAAGAGGGTGGGGAGAGGATGTTCAGGCAGCTGCTCCTAGGGGGGTCCAGCAGGATTTTTAGTCACAGTTTGGAGGGTCTGAGCAAACCGAGCGTAGGAAACCTCAACCCAGTAGGAAACCTCCCTCTCTTGGGGCATTTATTGCCTCGCTGAGGATGTTTCCCAATGCTGCAGTCCCTGGTCTGGTGTTCAGAAAATGCTGAAGTCCTCAAGTGCTGCTGGGGAGGGAAGCAGAGCCTGTGGTGCTTGTGTAGGAAAAAGCAGGTGAGGGAGGGAGGATGATCTCTGCTCCTGCTGATAACCAAAACTCCTGGCCAAATCCCCCCTGAAACCTGATTAACACAGTCACTTCCTTTAAGATTCTCTGTTCAGGTATTTTAAGGAACCTTTTATTGTTCCAAGCTCCCTTCAAGCTAAAATTTTGCCCTGGGAAGAGGAGGGTTATTTTAGCTTTGGTTTTTCTGTCAATGTCTAAGCTGGTCGGTAAAAAAATTCCCTTTATTTCTCTGATGCATGTTATTCCTCGTGTTCCAGCTCTTGAGATAGGGTTTGTTTCCTGAAAAGCAAAGGGCTTTTGGCTCCTGTGTTGTAATGAGTAACTAGAGCAGTGAATGCCAGTGAAAACATGAGGTTTTTTGGAAGCACAAAGGGTTGGAAAAGCATTCCTGCCTCAGTAGGGAAGAGGAGGGGGATCGGAGAAAGGGTGAGCTTTGTTTACAGGCTCCTGAGCAAAGGTGAGAGATCTGAGCAGTGAAAAGTTCAGCACTGATAGACTTGTTAAAAGTTGCCCTTGACTGCTTAGAGGCATCATTTTAATTTAAATGTAATAAAAACCTGAAAGGGAAAATTAAGATGCGGAAAGCAGTTGAAAAGCCTGTCTGAAGACATCTGCAAAATGGTTTTATTCCGAGCAAATATAGGAAAACTGTTTGGGTTTTTTATTGTCAAACAATAATTGTGCCTCCATTTATACAACAGCTTTTACAACCAAATCTCTTTCATAGATTGCTTCCAAAACAACGCAGAAGTTGATTTATTTTTAAACCCTGTCCCCATCACCCTCTTCTCCTTGGTGATGGAGCATCTCCATCGTGGCAGGGAGTGACTGGAGCTGAGGTTGTGAGGGAATTGGGGGGATTTGGCTGGGGCAGAGCAGGGCAGGGACTCCCCTCAGCCCCTTTCTCTCGTGCTGAGCCCCATGGCACTGCCCTGACCTGGACCCACCCTCCCTGGGGTGCCAGCGTGGCTCGAGGTGGGTTAGGAATGGAGGAGGATTGTTCTGCTCAGGGCACCTTTATCTCACTTGGATGTTTTTCTTTTCTTCCACCCAATCCCTTCCCAGCTGCTTCCCAGTCCTTTCCCAGTCCAGCTTTGTCCAGCTCCCAGTAGAAGTGTGTCCCTGTGCTCTCAGCTCTCCTCTGTGATCATTTTAGCAGAGATGGATCTGTGCATTCCCCTTCAGTTCCCAACCAGGCCTGAAAATGAACTATTCTGCTTGCAATAACTACAAAAGTAGAGGTGTCTGTTTCCCATACCCTCTAAAAATCCCACTGCTGTCTCCAGAGGACAAGGAATACTTGTGTCCCACAGCCACAACCCTGTCAGATTTCCAGATCGGGGAATATTTTAGAAGATTGTGCAGTGTAATCAATAGATCATGGGAGGAGGGTATTGAGGTGTAGGAGCTCTCTCAGCTGTGCAAACCCCTGTGGATCCAGCTGGAGAGTGAGGCCACAGGCACAGCTGTGCACCATACATGGGATTTTCTGTGCGGGGTGAAATGGCCACTGCTCTAATGATCTGCATTTCTCTGTCCTCTCCTTGATGGGAGCTCAGAGCACTGTGAAATGAGGAGGTTTTGACCTGTTTGGCTGTGTCTGATGTCAGGAAAGCAAAACAAAGCCAGAACCTAAACCCAGAAGCCCCAAGAATCCTGACTTGGGCTTTGTGCTTAGAAGGCAGGAACTGAATCTTTCCCTGGGTGAGGAACTTGAAACCTAAAGCCAATTAATAACTGCTGTAAAATAGTGCTTTAGTCTGGAAATGCTGACAGAGAATTTAGTGCACCTTATGGAGGGCAGGGGGGTTACAGATTAATTAATTAAGTTTTGGAAAGTCTGTAATCCTTGGACAAAGGGCTCTGTAAATGTAATATGCAACAGCTATTACTGCACGCTCTTCTGGTTTCAGATGGGCTGGAGACATGAGGTGTCTTTAAAAGAGAATCACTGAGGTAACCAGGCCAGGTTGGCCAGCCTGGGATAGTGGGAATGGCAGGGGGTGGCACTGGATGAGCTTTGAGGTCCCTTCCAACCCAAATCATTCCATGATCCCTTAGAAAGGAGAGCCTGGCTCACGATGTGGTCAAGCAGAAGGCTCGAAGGCCTCTCTGTTCTGGGCTGTGTTTGAGATTTGGGCTGTTGAGAGTCTTTTGGGCTGCCTGGGGTGATCAGGCTCCTCCTGGTGTTGGTGTGTGTCTGTATCCAGAGCAGTTTTGGTGACTGCAGGGACCACAGCCCCTGGTCCCCTGTCCCCAGCATCACCCCTGGGTGGGATCAGCTTCACTGCCTTGTTGCATTACACTGCCTTGATTTGGCCCATTACAACAAAAGAGACTCCATTCTCAGAATCATCAGAAGGCAAAGATCTTTATTCCATGCAAAGCAAGCAAAGGCAAAGAGATCTCTAGAGAGAGATCCTTAGGTTCTGCTTCTTCCAGCATTGCCAAAAGCAGTGTGAGAACAACTACTATTGGTCAGTTATAGTCAGGAATAACAAAGTGCACCAAACACCAGCTGTGAGAGAGAGTTTACCAAAACATGAGATGGTTTACACAAACTTTTCTTGGTTTCTCAGCTTCTCCTCATGAGAAAGCAACTGCTTCTCACTTACAGAGCTAAGAGAGCTGGAAAATCTCTGACCACTTGTCAGCGTCCACCCTGCCCCAGGGCAGCACCTGCACAGCTCAGCTCAGCTGATCAAGCAGCACCTAGTCCCTGAGCATCCTCCCACAGCTCTGGCACCTGCTGTCCTGGTGACGGTGCCAGAGTTGTGGGAGCCCTTGTGTGGCTGGAAGTGCCCCCAGGACAGCCCCCTGCAGTGCCCAGGACACTGAGAGCTCTGTACCTCATGTTGAGGCTGAGTGAAGGATGTGCCTGCTGTGACCTGGCTGAGGAGCTGCCTTTGTCCCCCTTGGGTCACCAGGACGTGTCTGGCAGTGCTGGTGGAACCAACACAGGGCTTGGGACCTGTCACACCACGGACAGGGCCACCTGTGCTGCTGCCAGGACCCCGCAGTGCTGTCACAGGGGCTTGTCCTTGTCCCCTGGGGGCATTAAGCCGTGTCCCTGCACCCCAGCATGGTGGCTCTGAAGGCAGCTGGCTCTGAGCATCCCATGCTTCACTCTGGATCCTCCTGCACGGAGCACGGAGGGACCACAGGAACCTGGAACATCCCGTGACACTTGGCAGCTGGCGGGGACTGTGAGAGCCACAGGGACAGAAGCACCCTGGGCTGGCTGTTTCCCTGAGATCCCAGCGCTCGGAGGTGCCTCTGGAGCGGTTTGGAGAACACTGGGAAGTGGCAGAGCTCCTCAGAGAGCCTCGCTGGGCCCAGGTAGCAGCATATGGGCCTCGCATGCTTGGGTTGGCCCTGTCTGCTCCTGGAGTAATTGCTCGTCTGGCTGGAAGCCATTCCAGTTCAGATGTGGAAAAGGAGCTGCTGGTGACACTTTCCAGGTTCCAGTCCCTTCCCTTCCCCCCACCTCCTCGCTGTCCTAATTAAATTTAATATTAAAGTAAAACATTAAAGACATTATCGCAGATCTTTCATCTGACACACATAAGCCTCTTCCTAATCTGTTAGGTCATTAGCAAGGCAGAATAAATCGAAGGGAGCGTGTGGAGGCTCCAGGGGTGGCGAGTCAGCATTTTGAGAGTGGCAGAGTGGGTTTTTGGGTGAGCACGCGCCGGGCTGGGTGGGCTTGGCAGCCTTGGCTTGTCCAAACCTGGCACTGAACATCGCCCAGGGCAGTGCCAGACAGGGCTGCTGGACCCGTGTGTGCTCCAAGGCTCTGTGGGGCCACTTCAAGGACAGGATCCCCTCTCCGTCCCTCTCCGTCCCTCTCCTTCCCTGTCCTTTCCACATCAGGACATTTTCTTAAGGTATATTGGAATTGAAGTATTTTGAGCCTCTTTGCATCTCTGCAATCTGAGGGTTTTATCTGTCCTGTTTCGCTCAATGGAAGCAGGAATTGTGGATTTCCAGGGCCTGGAGCTCTGCCATGAAGCTGTGGAGAGGGAAGGAGGCTTTCTCCTGCTGCTTTGGAGGTCACAGACCCTCCAAAGAGACCCTGAAATGGCGCTGAGGTGTCTCAGAGAGGAGAAAGGATTGCACAGCAAACGGGGTGGGAATTGCTCTGTTTTGCCAGGGATGTGAGAATCAATCAGCAGCTCCCTTCAGGCTGGAGTCATCCAAGGAGCTTTGTCTGGATATTGGGACACTCTTCAGGAAGCATTAACCACGTGCTGACGTTGAGCTTTCCTGACAGGAGGAGCCTCAAAGTTGGTTTTTATCTCTCAAAAAGTTGTGGTAATTCCATGTATTGCTCTTCCAGTGCTTGGGGGAGTGGAGGAACTCAGACCCTGCCACAACTCCCTGAATTCTTGGGAAAATTGCGTGTTCTGGGCAGTTTAGTGGGTGCCATGAGCTGTATGGATCAAATGGTTTCATTTCTGGAAGTTTTAAATATACATGTGAAAGTTTATATATATATATATTTTTTTTTTTTTAACACATATAAAAAATACAATATTAAAGGTCCCTTTCCACCTGAACCATTCCACAACATTTAACTCTTGGATAAACCACTCTGAGTGTTGTTGTCTGGGAAGGTGCTGATGCTGCTAAAGCCTGGCACTGCTGGATTTGATTCCTACCATCCTGCCTGACGTGGATAACAGACCAAAAATAACTAGGGGTGCTCTGTGTTGGAAGGGAACGTCAGCATTCCTGCAGCCAGAACAGTTCTGAGGAATTGCAAACAAATCACTTTGGGCTTCATGTACAAGATCAGGTCTTGCTGTACAGGTTGGGCTGGCCCGAGGGATGTTTTGACAGACTTAAATTCTGGAGCAGAAGCTCAGATGCAGCGATTTGGGTTCACTGGAGCTTGAAACAGGCTGGGGACCAGAAGGTTTAATTCTGCCTGGTTTGGGAGGGGCTGAAAGATTTGATTCTTCATTTTCACAGGTTTGTGTATCAGGATCCAGATGAGACCTTGAGCTTTTCCATTGACCAGGGTCCTTCTTTAGCCTTTAGCAGTGACAGCAATGGAACTGAGCTGAGATGTTCCCAGGGCAGCAGAGAATCTAAAATAAACTCTTTTGTAAAGAAACACTGAACTGTTTCTGGTCTGAATCTTTGTCCCATTGGCCCCAACTCCTCTGTTGGGAACCCTTGGCTGCTCAACCCACACTGCTGCTCCAGGGAAGGATCTCCAGGACCTTTCCAAGCAAGGAGAGGTTCTTTGATGAACATTTTCTCAAAAGGCACAAACTTGAGCAGTAGTTTTGCATTTGCTTGATGAATCTTTTCCCCAGCATATGCTCAGTGCTTGGATGAATGAGTTATTTAAGTGTATTTGAAGGTTATGACAGACACCTGTAAACAGACAGATATTGATAAAAATGTCATTTGGAAGCAGACCTGTGCCTTTCTTGCAATCCAATTACTCGTGGTGGCGAGGAGCCCGGAGCTCCCAGCACAGTGCATTAGCCCAAAGTGTGATGGACAGGCTGCCCTCAGAGGGAGCCATGAGCAGGGCCTGGTTCACCTCTGGCTCTGATGGAACTGCAGGAGTTAATGGAGTTGTTTGTAATTCACACTGGAGCAAAAGGGGACTGACTCCACCTGGGACTGCCTCTGATGCCTTGGAGTTTAACTTTTATATTTTTTCCAACCCTGCAGTGCCCAGTGTAACTCTGCAGGTCCCTGGAGCTCGTTCAGTGCTGTTCTCTCATGCTCACACTGACATAACAAAGCCTCTCCAGCTCGCTCTCCAAGGACACCCAGACCCTCCTGGGCCCAACAACTGCAAACCTTCATCTTGGGGAGAGGGGAGCAAGCTTGGGGAAATTCCATCATTAGCTAAAGTTTTAATTGGCAAATTTATGCTGATATGCAAATGGACCAGACCTATAAAGGTATGAAGAACTCATGACCTGTTGTCCATCCTGGGATCCACGGAGGCAGAGGAGCCTCCAGACCTCCAGGATGTGACCTCTGAAAGCCTTTCAAATAAACACCTCCTTTATTCCCTTATTCCTGTCTGGTCTCGGTTTCTAGGTAGGCATTTAAGGCATCAGCTCCAGATGTGTCCATGGGCTTCTTGTGGCCCTGGTGTGAGCTGAAGGTGCTGAGGGATCCAGACTGACCTGCTCCTGAACCTATCCAGCCATGGGTCTGGCTCTGGAAAAGTTCCTCTTGGAAGATTCCTTGGGATTTGCTGCCCTAAGTTGTGCAGGGAGGAGTTTCTGTGGCTCTTCCCAGAGAAGTTGTGGCTGTGGAAGTTGGAAGCCAGGTTGGAGCAACCTGGGGTTGTGGAAGGTGTCCCTCCCCACCTTTAACTTCCTTCCAACCCAACCCATTCCATGATTTTATGCTTCTTTACTCATGGAAGGAACAGTGAGACAGTTTCTTTGTCTGTTCCTTGGTGGAGGCAAACGCAGCCAGATGTGCTCATTAAAAATGGATTCCCTTCACCTACCAGCTCTGCAGGAGCTCCTCGGAGCATTGCAGGAGCTCCTTGGAGCATGGGAATGTTTTCAGCTGGGATGGGAATTGTTCCTGATGGCTCCAGTGTTGGACACACAGCAAGCACCAACACAGCTTTTAATGGGAAGCAGACGCTGCAAGTCCATCGAGCCACTGCTGTTCTTGACCTCTTGGTTTCCTGAGAGGAACTCCTCCCTCTTGTTATCTTCCTCCAAGCTGGAGAGTAATGGAATGTGGATGGAAATGGTTCTGCTGTGCAGTTCTCTCCTAGGGCTGGAGCCCAGAGCTGCCTGCAGTGCAATGATTATTTGGTGGCAGTGTGAGCATTCAGAGAAGTAAAAACAAAAAGCCAAGGTTAATGGAAGTTGCATTTCATCTGGATTGCTCTTATTTCCTATTTTATAAGCTCGTGCTCCATGCAGGTGCTTGGCTTATATCTTCATGCTGTCAATAAAGCCAACGTGTTTGAGCAGACAGGATTAATGCAGATTTTAAGGGCTATATTTAGAAGTAATTTAGCTATCATCAGTCAGAAGGGTGGGGAGAGATGTGATGGTTATTCATACTGATTGAATATTCTATTGATAGAGATACTTATTAACCCTAACCATGTCTTTCCAGCATGTTTTCAGGTCTTGAACAAGACAAAAAATTGAATTTTTTTATCTATTTGCCAGAGAGAGAGGCAGAATTGGAGTGTTGGGATGGGCTGGGAGGGAAGCAGCAGGCTGGTTAGTGGGACCTGAAATGGGATGCCTGGAGCTGGGTGGTGGCAGTGGGATGGATGCTGTGTGAGGGGACAGGAATGCTGGAGCAGGGAGGGGCTGGCTGATGGGTTTTATGGCACAGGTGTTCAGGGTGTTTGGAATTTGGGGAGGTGTTTGGGCTTCTCTTCCTGATCAAGCAGTGAGTGGACAAGCTCAGAGCAAACTTTGTCCTTTTTTCTCTCGTTCTGTTTCTTGATTTTCCCCCAGGGGAGTGAGGGGGAGGGAAGAGTCTCTTAGGGAGAGATTCCTGCTCAAAATGTTCCTGCTCTGAGTGATGGTAGCGAGGTTGGGAAGCTGTGAGGAGCATCACCAGTGGTGTGACAGCAGGAGAGGGCAGGGACTGTCCTGTGCTGGCACTGCTGGGGCACCTCCAGTGCTGGGGACAGCTCTGGCCCCTCATGGCCAGAGAGACACTGAGGGGCTGGAGCATGTCCAGGGAAGGGAACGGAGCTGGGAAGGGGCTGGAAAACTCCTGAGGGAGCTGGGAAAGGAGCTCAGGCTGGAGAAAAGGAGGCTCAGGGGGAACCTTGTGGCTCTGCACAACTCCCTGACAGGAGGGGGCAGCCGGGGGGGGTCAGGCTCTGCTGGCAGGGAACAGGGACAGGAGGAGAGGGAATGGCCTCAGGCTGGGCCAGGGGAGTTTGGGGTTGGATTTTAGGGAAAATTTCTCTGTGGAAAGGGCAGTCAGGCCTTGGAGCTGCCCAGAGAGGTTTGGAGTGCCCATGGAGGTGTCCAGGGAAGGCCTGGGGGTGGCACTGAGTGCTCTGGGCTGGGGTCAAGGTGGGGATGGGGCACAATTTGGACTCTGTGACCTTGGAGGGCTTTTCCAGCCTCACTGATCCTGGAGAACCAAGTGCTGGGCACTCGCTGCAATTCCATCTCCGTTCCCAAAGCCTCTGCCCTGCACTCGCCACTCTCTCGCCGCGTTTCCTGAGCAGAGATTTCATTTCAGATAGTGCAGCCACTGCTCTGCGCTTTCAGGAGCATTTATAAAATGGAATTACCAGAAATAATCACGGTGATTAACATACAGAGTTATAAAAAAGGGAAGATTAATTACAAAGCCGTAATTCATCTGCAAATATGAACAGTGAGGGAAGTCTGAGGGGTTTAGCAGCGGTGAGGTGCCCTTAGGGTGTGCATCCATGGGATTTGGGCTGTGCTGAGCTTCCTGGGAAGAAGGAAGGAAACTGAGACACTGAGGTGGAAAATCACTGGTGTTTGTTACCCAGAAAATCAGATGGAATGGGATCTGAAAGCCCTGACTCTGCTTCTTGCCGTGACCGGGGGACAGAAATCTGTTTTCATTATACTGAGTGTTTTCTGCATCAGAATTTGTAAAAGTTGCCCAGGAACTCGGTGGCACTGCTGAGAAACGACTCTGTCTCCAGTCTGCTGAGCAGCTCTGGGTGGTTTTATGAAGGGAGGAGGGTCTGGAGGTGATGGGAGGCTGCACAAAGCTGTTCCTCCCAGGGCAGGGGTTTCGGGTGTATTACCACCGGTGTAGGGGAGGGCTGATTCCTACAACTAATTGCCTTTTTTTTCCTGAAGATGCAAGCAGTTGATAATGGCAGTAATTAACGCTGTAGAAACAAGGTCAAACCCAAGAACATTACCCACTAAAAGTCACTTTCCCGAAAGTCATGGCAAATTCATTGCCTTGGAGTAGCTTTAAAAAAAAGAAAAAAAAAAAATAAAAAGGAGGCAACTGATGATGAGCTGTTTGAATTATGTAAATGCTCAGGTATGCATGGGGTTTGACCTTTTTGCAGATGTAATTTAGCATTCAAGACACTGTCATCTTGCTGCCAAAGTCAAATTAGATGCTTGCTACTGCAATTGATAGCTGATAGCAGATCTCCTTCCAGAACAGGCAGTACGGAGAGGCAGGGCAGGCAGGGCGTGTTTGCTGCAGGGCTGGGCAGCTGCTTGCTGAGATAGAAAGTGGTGGAAGGGTCCTGGATGCAGTTCAGGTGAGCAGTGTGCTTTTATAAAAACATGCACCTGCTGCCTGAGGTCGTTACACCCCTTTGGAAGCATCCACCGCCCTGGGAGGTGGCTCAGGAGCTCTCCAGGATTGTCTTGGGGTTGCTTTTCCCAGTGGGATGGCTCAGGGCCAGCTGTGCTCCTGGATGTGGGAATGGGGGACACTGGTGGCATTGTACGAGGTTTTGGTGCCCACAACTGCTGTGTTTCCACACGAGGATGAAAGGACTCCTAAGGCAAGGGAGAGTTTTTTGGGAACGATTTCGCCAAGGGAGTGCAACCCCAAATCCGTGCAGGCTGTCCCCAGCCCGTGGGTTGTGTCCCCATTTGTCACCTGGCACTGAAACCCCCTGTTCCTGGGGTGCCAGGTGGCTGAGCTGATGCTTTCCCCAGCTCCGATCCCTCCAGCTCTGATCCTCCCAGCTCTGATCCCCCCAGCTCCAATCCCTCTGGCTCTGATTCCTCCACCTCCGATCTCCCCCAGCTCTGATCCCACTGGTTCCCATCCCCCTAGCTCTGATCCCCCCAGTTCCCATCCCCCTGGCTCTGCTCCCAAAGGAGTGACCGGAGAGGGGAATGGCCTTCAGCTGAAGGGTGGCAGGGTTAGATGGGGTATTGGAAGAAATTCTTCCCTGTGAGGGTGGTGAGAGGCTGGAATGGATTTCCCAGAGAAGCTGTAGCTGCCCCTGGATCCCTGGAAGTGTCCAAGGCCAGGCCTGGAGTGACCTGGGACAGTGGAAGGTTGTCCCTGCCCGTGGCATGGGGTGGAATGGGATTATCTGTAAGTTCCCTCCCACCCCAGTCCAGTCTGTGACTGGAAATGCATTCACTGCTGTTTGTCCCAGGGGACAGCCGAGGTGCAGCTCTTCAGGGCAGCTTTGGTGGCTTCTGGAGCCTGTGCCAGGCAGCAGATTCCTGAGAGAGAGCAGGAATGGATGCTGAGGCTCTGTGTGTCCCTGGGCAGGGCTGGCAGGGCCCTGGTCGTGTTTTCCCCCAGCATTACCCCAGAGATTCCCCTGAAGGTGCTCGCTGTGCCCACAGGAATACCCGAGAGCTGCTCTGCCTCCACATCCCTGCAGTTGCCGCTCGGCTCCTGCCTGGAGTTAACTTTGGCTCTGCTGCAGGGTGTAGCTGTTCAGCTGCTCCCCACCTTGTGCCTGCAGACACTGCTGCTCAAAACAGAACATTTGGCTGGTGGGATTTATCCCTTTCCCTTTTTGAAGGGCTGTTTTGGGCTGGGGGGTGCTCTGGCCCCAGTTTTTCCCAGTGCTGTGGCTGGGCTGTGGCTCTGGGTGTGAGCTCTTCCCTGGCTGCAGCTGTGCTGCTGTTGCTGTTTCATGGTTCACTTCCAATGCCGGGTTTGGATTTCATGCTTCATTATTTTTTCCTCCCCGTTGTGTGGCCATTTGTAAACCGCAGGTGAATTGCACGATGTGTTCCTGCCAGGCTTGCCGAGAGCACAGATCCTGAGGAGAATCTGGAAATCTTTCCCCTCTCGGATGCAGGGGTGATGGTTCTGGGTGGCTTTTACCACTCAAGTCCTGGCTCTTGCTGCAGTTGAGTCTCTGTGTCCTTGTCCCCTGGTCCAGGATCCCTGGGTGGATGTTTCAGTGGAGGGATTTTCCCCCAGGGAAAAGATTCTGCCCATCTGCTGCCAGGATCAGGGGAGGGGAAGGAGCATCTTGGCTGTCCTGGCTAATGTCAGCCCTGATGGTGGCTCTGCAGGTGTTTTTTGGGAATATATGGAATCCTGGAATGGTTTGGGTGGGAAGGACCTTAAAGCTCATCCAGTTCCATGGGCAGGGACACTTCCAGTGTCCCAGGGTGCTCCAAGCCCCATCCAAGCTGGCCTTGGACACTTCCAGGGATCCAGGGGCAGCCACAGCTTCTCTGAGAAATCCATTCCAACCCCTCCCCACCTTCACAGGGAAGAATTCCTTCCCAATATCCAATCTAAACCCACTCTCAGTTGGAAACTCTGCCTGTTTTTTTGAGTAAGTGTTTGCATTTTTCTCTCAGTAGCAGCTGCTGAGGCCCCACGCACCTTTGCAGCTGAATCTAAGTAGGATCCCACAATAATCATCAATATTTAACTAATAAAAAAAGGGACTTTCATGTTAGGGAAGTGTTTTAAACCAGGGAGGTTTTAATGTGTAAACTGTTTTCACTTCTCACACGTTCTGGTGAGTGTTTCCCATTCATTATGGATTTAAAGACTCATGTTCCAGCCTCTATTCCACCCCCCTTCCTCAGAGATCTCTTACAAAGTGAGCTGGATCTCAAACACTCCCTAAAGTTAAACTGAAGTGGTGCCTCCACTTTTAAAAGGAAACCATTGAATTCCCAGGCTGGAAATGGTGCAGGAGGAGCTGAGTTGGGCCAGGTTAACCCAGCTTTACCCACTTTGCGCAGTGCTCCAGAGCTGGGCAGTGCTGCTGAGTCCCAGCCTGTGCAGTGTACAGGATCCCAGTTCCTGAGGGAATTCCCAGTGAAACCATTCCATTTCCAGGCTGGAAATGCTTCAGGAGGAGCTGATGGAGCTGGGCTGGGTCATGTTGCCTCAGCTTTACCCACTTTGTGCAGTGCTCCAGAGCTGGGCAGTGCTGCCAAACTCCAGCCTGGGCAGTGGGGAGCTGGGACAGGCAGTGCTGTCCCAGGGATCCCAGTTCCTGAGGGAATTCCCAGTGAAACCATTCCATTTCCAGGCTGGAAATGCTTCAGGAGGAGCTGATGGAGCTGGGCTGGGCCAGGTTAACTCAGCTTTACCTCCACTTTGTGCTCCAGAATCTGAGTTTCCTTTCTGGGCATCCCGAGGATGAGCTCCCCGAAGGTGCCGAGATAATGTGGATTCCTTGGACAGGATTAACTTGTCCTGACAAAAAGCCATTTCCCAGCCAGCCAGGGCTGGGTTTTACCCTGGAGCTGTGCCTGCAGAGCAGAGGCAGAATAATTTTTGCTCATTAAAACCAAGCATTTGATAGCAAAGCTGCCTCCCCCCCTCAGCTGGGCTGCCCAGCATAGACACAAAGCATTAACTGGAGGAAAACCCAACTGCACAGGAGTTTGCTCTCCCTGCCAGATCCAGACAATTAAGGATGCTCCTATCTTGGCATCTGCACTATTATCTGCTCGTGTTTCTGTGTTTGGTGTTATCTACTCGTGTTCCTGGCGGTTGGAGCCTTATTTATGGATAAAATAATTTTGTCTATATTGAATTTTGCTGCCGTTTGCTGGCCCTGTGAGAGGGGTCTGTGAGAAGGAGAATCCTCTGAAAGGGACAAAAAGGGTTTCATGAATATATATGGAGGTGCAGAGTCCCAGATTGCCACCACATGAGTTGATTTACATTAGAACACCCCCATTTTTCCCCTGTTGCCCTCCTGGCTTTGTCCAGGAGCATCAGGCTCCACGAGTTGTATTTTGGATAAAATATCTTTTGCAATTGATATCTTTCCTCCTCCCTTTTTACAAGATGCTCCTTTCTGGGTGAATGGTTTGGCTTCAGCTTACAAAATATGGAGGGGAAAATACTGAAGTCAATAAACTCTTCATTTGCACACAATTTAATCCCCAGTTGATAAGTGGCATCTTCAGAGAGCGAGACAAGGAATGGCAGCAGCAGCAAGGAGTCGTTTAAAAAAAAAAGCCCTCAGAAATGAGCTGCTATTTACAGGGCTCAGTGCAGTGGTTAATAGTCATTCATGAAATCACACAATAAAATCCAAGTGCGCTGTCAGCTCTGTCACAGTGACATTGAGCTGTACAGGTAATGTACAGCAGCTTCACGTTACACCCCGTGACTTCATATTTTAGCTAAAATTAGGCTTTGTTTTCGCCTTTTAAACAGGAGCTAAAATGCAGGAGCAGAGGAGAGAGAGGAGCAGGATTTCTTGAGCTGCAGAAATGAAATTAAGACTCTTTAACTATTCTGTTGCTCCAGCAGAAGGTTCTAGCCCAGTTTTATGGTGTCTTTGTACTGGTCTAAGCTGTGTCCCTGGCAGTTGTTTGAGTAAACTCCACCAAAGCTACCTCAGCCCTGGGGTTCAGATGTGTTCTCACACTGCAGGAAAGCTGAGGGGTTTGTAGCTCCTGTTTGCCCCCAGTTTCTGTGGGATTATGTAAATGCCACCCATGGGGTGAAGGGGCTTCAGTGGCTCCCCATGAATCCAATGTCATCCCTTGGCCCTGACCCCTGAAATGTTCCTTTCAGAAATGGGTGCTGGCACAGGCGGCCGAGGAGCTGCTGTTGAAAGAGCTGAGTAAGTGCTGAGGATGCTGAGAGCAGTGGCTGAGGAGAAAATGGCTCTGTCAGGCTTTGCTGTGCTCACTTGTCCCAGGTTTTGGGCAAACAGCACTGTCAGGAAGTTGGAAACACAGAAAATCCTAGGTTGGAAGGGATCCACACAGATGATCCAAGTCCAACTCCTCCACACTTGAACCAAAAGTGAACTGAATTAGTGCAGGAATCTTGATCCCAAACCCTCCTCACTCCATGGGTAGATGACTTTCTCTTCGTGGTGTTCCTGGAATTCTCAGTCCACTAGAATACATTCCTACGTTTGTAAAGGATACCACAGTTTGTTCCTGCCATAATGTGTTTATTTTCTCTTCCTTCCAACAGATGTTAAGCAATTAGAGAACATGGCAGAGCAACATATTTATACAAATGAAAGGAAGTGAGGAATAAATGCTGGGAATATTGGGCTTCCTAATAAGATTAATTCAGGAGAGCACAAATGGGGAAGGAGAGGCCCAGCAGCACTCGGGCATTTGTCAGGGACTGGAAACGTGCAAGATACCTCATTAACAGGGGGAGGTAATTACAGACACACCCCACGGCTCCAATTGTGAGTCCACTGGAGAAGAATGAAGGGATGACAAATTGTATGGAATGTTTAGAATCAGGTGGTAAGAGGAGTGGATCTGTTTCCAGGCTCTTTTAGGGAATTCTTAGCAGGTGTGGATGCTGTACTGAGCAGGATGGTGGGATGAGCCCTTCAGCCTCCTGCTGGGCTGTGATAATGCTCTGCCAGGGAAAAAAACAGGAAAATGGCAGCAAATCTCCCTATCCCTGAGCCAGCACCCGAAGATGTGCAGAGAACTGCAATGGCCAGGATTAAAGTACTCCTTCCCCTCTTTTTCGGAATCCTTGTCAAATCCTTCTGAACCGCTGGCAACCAGCTCGGAGCAGTTTCTCGTGGATGCAAGAAGCTGCTCTCAAAATCTTGTGTCGTGAGCCAGGAGGTTGGAATTGGAGCTGGGAGTGAGCTTTTAACTAATGTTCATCTGCTTCAGCTTGAACAGATGAACTGGAGAAAATAAGAATTTGCTCCGATAGCGCCAAATTCTGCGTGAAAATGGGGTTTGAATTAGAGCTCCAGGAGCAGTGGTAGGTGGGCAAACCACTGAACTCTTCATCCCCGGCTGATTTGTCTGTAAGAAAACCTTGTTTAAATGTTAAAAACCCAAACCAACAAACAAAACAACCGTGACACCCAAACCAGCTGTACCAAGGCAGTTGATTGGAATTTTTGGTAAATGTTTTTGTGGGAGAACGTCTGGTTTAGGGACTGTTCCATGAACAGGAGCTGTGGGGGAAATGCACAAATAAGGCAGGAGTTGGGTTGAAGGATCCCAGTGCAGGGACAGGGTTTGCTGGCAGTGAGCATTTGGAAGGGGATGCCTGAATCTCCTTTTTGCTCAGCCAGGAATCACTGAGTGTGCACTAAAGCATCCAGGGAGTCTTTGCCCAGGGCGGGCTCAGCTCCACCTCAGCCAGCCGTGTGCCAGCTGGGCAGATGTTCCTGCACCCGCCTTGGGGTGGGCAATGGACTGGGTGACCTTTGGAGCTGCCTTCCCTCCCTGCACTCTGAGTGTGCCCCAGTGCTGCACACATCTGCCAGGAGCTCCGGGAGAGCACAGTGGGAAGGGCTGGGATGGATGAGGATGTTTCCTGCTCTTCATCCCTCAGCTGGATGCTCCTCTCATCCCCGGGGATGCTGCCTGCCCTGGGGAGTGCGTGTTCAGTAAGACATCTCTGCCCAGCCCTGCTTCTGTGGCAACATCTGTGAAAGATGAGCAGGGGCAGGTTGGGGAAGAGGAGATCAAATCCCCGTTGGATGTGTTCTGAGCCTGCTGCTCCTGCCCCTGGTTGTGTCAGATGGATTTCCCTGTTCAGCAGCACTGACACCCCCCTGCATCTGCAGCTGGACTGATAAATCCAGGCTCCATGGAGTCTGCTCCCTGCACGAGATCCTGGTAGTACAAGGTATTATCCATGTCTGTCCCTGCACGCCACTGCTGGGAGGGCAATATTTAAAGCAAAGCTCAGAGGCTGCAGGAATTTAAGATGCAGGAACTGGCTCCTGGCTCATCAACATAAATGAGCCATCTCAAACATGTGAGCCTGGCTGCTCGGAGCAGTTGGAAGTGTCAATCCTGAAGGGTCTGGGTTCACAATTTCATGTTTGCTTGCTATGCCAGACACAGCACATCTTGAATCACAGCACAACGTCCCCTGGTAGCGTTCCTGGGAGTCTGGTTCCCAGAGGAAAGGAATCCAGTTCAGCAGCACTGTTTGGGTGGTTTCTCTGAAAGGCTTCCATCCAGATGATGTGACAACTTGCAGGCAGCAGGGGCTGGGGGTGCTTCTGAATCACAGACAAGGCTTGGAGATGGAGAGGAAGGAGGATGGTGGGAGAATAATAAAAAAATGAGAGTGTTGGATCTGGGTGGGGCTGGGGCTGTAGGGAGGGATAATTCACAGAATCAGGGAATGGTTGGAGTTGGAAGGGATTTTAAAGCTCATCCCATTCCACTCCCTATCATGGCCGGGGACACCTTCCCCTATCCCAGGGTGCTCCAAGCCCTGTCCAGCCTGGCCTTGGACACTGCCAGGGATCCAGGGACAGTCACAGCTTCTCTGGGCACGCTGTGCCAGGGCCTGCCCAGCCTCACAGGGAGGAATCCCTTCCTGTATCTCATCCAAACTCTCTGTCAGTTCAGAGCTGATTCCCATAGTCTCAAACACATCTGGTTCTCACATGAGCTGGACCTTCACGGACAGCAGGTTTATGGCCTTTTTCCCCCCCATCCTTCACAGCCACCTCTGCTGACTGTGCCTTGCTTCCCCTGGGCAGCCCAAAATCCAATGCTGTCGTAGCATCCTCCAGACTTGGGTACCAGGGTGGATCCAGCCCCTGAGGGTGGTGCTGGAGCACCCTCAGAGCTTTCCCCCTCAAAGCCAGGCCTCTTGTATTTGCTGTTCTTCCTCAGCTTTGGAGCACTTGTGTTTTTCAGCTCAGGGACAGTTTTTCATTTTGGAGCCATCCCCCCTCCTCTCCTGTGGGCTCTGAGCTGCAGTAATCTCACACGTTAGCAAAAGAATAAACTTTTTAGCCTGGAATAATTGTATTCTCTATCAGTGACAGAATCTATTTGGGTTTTTTTCCCCCCTCCTTTAAGTGGCAATTTTACATGGTAGAAAACTTTTTAATTCTCTTCTGCAAGCTACATATAAAATATAACAGATAGGCAAAAATGGATTATTAAAGCTATCTGTTTTTCTTGGCATTCCTGTAATTTAATAAACTGTTTTGAGTTCTACTTCTGCAGTTCATGACATCACCAGAATAAACCCCATCCTTTGATTAATGGCTGTTCAATCAATCCCCCTCCCCACATTACCTCCAGTTTAATGGGAGCCAAGCTAATTTTGAGAAGGTTTGGGCTGGGGAGCTGGACTAAACCACTTTGGGACCACTGCAGTGGTGGCAGCACCAGCTGGGGGAGATTTTGAGAGGAAAGAGGGAGAAATGCTGTTCAGTGCCTGTGAGGGAAGATGTTTCTGTCCCAAAATACTGCAACTCTGGGTGCCTGCACCTCCTACAAGTGGCTGCTGCATCCTCCAGCTTATTCTGGCTTTGCTGGAGCACCAAGGGTTGGATTTTTACCCAGGAGAGGAGAGACTTGCCCCAAAATTGATGTGAGTTTTGCAGGTCTATCAGCAGGGCATGGCAAGGGCAGTTTGAAAGGGAAAAGCTGGCGTTTAAAGGCAGAAAGTGCAGTGGTTTCCATCCTGGAGTTCCCATCCTGCCTGTGCTGCAGACTCAAAGGCAGCAATAACAGATGATTTTTAGCATTCACAGCTGGTTTGGGGTTTAGTTTTGGTTGGTTGGGTGCCTGAGGAGGCTCAAGCCACCACGGGGCTTGCACATCCCTTCTCTTGGGAGATTTGAGCAACGCTGCCACCTGAGAGGAGACCTTCCTTGGTCAAGGCAAACACCTTATCATAAATATTTCTCCTATTTACATTCTTTTCTCCTGCGAAGCTACTGAAAGTTCCCTTTAGAAACAGAGTTAACTATTAGAATTTAAGACAAGTTAAAAAAGAAATTGCTTTCTTCAGCCTTTCTCTGAAGTTCCTCAAAACCCCACAGCCAAGTCGAGACCACACGGATGGGTTTGGATTATTCACTGTGGGAGGGGAGGTGGATTTTGTGTCTTGAGCCAGCGTGGCTCCTTAGGGCTGCTGCTGACAGAATCCCAGGATGGCTGGGGTTGGAAGGGACCCCTCTGGAGGTCAAGGCAGGGACACCTGGAGCAGGTGACACAGGAATGTGCCCAGGTGGGTTTGGAACATCTCCAGGGACAGAGATCCCTCTGCATTCCCTTCCCAGTTTGCTGCACACACTCTGCAGTCGGAAGCATTTTTCCACTTGGGTTTCCTGGCTGGAAAGGCTGGGACAGGGAAGGTTCTGTTGGGATGTGCTGTGGCAGCTTGGACAATTGGGGACAAGAAAGAGGACCTTGCTCCCATCGCTGTCATGGACCCCTCGGTGTGCTGGCCTGAGACAGAAACCCAGGTCCTCCCCACTGTTGACAAGGAGGTGGCCCCAAGGTGTCTCAGGAGAGGTTTAGGCTGGGTTTGGAGGAAAATTCCTTCATGGAAAGGGTGGTCAGGCACTGGAAGGGGCTGCCCAGGGAGTGCCCATCCCTGGAGGTGTCCAGGGAAGGCCTAGAGATGGCACTCAGTGCTCTGGGCTGGGGACAGGGTGGGCATCGGTCACAGGCTGGACTTGATGGCCTTGGAGCTCTTTTCCAGCCTCAGTGGTCCTGGGATTCTATTCCATGATTTTATGAGGCTCCAGCTGTTGAAGCATCTCCAGGTCTGTCACACCCTGAGCCCCATGATCCTTTTCCTGGTGGAAGGAGATACTGCCAGCACTAAAATCGGGGAGAAATTGGGCAGCCATGGGCAAAGTCCTGACCAGCTGTGCAGGAAATCCCAGAAACTTTTCCTGGCATTCCAATATCTGACCTGTTCCTTGTTTCCTTGTGTCCCACTCTTTCTCCTTGCACATATTGACCGTTGGCTCTGGAGTGCTCCAGAAAATAACCAGCTGTTTCCTTAAGTGGATTTGGTCAATCCCTCAAGCTGACAGATGATTTTTATTATGTACTATTACTTAATGAACTCTTTTGTGGCAAATGTAATTCAATCCAGATCCTGATTCCCAGTTTGTCATCAGTCCTTTTATAAAGGAAGAAAAATGGGAAAGGACTTGATGATTCCTTTATCTTGTTATGCTAATTGTGTTAGGAATATTGGAGGAAAACAGGCAGTGCATTGAACAGGAGAAAAGTCCAAGCTTCCACTCCACTTAAAGAAAATGGGAATTTAGTGGGGCAGAACGGACCTGGCTTGAGCCAGAGGAAGTGCTGATCCAAGTTCTGGGTGGGAAAACCACAAGTAAATAATTCCTTTGCTCTGTAGAATTATTTTTCAGAGGAACCTTGGAGCAGCCACAATGGAGGGAACGGATCCTGCAAGAGAATCTTGGGGAAAATTCAGCAATGAGTTAGGAAAGAAATCAGGATTTGCCCAGGGAGCTTCATGGGACATCCAGTACTGATGGAATACACTGGAAGGGAGGTTGGGGACTGGTCAAGGTAGAGGGAAAGTTTTGTGAGTTCTGTGCCCTCCTGATCCTGGTTTGTGTCCCTGGGAATTTATTTTCCTGTGGTTTGTCCCCTTCAGATGAAACCTTTGAGTTCTCACTTCCCAGAATTCAGCTTTTTTTTTTGTAAAATGGGAGTGATTTATCTTTCCTGTCTCTTACAGAGGTTTGGGAGAAATGTGTTGGGAAAGGCTGGAACTGCAGATTTCCAGGTATGAGAAAAAAGCTGCTGAGAACTAGAATACTCCTGTAGGTTCATGTGGGAGCACAGCCATGAGGTGAATAATGGGGAAGAATGGAAAATATTGATGGGGATCTTCATTTGGTGTCTTTAATCCCATGCTGGAATTCTGAAGAGAGAAGCCATGTAATCCTGCCAAAGCAAGACAGGAATTTTGGGTGGAAAACCCATGTAATCCTGTGCTGGAAACAAGGCAGGAGTTCTGAGCAGAGAAACCATGTAATCCTGCCAAAACAAGGCAGGAATTCTGGGAAGAGAACCCCTGTAATCCTGGTGAAACAAGGCAGGATTTCTGGGTGGAGAACCAGTTCAGGCTGCGTGTCTCCAAGAAATTAAATGTTGATGAAATCATGGACTGGTTTGGGTTGGAAGGGACCTTAAATCCCATCCAGTGCCACACGTGCCATGGGCAAGGACACCTTCTGATGCCTTTCCCTGGTCTTAAAATTAAAACCAAAACACAGTTTATGGGGCAAAAGGGGTTTTTACCTTGGGATTTATTTCAGGATCCTTGGGTGCAGCACTTGGTCCAGGTGGAATGCCCTGAAATGCACACACCCACCCCACACACAGAAATACACACAATTATAGGCCTTGTAAAGTTAACATATTTATCAAAGATTCCCCAATGAGAGGCTGGAGTGAAGCCCTCGTTGTGAGGAACCTTCCCCCTGTCTGGGCCTGTCTGAGGTTCCAAAATGTGTTCTGGAGAGGCCCTTGGTGTCTGGGGCTCCCAGGATGTTTGCTCTCCTGGTTTAACGGTGCCGTGGGGCTGAGCTGAGTTATCAGCCTTGGGAAGTCACAGTGTGTGGGCTAAAAGCACTGAGAATACATCAAACTGTATAAAAGGGTGTGTGAGAGGGGTGTAAAAGAAATAGCAAATAAAGTCATTCTGGCATCACTTCCACTATCCCAGGTTGCTCCAAGCCCCATCCAGCCTGGCCTGGGATGCTCCCAGGGGTGAGGTGTGACAGGAGGGCTCTTTCCTGGTGTCCCTCCTCTCATCTTCCCAGGTTTGAGGTGCTCTGGGGCTCTGAGGTCGCTGTTGCTGGTGGGAGTTGGGGAGCTTTGGCTGCCATGCCTCGCTGTTCCTTCCACAGCCTTTCGGCCTGGTTGGTGTCACCCCCTGTTCCCTTCCCCACAAGGCCAGGAGAGTGAGGAATGTCGATGCTTTGTGGCAACACTGGAGGTTCCTAATTGCTTCTCTAATTTATCTTAGTTGAAGGTGTGGCTCGCAGCCGCGTGCGGAGGAAAAAAAGGGGCCAGTGGGCACGTCTTGCCAAGGCATGAATTCCTCCTTATAAATTGTCCTAGAGCACCTCAGCCATCTGGGTAACCCAAAATAGATGCTGATGCAGTGTGGAGAGGGGAACAGTGAGGAGTGAAGGAGTTCTAATGTGCAGAATGTCACCTGGAGGATCACTGAGAGATTGTTTATCAACCTCACCGGAGTAAACACACTCGGGGAGTTTCACACTGCTCCAGCCTGGGCTGCACCACGGCGCTGTTGTATTTACATAAATGGGATTAAAAGGGGAGGAAGAGCTGCATTTTTTAAGCACAGGAGGAGAGAACAAATCTTGTGTTGGTGTATCGGGGTCTGAATCTAAAGCTCAGTGAATCACAGAGTGATTTGGGTTGTGAGGGACATTAAAGCTCATCCCATTCCCAGGGACACCTCCCATCACCTCAGGCTGCTCCAAGCCCCATCCCACAAGAAGGATACTCCAGCTTTTGCTTGAATTATGACCCCCACTCAAGCCTGTCCTCTTAGGAAGCACTTTGCCTTCAGAGGTGAAGCACATTGGATCCTCCAGCTCCTCCAAGAATGAAGGTTCTCCACCTTCTGTAACTTGCACAACACTCAGGTTTTCCCAGCCGTGGAGAGTTAATTCCCATTTTAACTTGCACGGGTGCAATATCCTCTTAAGCCGAGCCTAAACGTGAATTTTGGAGCAGGCTGACTCAGTAGTGCTGGGTGAAACACACACTCAGATCTCTGTCATTGCCCTGAGTCACTGGTGTTGAGGCTGGGCGAGAGTTTTGTGGTGATTTGTTGTGACGGGGCTCCTGGAGGCTGTAAAATCTCATTTAATCAGTCTGGTACCTCTGACCCAGCCAAGTGGCTGAAACAGAGCAGCCCCAGCCGCCATGGGAGGAAGCAAAGCTGCTCCCAGGGGTTGTTGTCAAACTCAGAGCCTTGAAATTCCCAAGGGGATGTAATTAAGCAGGATTCCATATCCAGGAATATGGAATATCCAGGCTTTATGGCTTGGTCTTCACTATTAAAACTCGGGTTACCCTCTGGATTAGTTGGAGGGAATGAGGCAGGAGTGAGTTGTGCACCACCCAGGCATTGAGTGTTTTGTGTTAATCTCCCTCTGAACACACAAATAAAGTCCCTATCTCTGAAATTCTCAGCCAAGTCTCTCTTCTATCAACCATCTTTATTGCACCAGCACTCAATTCTGAGCAGCTCGGGCATTTTTCATAAATAAAACATTTTTATTATTTGTCTCCATCTTCCAGTACAAAAAAAAAAAAAAGAAAAGAAAAGAAAAAAAAAAAGTGCCCCCTTCTTATTCTGTCATCCTTAAAAAATTTATTTCAGATGAATTGTCATCCAGCTGTTTCTCACCCTATAAATCATAAGGGATTATTCGAGATGGAAATGTTCACTTTGGGAAAAACATGAAGTCCTTATAGGACTCTGGGACTTTGATAAATAGCAGCTTTTCCTCACAATACCAGGACAGGAAAACTGAATTCCTTTAAAATTTTGCATGACTCTCACTGGCAGAGGAGCTGAGGTTTGTCCCTGCAGCTTCTCTAGGAAGTTAACCCAGGAATTCAGTCAAGCTTCAGGGGATTGCATCAAACTTCCAAATTACTTCTTTCTTTTCCTAATAATGGAGCTCTTAGGAGCCTTTATCCATTTCTGGGTAGGAGTTTTTTTTACATTTTCTGGGAAGATGATCCAGAGGGAAGGATGAGCTTTTCCTCTCTATCCCATAAGCCACTTATGCATAACTTGTAGGACAACGATCTGCTTCCTTCATTTGTGTTTTACAGATCAGAAAGCAGCTCTCAGTATCGTGCCACAAGTCTGGGGGGTGTTCTGCTCTCTCCTCACACAATTTGGGTTCGTGTTGTTCCCTGAAAGAGTGGAAAGTTTCAGTGGTTGGGAATACTGGAAGATGGAGGGAGGGAATCTCAGCCTTGGCCACTATTTTAAAGCAGTAGAAAATCCGAAGTACTTGAATTATATTTAATTATTTTTATCCAGTGTTGCAGGATCTTCTGTAAAACACAACAAGGTTAAAGGCATTAATAAACATTAAATGTCTTCATTAATCTCTGGGATATTTGCAGTTAGGAGGACATGCTTTGTCTGTAAGCAAAATCTGTTTCTGTTAAGTTACTTTTCCAGGCTGTAGATGTGCAACACAGCCCCCAAAACTTGGGAAATAGCAGTGAAATCCCCTTGGAGAACCATGAAACTCTGACCTGGAATTTCCTGAGTCATAAGACCAAATAAGATTGTAGGAATAGAACCAAACCCTTTGCCCAAAGCTCAGAACCCTCTGAGATGGGGATACTGCAAAGGAGAATCAGTTGTCTTACACCTCCAGACTGAGAAATTCAGCCCAGAAACCTGGACAGGAGGTGTGGATGTGCTCCAGGGGTTTTGTCCATCCTCAGATGCTTCAAGGGATGTGTCAGCCACAGAATCCCAGACTGGTCTGGGTGGGAAGGGACCTTAAAGCTCATCCCATCCCACCCCTGCCATGGCAGGGACACCTCCCACTGTCCCAGGCTGCTCCAAGCCCCATCCAAGCTGGCCTTGGGCACTGCCAGGGATCCAGGGGCAGCCACAGCTGCTCTGGGCACCCTGTGCCAGGGCCTGCCCACCCTTGCAGGGAACAATTCCTTCCCCATATCCCACCCAAAATCTCCCCTTTTCCAGTGGGAAGTCATTCCCTGTGTCCTGTCCCTCCATCCCTTGTAAATAGTCCCTTTCCATCTTCCTTGTCGTTCCCCTCAGGTCCTGGAAAACCACAATTGGGTCCCTCCCAGAGCCTCTCCTCTCCAGGCTGGACAATCCCAGTTCTCCATGGCCACGAGCTTCCTGTGTCTGCTCCATCTCAGCAGGAGAAGACCCTGGATTAAGTGTTAGGGGAAAGTGGGATAGCAGCCCCTGGCATGGAACACAAAAATTCCCGAGTGGAAAAGGCCATTCCAGCAGTTTCCAGTCCTGGTCTGGGTATCACCACAGAGCAAATATTGCAGTGATGCCCTTCCAAACCCCCCACGTTCCTCTGGGCCCTTCCAGTGGGATTGAACAATTGTGTGTTCCTTCATGACACATCCACGTGCCTGCAGTGGCTTCCTGCTCCAAATCCCAATTCCTGCTCTTCCCTCCTCCAAACACCCAGTTCAGTTCCAGTTTGCTCCTGCCCTGTTCAATAATTCAATGTGTTATCAATTTACTGTTCTTAGCTGGAGGGAATGACTGATGCTCTGTGCACACACTATGGGCACATCCATGGTTCATAAACAGCTAAAGTTAGGAAATTCCAAATTGTAAATGTATCTAATTATCTCTAATCATAGGCTCACTGTAATTAGTGGGATGCTGGTTCCCCTCTATTTTTAAAGAACAGAGATATTCTCTGCAATAAAAACCTCAACAGATTTGTACTGTGGGTATGAAAATAGAACATTGTTAGACTATTTCTGAGTACAGAAACAACTTTCTGCCCCATTTTCTCAAAGGGATTCCTGTCTGGTGGTTTCACAGGCTGCAGCCTTCCCCTTCTGTTCCTCCATGGCTTCATCTGGAAAATTCTCTATTTCCTCATCTGTGAAGTTAGTTTTTGGAAGATGAAATATCAGTTAACACTTCCATGTCCCAAGAAGGATGGGCCAGGTTTGCAGGATGGGACTGTTGGGACTTTTAGAACCGGACACGTGTTAATTCTTGTTCATTGTGAGCTGGATTTGTCAATTTTACTTTTTCTATTTCAGGAGCACACAGTAAATATTATTCTATTAATGCAAAGAGCATCCTTCTCTCTCTCCCCATTATTTGCCCTGCGAAACATGATTTGGCATAAATTTTTCTGTGCTAAATTCAGCTTTTCTTTGTGAAGATCAGCTGTTTACAGTAGCTACCCTATAACACTTTAATTTTCAATTTTGCTCCTTTGAATGCCGCTTTCACTTCTTCCTGTAAATATTTTGATGTGTCTGTGGTTGTTTTCCTTTAAATGTTGTGGGGAAGCAAATGCAGCAGCTGCTTAGGGTGCTTCAGAATTTGAAGTAGTCGGATTTCATGGGACACACTTTTCCCAAAGAAAAATGGTTGTGGTGGGAAAAAAGCAGGAATGATTTGCCTCATTAGGGGGAGGATGAACCCCGTGCCTCAGGCTTTGTTTCAACAGGTGAAACACCTTGGGAAAGGTGTAGGATCGTGGAATGGTTTCGATGGGAAAGGATCTTAAATTGGCTCATCCCATCCCACCCCTACCACGGGCAGGGACACCTTCCACTGTCCCAGGCTGCTCCAAGCCCCATCCAGCCTAGCCTTGAACACTTCCAGGGATGGGGCAGCCACAGATTCCCTGTGCCAGGCCCTCCCAGGGAAAGATTTCCTCCCAAAAACCGCGGTGCAAAGGTGTGCAGCCCCTGGAATTTGGGGACGCTGCTGTCGTTCATTCCGATGAATCAGAGCAGAGTTTTGGCGAGGGGCTCGGGACAAGTGGGACGTGGAGAAGTGGGATAATAGCTGCGGGAATGTGTCACTGCAGCCCGGCTCCGGCTGCGGGTGGCAGTGCAGAGCAGGATTTGTGTCCCGGTGGGCGCTCGCACGGCAGACAGGATTGCTGTGTTTAGTGAGAGGTGATTTCGCAAGGTGAGACGCGAAGTGAGAGCTCGGGGTTGGAGTCGGGCCGGGAGCCAGAGCATCCCTCGCTGGGCATGGCGTGAGCGGAGAAGTTGGGGATGGCAGGGATGGTTTGTGCCGTGCTCGTCACGGTTGTCCATTCCGTGAATAAACGCAGAAATTTTTTTTTTCCATAATTATTTTGGAGAGAGTTCAACCCTAAACCTGCGTGGTTTTTTTGCGACGCAAACCTAGCCGGGAGGAACCCCTGGATGTGAAATCGCTGTGAGCCGATTGCCCGGGAATAAAGTGGGATTGTGGCTCCTCAGTGCCTTTTTTTTTTATGCCTGTGGATTGTCGCTGGTGCATGCAAGGCTCTTGGCTCAGCCTCTGCCCTGCAGCAGCCCCGGCACAGCTTCAGCTGGGTGCAATATTGGGTTTGGGGGGCATGGCTGGGTGGGGAGGGGACACCAGCATGGAGCTGTGGCCCCCTGTGCCCGGAGCTTTCCCTGGGGGGAGCTGTGCCTTTGCACAATCGGGGCTGTTTGAATTGATGCTGCAGCTTACACAGACATAAAGCAACTCTTTCATGTGCCAGCCCTTGGTTGCCTTGGCTCTTGGCAGCGGCTCCCGGTGTAGGCAGTGCGAGGATTGAAATGCAGAGGGGACGGAGGGAGAGGGAGAGAGGAGGAGGATTGATCCCGGGGTGGAGGGACAGAGCGGCGAGCCCTCGATATAATTTGTTTTTTAGCTGTCAAATAAGCTCATTCAAGGCAACCGGAACACGGCCGAAGAAGGGGGTTTTGCAGCAAGAAACTGCAGCAAATGCAAAGCCGGGGGAGCAGGGGGATGGGTGGCCAGGGGAGCCCCCGGTGTGGCACAGCCGCGGGGAGCGGCCCGGGCCCGGTGTGGGCAGCGGCCCGGCCGCGCCTCCCTCGCATCCCGCGGGGAGCGGGGAAAACAGGGATGGACAGGGGAAAAGGGGGATAACAGGGCTGGAGAGGGGGATGGCAAACACCCCCTGTTCCACAGGGCTGTGGGAGAGGGGCAGCTCCGAGCCTGTCACCAACGTGAAGTCGGTGCTTGCCGAGGAGGGAGGAGGGGGAGGATGCTCGAGCGTTCCAGAGTGCCTTTTTCTTCGTTATTTATTTATTTCCTTAAGCTCTGGTGTCATGTTCGAGTTGTTTTCCTTGTCCCTGGATCTGAGCATCATTAGCAAGATAATGAAGTTCCCGAATGTGGCGTTAAGTGGCTGCATTCCCATTCCTCCCTCCCTTTTCCCCATCTTGCCTGCAGCTCCACGGACCGGCGTACCGGGAGATGTTAAAACAAAAACAAGGGGAGGTGGTGCTGGTGGTGGGGGAGAAGCGAGGATCCGCCAGCCCTGCCAAGGGCAGGAGCTGCCTGTTGGCTCGGGGGAGGGGGCACAGCCTTCCCCCCCTCCAGGATGCCTCTGGACCAGCCCCGCCAGCATCAGGGGATCGCTCTGTTGCTGGGAGCTGTGCTGCGAGGACAAGCCACAGACAGGGAGAAGGGAGTGGGGGGGTCTGTCGTGATCTGTGTTTGCAACAAAATTTGCTTCATCACAGAAATTGTGTCAACAGCATCAAGTTGTTTATGGTGGGGGGGATGTCTGAATATCAGAGATGTGTGTGAGGGAGAAGTGGGGGCTGGAGGGGCTCGTTCCTTATGAGGAAACCTGTAGTGTCAAAAATAAACACCCTGCTGGAGCCCAGTCTGTGGGGTTTGGTGCTGGGGGGAGGCTGGTGCCGGGTTTGGGGGAGCACCCCCGAGGCAGCTCCGTGTGGAGGCTGCACAGCATCCCCCCCGCCACAACACCCCATCGAGAGAGGGAACAAAGCTCCGGGAACGATTAATCAAGTGGCTTAATAAAAAAAAGTATAAATCCCTGAGGGCTGCGTGGTGCTGGTGCTGCCGCTGCCGAGGAGCTGGCTCTGAGACAGCCACCGGGAGGGACGCGCCAGCCCTCCCCTGCTCTCCTCTCTTCTCCTCTCCTCTCCTCGCCTTCCCTCTCCTCGCCTCTCCTCTCCTCTCCCCGAGCTGCTGCCACACTTGGTTCATTCCAGCTGCAGAAGCTCAGAGCCTTCCATGCGGTGGGATTTTTTTTTTTTTTCTCCTCCTGGGCTGAAAAAATTAAGGGGAAAAAAAAAAATAAAAATCACAAGCCTGTGACCCGCTTCCCCCCCACCTCCCCCCTCCTCCTTCCTTTCTCCTCTTCATCCAGCCGAGCCGAGGACTATCCCAATCGCCAAGGGGAAGGAAAAAAGGGGGAAAAACCCAACAGCAGCGACCGGCAGACCCCCAGCACTCCCCACTCCTGCCGCTGCCCTTTGACATGCAACCTTCCTTGGGATGGGACCAGCCGGGATGCAGCTGCAGCTTCGGAAGGCACTGGTGGAAATTGGGGATCGTGGCTCTCATGACGGCGGAGGGGAGCGCCTGGAGCCGGGCGCTGCTGCTCTCGCTGGGGCTGCTGGCTGGATCGGCGATGGGTGAGTGCCGCGGGCAACTTCTGCAGGAGCATTTTTTATCCATCCCCAGCTCCCGGGATGAAAGGAGCAGCGTTGTTCCCCCGCCTGGGAAAGGGGGTGTGGGGAGTGTGGCGCTGGGGCGATGGCACGGGGGTGGTGGCACTGGGGTGGGTGGCACTGGGGTAATGGCACTGGGGTGATGGCAGTGGGATAATGGTACTGGGGTGATAGCACTGGGGTGATGGCACTGGGATGTGTGGCAGTGAGGTGATGGCACTGGGGTGATGGCACTGGGGTGATGGCACTGGGATGATGGCACTGGGGTGTGTGGCACTGAGGTGATGGCACTGGGGCGATGGCACTGGGGTGATGGCACTGGGGGGATAGCACTGGGGG